>QXTE01000073.1:194464-256656 GCA_003942145.1 Platysternon megacephalum
CCAAAGCCCCAGTGTAGACACAACTAGGTCAATGGATTAATTCCTTTGTCAACCTAGCTGCTGCCTCTTGGAGAGGATGGATTTACTACTGTGATGGGGGAACCCCTTCCATTGCTGTAGTAAGTATCTACACTACAGCAGCGCATCTGCAGTGCTGCAGCTGTACCACTGTTGCATTTCTAGCATAGGTATATCCTTAGCTAGCTAGCTAGAGGGACAGATCTACAATCAGGCTCTTTTAAGCAGTCTTTCCTATAAGATTTCTGGTACTTCCAGATTAGTATTTTGGTGCTTTCTTTTCCGATTCCAGATAAAGCTAATCTTACAAAAGAAAGAAACAAAAAAGGTTGAGTTCAAGTCAATTTTTAATGTATGAAATCTGGTTCAACCCACCACCAATAGTTTATAATTTAAAAGAAAATGACGATGGTATTAACGGATTCAAATCTTTATTAAGCACATCCCCAGAGATGGAACATAAGTAACCAAACAGTGTTTTAGACCAGAAAGTACCAGATACTTCACTATCAACAGAGATTACCAGACAGATTCCTGACAGTCTAAGAATCTGAATGATCCTGCAGTGGCAAAGTGGTGGGTTTCATGATCTAGTATGCGTGTTCTATCTTTTGGCTTCTATGATTCTATCATAAATAGTGGGTTTGTCAGCCTTGTATCCCACAACACCACTGTGGGCCATGAAGAAAAGAAAGCATTCACCAATAAGCAGGTACATTTTTGGTATTTATATAAACTTAAAATATTTTGAGTCACATATTTGTCCTCTTTCACAAGCCCACCCAAGTATTTCCATCGCCTTGTTAAAGACCATTTAGCAATTTTTTTTAATGCATTGGTGAATCACCTTCTTGTCAACTGTTGGGAATGGGACCCATCCACCCTGATTGAATCATTGACCCCCCACTTGATAAGGCAACTCCCATCTTTTCTTCTGCTGTATATTTATGCCTGCCTACTGTAATTTTCACTCCATACATCTGAAGAAGTGGGTCATAGCCCACAAAAGCTTATGCTCTAATACATTTGTTAGTCTTTAAGGTGCCACAAGACTCCTCGTTATTTTAACTTTAGTAAATCTTATGGAAATGTGCATTTGACACTGAAACGTCTCCCTCCCTACCCCCATTTCAATTAAAATGTGATATTGACACACCCCTAATGCTCTCAACTCTTCGTGCCACTTATTTGACACAATGTCACACAGTGATATCTCATGAAAACAGGAAGCTGCTTTCACATCTCATTTGCATTATCTATTCATTTTGAGATTAGTCACATGGCTAATGAGCATCTTGGAGGGTGTCCAGTTTGCCATACTATGTCATGCTTCCCTTCCCACCACTTTACTACATTAACTCTCTATGATAGTGCCAAGGATTGCACAGAGTATAAATTGCTCTTATCCATTTGTTCCAGAAAATGATCACATCTACCGCTGCTTGGAAATTATTTCCATTGTTGAGTATAATTAAATATTAAATATACAGCAGAAATCACTTCATTTTCTCCAAGTGCTAACTGCTGAAATTTTGCCCGCATATGGTCTATCCAGCAGTGCAAGACTTCCCCCCACTCTCTTACAAAATAACACGTCTGGAAATTTTAAACTGGAAAGTTTTTGGCCAGCCTGTAATAAATAGTCATTATTAATACTGTAGTGTGAAAACATAAATACAAAGAGCCATGCTTTAAGCAGCACATAGAATATTCCGTAACTAGTAAGTTCCTACATTTATTGAGCTCCCTGCTGCAGAACACCCTGGGGTCCTCTCTGGTAACTGTGACGGACCAGGAACTTTATAACCTCTCCACATTTCCCTTTCTTTATAATAAAATTAAAACAAGTTATAAACCAAAATATATACACACAACAATTCAAAATAAACTTCAAATTCCTTTAAATTATACTACTATGTCTCTTTATCAATTATATTTAAATAGTCCTGAGCAGTATTCCAAGGATCGAGTCTTTGTTTTAATTTCTGCTGAGTTTGTGCATGGAGTTCCTTGCACAGGGGAGCTCACTTCCTGACAGAGCACTAGCAGGTTCCAGATACTCTCTTCGTTGTGCTGGGAACACTGAAGATGAACCCAATTCCTCCAGAGTAGTCCTTTTTGTTCAGGTAGTATTTTTGTTCTGTGTCAAACATAGAAGTTTTGTTGCTACCAAATTTTTATTTCAGCATCCTGTTTTCAAAAAGCCTTCAGATCAGGTCCTTCAGCATGAGGTTTAAGGTGAATCAGTGCCACAGGTAAAGGTATCCTCCATCATCTTCACATCAGAAGTTCTGCTGAAGATAGTCCAGACATGAGCAGTGTTGACAGATATACCAGGAGTGCTGTATATGGGTCCACTGATTTTTGCAGATGTCTTTTTGAAGTCTGCACCGCTTTCTCAGTAATGTGGACTATTAGTATCATGTTGAAAATCAAAGTCCTGTGCAAATTCTAGAAAAGTTTCAAAAGTAAACTGAGGCTCATTATCAGATATGAGGACTTCAAGAACTCACAAGTATTGACTTTAGTTTCTGGATGATCTGTGCTGATGAAGTCTGTGTAAGTATAGCCAAGTCAATATATCTTGAGAAGTAATCAGCTGCAATAATGTATGTGTGTCCTTTCCAGAAAAAAACATATCTGTGGCTACCTGCTGCCAAAGTCTGTCAGGTAACTTTGTAGAGAATAATGGTTCTGGTGATATTTTCCCCTTGTTACATATTTTACAGCCATCTACTAAAGTTTAAAATTTGCCTACTCAGACTGGGCCACAGTATGGATTGTTCTGCTTATGCCCTGCACATATTTATACCTTGGTGTCCCTCGTGGATTTTGGAGATCATCTCTTTCTGAAGTGTCATGGGGATAAGAATGTACCATCCTTTCAGAAGCAGGCCATCAGCCATGTGAAGGTCATTTTGGCCCTGCCACCATATTAGTAGGACTCTTGAAGGTTGCCTCCTTCAACCCCACCCTCTTTGGCAGAGTTGAGTCAGTTTCTGGCAAGTCTCATCCTTTTGTTGTTCCCTAATTTGCTGAAGTTGGCCGGCAGATTCTGGGAATTGCTGCCATAACACGTACCTTCAACTGTTAGTGACTGCTTAATTGGGGCTCAAGATAGAGTGTGTGCTACTATGAGTGCTGTCCCTCATACGTGTTCAATGTCAAAAGAAAACCACATCGATCTAAATCTTTGACTCATAGGTAGAAGGTCATCCAGTGGTTTGGAATCTTGTAATGCCCCTAAGGGTTTGTAGTCTGTTCCTATGTTGAAATTCAAACCAAAGTGAGCCATTCACAAACCTAAATGACTGCTAGAGCTTTCTCTTCCATATGACCATGCTGCTGCTTTGTTTCCGTGAAGCTTCTTGATATGAATACAACAGGTCTCTGGTCTACTTCTGGCTGCTTCTGTAAGAGCACTGCTCCTAAACGATATGAAGGTATGTCCACTGATACAGTTGGATAGTTTACCTAACATTGTGCCAAAACAGGTGGTAATGTCAGTAGTATTTTTATTTTATTAAATGTGTTTTGTTGTGGAATAGCTCAGATTCACATAATATGACCATTAAGAAGATCTCTTAAAGGTTGTTGGATGAGCTAAATTTGGTAAGAATTTCCCCAAAATGATTTGTCATGCTCAGGAATCTTCTTAGAGCAGAAACTTCTTTGGGTTAGGGTAAGGCAAGTAATGACTTCAGTTTGTCCAAATCCAGCTGAATTCCCTGTTTGCTAATTATATGTCCTACAGGCTTTATCTGCTCATTTCCAAATGTACATCTCTCATTCAGAGCCAGCTTGTTGGAAGTGTCTCAAAACTGCATGTAGTCACTCATCATGTTCGTTTTTATATCTGCCATATACCAACACAACATCTGCATGCAAAGGATGCCAGGCGAATCTGACACGATCTGAGAGATTCTCTTTTGTAAGTGTTCTGATGCTGAAGATATGTCAATTGGAAGATGCTTGAAACAGTACCTTCCAAATGGGGTGATGAGTGGAGTTAATGATATAGCCCCTTCAGAAAGAGGGATTTGCAGGCAGCCTGCTGTACAATCTAACTTTGAGAAGACTTTAGCTTCTGATAACTGAGCTAATGTCTGGTCAACTGCAGGAAGCATCTCTCTCTGTCTCTCTCTCTCTCTCTCTCTCTCCAAATGCTTTATTAAGTTGTGTAAGGTCCACATAAATCGGGATTTTACCATTGGTCATTAGTACTACAGCTCTCCCCACATACCAGTCAGTGGATTCTTCTGTTTGGGAAACAATCCCCCTGTTTTCCATTCTCTTTAATTCTTCTTTGACTTTCCCTAGCAAAAGTATAGGGATGTGGCATGTGGCTGTGAGAGCAAAGGGAGTTGCTGATGACACCAGTTTTATTTTGTATTCCCTGAACAGTTTTCATAGCCCTGTGAAGATATTTCCTGTAGTTTGATTTTATTGTTGTTAATGCATTCCAGTGTCTCTACTAGGTACAGTCTTTGTATTGCTGGCAACCATAGTAGGGAAGTTGTCAATCCTTGTATTACATATATTATTTCATGAAGAACTTTCAGTCCTTTCTCCAGTTTCCCAAAGAAATGGCCACAAACATCCAATATATTGTTATAGCCCCATACAAAATTTGTGCAGATCTCCATTCTGGGATTGATGATAATTGGTTTTTTTTGGAATTGCAGTGGCTGCTTCCCCTATCAGTTTTAAATGTCAGTTTTTGACCATTTAAATCTATGCTTGTGTACCAAGGTGTTGTTTGTTCTATTGAGGATATAGTCCCTAGAAGTATTGACTCATTGTCATAGAATCATAGAATATTAGGGTTGGAAGAGACCTCAGGAGGTCATCTAGTCCAATCCCCTGCTCAAAGCAGGACCAACACCAACTAAATCATCCCAACCAGGGCTTTGTCAAGCCGGGCCTTAAAAACCTCTAAGGATGGCGATTCTACCACCTCCCTAGGTAACCCATTCCAGTGCTTCACCACCCTACTAGTGAAATAGTGTTTCCTAATATCCAACTTAGACTCCCCCACTGCAACTTGAGACCATTGCTGCTTCTTCTGTCATCTGCCGCCACTGAGAACAGCCGAGCTCCATCCTCTTCAGAACCCCCCTTTAGGTAGTTGAAGGCTGCTATCAAATCCCACCTCACTCGTCTCTGCTGAAGACTAAATAACCCCAGTTCCCTCAGCCTCACCTCGTAAGTCATGTGTCCCAGCCCCCTAATCATTTTCATTGTTATCAGATACCACTCCCTTTTGGATTGTTTCCATTACTCTGGGCGACCTGCAAGCTATTGCAAGATGTCCCATTTTGTGGCATCGCCTACATTCTGGTTCTTTTGCTGGCCAGCTGTGACTTGGTGTTTTGCCACATCTTCCACAGCTTTTTCCAACAATCCCTCTTATTAAGTGGGAGACCAAATAACCTGTCTAGTGGTGCACTGTTCTTATGTTGTAAATTTGGTGTGAGTGCTCCTTTCACTTGTGTATTTTTCTCCTTTTAGCTGTGTCAGTATTGTCTGATACCATCTTCCCTGTTCTGCTAGCATGTAAGTGACATTGCATAAAACCATAGAAACAGCATTCTCACTTTTTGCTAAAGCTTTTGCTAGCATGAGATCCGTGTCTAACTGAAAAACTATGCTTATAAACTGGTGTATCTTATGTCAACAACTATCCTGTCCCATATTGGTTCTCCTTTTAACACTCCATATTTGCAAAGTTCAGTAAGACTGTGAACTGCAGTAATAAAAATCTTAGCTGTTTCCCCTTGTTTTTGACACCGATTAAATTTGGCCCTTCATATATAATATTTGGTCTGCCTATCAAACAGGCATCAAAAGCCTCTTTCACTTTGGAGTATTCATTCTTTTCCTCAGCAGAGAGAGGTACCACACATAAGATATCATCATCAGCATCACCCATGTCAAATATCAGGACATTTACATGGTATTTTTGTGTTTTCTTCATTAAACCATAAACTACAAATCCAGCAAGGCCAGCTGCCCGAATTACCAAAATCAAACTTTTCAAAAAGAGCCATTTGTGCTATTGCCAAGACAGGGCTCTGCCTCCTTTCTGCTGTTGCTTTACAGATCTCCTGCCTGATTATCCACTTTCCCTAGTAATTCACTCTGACAGTTTAGGGTTCTCATTTCTTTCCTTTGCTCCTATAGAGAGGGATTCACAAACTTCTGACACCCTATAGCCTGAGGATATACACACAAAGAATCATGCTTTCAGCAGCAAGTAGAGTACTCTCTAACCAGGATGTTCCTAGTTTACTGAGCTCCCAATTGCAACACTTCCTGATCCTCTCTGGTAATTGCGGAGGACCATGAATTCTATAATCACACCTCAGATGCTTTGATTAAAATGTGGTAATACTCAAACAAATGACCCCATGCACATTTAGCTCCCGGGGTTCTGTATTTATTTCCTCAGAGACTATGATAGCATATTTGATCAGTTTTCTATGCAAATATTTTTATATTTATCTTCTAGCACTGTAAACTCAACTTGGGATCTCAGAATGAAGCCAGCTTTCTCACAATTAGTCCAAAGGACAGAGTCTAAGGCCAGAAGGGACCATTTTTATCATCAAGCTTGATCTTCTGAAGGTCACAGAACTTCCCCAAAATAATTCCTGTTTGAACTGGAGCATCTCTTTTAGAAAATACATCCAATCTTGATTTAAAAGTGGCCTGTGATGGAGAATCCACCACAACCCTTGGTACATTGTTCTAATGGGTAATTCCCTTCACTCCTAAATATTAGTGCCCTTATGATTGCAACTGCCACTGTATCATATATGAGAAAGATCATCTCAGGTAGATAGATCCAAAACCATTTGTTGCTTTCTAGGTCAGAACCTAGTAGAAATCAAAATAAGTATTGCCTGAAACTTAGCTGGTAGCTAAGGCAGCTCATGGAGCATATGTTTGTAACATGGTGAATGAAACACCATATAATAAGCATTCTGCTTCACTCTGTGCTAGGTGCAATTTTCTAAGCTCAACAAGACCTTAAATGATATTTCAGAAATATCACTAGATCATCCAAAAATGCTGGGGTCCCCCTGTAAGGGGAATACCTTGTCTTCACACTTCAAGATGCATTTATAGAAAAGCAAGGTATAACTATGATAATCTCTGAATAGTAAAGCATAACACCGGGGACTGATAGTCATGGAAAAGCCATCTCCTCAGGGTATTGTGATGAAGGAGGAAAAAAGCCAAATGCCTGTAGTCCAATAGTGATGTGACAACAGCTTTTTCCTATCTGGAATAAACTCTTCACTAGCAGGGGAAGAGACACTACTGGCAAGATACAGTGATAGGATTCTATTGTGTTATTTTTTGGTCAACACAAATAAATTATTGTCACTTTGGATTCCTATGATGGAGACCACTATTTAGTCTGATTTTTGAAGGTAGTTAAGCATATACCTAACCTGACCATAGGCCTAATTGGAGTAAACGGGACCACTTACATGCTTACAGTTAGATATGTGCTTAAACACTTTGCTGGAATAAGTCTGAAGTACATAAGGCCCCAATCTGATAACTGAAGCAAATGGCACTGCAGACAGGACTGCCTGTGTCAAGCCAATTATAGGACTGGGATTTCGATATGCATTTTGGAACTCAGTCTTGAAAATGTTGTCTGCCCATGATGTGGAAGGCCTTGGCAAGAAATTTGGTGTTTTATGACATTAAAAAATAAAATCCAGCTGGAGTTTGTTTGTTTTCAACTTCAAGCCAAAACAATACCAATTTCCTAGCTTGAAATGCATTTTCTGCACACGTCCATAAATTAAAAAGTGACTAGTTGATGTGATTTGATGGCACTTTTACAGGAATTTAGCCTGTTTTGTTTTCGCTGTTGGTGGAGGAAGCCTACTTTGTTAACTGAAGTCTAACAGCTGTAGGTTAGTATGCCTTGAAAATAGATTACTTGACTCCTGTCACAGATTCAGGGGTATTTCTCATCCAGAATCAATGAGTGACAAGCAAAGAGTTTCTCTCTCTCACAAACACACCCTTCCATAGCAATAGGTATTACACACCCTAAACTGCACAAAGAGATGCTATGATGGGCAAACCAGTTAGGATAAATTAGCAACCTCCCACCTTATACCAAAGGACTTTCTCCCCAAACTTAGGCTATGTCTACCCTAGAGACTTTACAGCAGCACAAGCTGTGCCGCTGCAGCTGTGCCACTGTCTATGCCAACGAGAGAGAGCTCTTTCACCAGCATAATTAAACCATCCCTAACGAGTGGCGGTAGCTATGTCTGTGGGAGAGTGCCTCCTGCCGACATAGCGCTGTCCACACCTGTGCTTTTGTCAGTAAAACTTATGTTGGTCAGCAGTGTGAAAATACACACCCCTGACTGACAAAAGTTTTACCAACAGATAGTGCTAGTGTAGACAACGCCTTAGAGTGAATGGTTTCTGAGATTTCAAATACAATAATAATTGCATTTATAAAGTGTCCCCAGAGCTATCAAGCCAATTCTTAGAAACTACACAGTTCTGTCTGATCAGGAATAATTCTATTCACTTCAGCTGATACTGCCTGCTTACCTCAAGTCTGAATGTGCACCAATAAATACAGTAGTTATGAATTGGCTACATAATGTTCCAACCACATTCCTGGATAACGTCAGCAGGGACATTAGACACAGCAAATCCCAGGCCATTGGAAAAAGGCCACAGTAGTTATCAGATAATTATTCCCCAGTTGATTGTGTCAAACAGCTGTTTGTTAATTTTATTCCTCAGTATTTCTCATTTTACACACTTTTGGTACTTCATTGTTCCAGATGTGACTAGGAGTTAAACTAACATATTGTGACACAAAATATTGAGCCAGATTTTCAACTTGTGTAAAAGACTATAGCTTCATTGATTTCAGTGGAGCTATCCTGATATACACCAGCAGGGGACCTGCCAGTTGTCTTGTGGTATTTCTGGTTTCACTAAAAGCAAAGCATACGGGTGTGACATACCCAAGGTACAATCTGGACTGAGGAACAACTGTGTCCCCTCAGTTCTCCAACTGGGGGTGCCTTTTACACTGCTTGGCTGTGAGAGCTACCACTCCTGGTCTGCTCTCATACCGCCTCCAGCAGCTACTCCCAGTAATAGTGTATGAATTCTGCAGCCAGCCACCCTCGGATTACACTGCAGAGCAACACCAGCAAACCAGTCCCCCCAAATGTATATCTTGTATTGCCCAGCTCTCTCCTGCACAATACAAGCTCATACAGAGTCCGTCATTTTTTTAATCAAAAATGATATGCACAAACTCTCTTATCTCAACTAGGGGTTCCCAAACACTTCAATTCAACCCCAGTGGTTTAGATAAAACTATAAAACAAGTGTACTAACTACAAAAGGATAGATTTTAAGTGAATACAAATAATGAGGTTTAAGAGTTAGAATAGATTACAAGAAAATAAAAGTAAAATGCAACTAATGCCTAATATAACAACTACGTGAATTCAAAGCAAAGTCTCCCTCACCACACGTTTCAGCAATCTTACCGGCTGAACTTCTTTCAGTCAGGATCCCTCCCCCCTTCCTTTGTTCTTCAGGTGTTGTGGATGCCATGGGCAGAGAGAAAGGGAGGAATGATTTGGGGCATCTGCTCTCCCTTCTTATGGCTTTTTCTCTTCTTTGAGAAGCATCTCCAGCTGAGGTTCAGGAGATAGAAAGTCTGTGTGGATGGGAATCCCAAACTGTTTCTTTGTGAAGATGTAGAGGTTTAATCGACACCCTCTTTCCTGCCACAGAGTGGCCACTGAACCACGTGATAGTCTGTTCGATTTTGATGACAGCTGGCTGAGGCGTCAGCTTGTCTTTTGTGTCTGGGGAACTGGTTTGTGGCCACTCCCCACAAACAATGTGGAACATGTTTCAGTTATACATACAGAGGAATCTTACAAATTTACATACAATGTTGCCACACACATATTATCAGGACAATATTGACCAGCACGTTAAGAACATAAGAACATAAGAATGGCTATACTGGGTCAGACCAAACATCCATCTAGCCCAGTATCCTGTCTTCTAAAAGTGCCAATGCCAGGTGCTTCAGAGGGAATGAACAAAACAGGTAATCAGCAAGTGGTCCATCCCCTGCTGCCCATTCCCAGCTTCTGGCAAAAATTGAGATTTCCAATGATACCTCACAAGGCATACTTTCACCAAGATTGCTACAATAGTGTGCAAGAGGTGAATACAGGGGTAAAGACTGTCACAACAGGATATCTCACCAGAAAGTCTATTCTCACAAGAACTCCAGCCTGTCACAGTTAGGTCATGGCAGCCAAACCTAGTAGTCAGAGCCAGAGTCTGCAGTCACAAGACATGACTCAAGAGTCAACTGGATGGGGATACCAGGAGGTCAGAAGCAGAAGACAGACGAGATTAGATCCAGTTTCAAAGGAATTGCAGTGGTGGTATAAAATATCATGGAATATCATGAGTGTGTAGGGACAGGTCCACCACAGCTGTTCAAAAAGGGTCACAAATTCGATAAATAAGCCAAAAAATTGCACAGGAATAGGAACACTTTCTGTATGGGATCATGCAGATGCACAGCAAGCAAGCATGATGTGCAATGGCTGCACTTCCAAATATTAACAAATGGATGGTGGCAAGGGGTTCACAAAAACTGCCTGAAATGGGGCCGTCCATAGTAGGTCATGGTGGCAACCACATAGATTGTCAGGGTAAGGATGGTCTAGTAGTTATGAAACTAGCTGAAAACCTGGGTTCAATGCCCTGTTCTGTCACAAGCTTTCTGTGTGAGCCTGGCCAAGTCCCGTAGCTTCTTTAAACCACAAATTCCTATCTACTTTCCTACCTTGTGAGGTGCTATGAGGATAAATACATGAATGAGCATGAGGTGCTCAGATAGCATGGTGATATGGGGCCATATATGTACCCTAGATAGATGGGGTGCTGTGGTCCAGTACCGGATAGCTAGTAGGTAGAGAGAGATAATTCAGTGTGAAATCAACCATATGTGCTAGTTCCTCAACATTTTAGAGGCACCCTGTCTACACAGGGAATGCCTGATACCAACACAGGAACACCATAGGGGAGAGGCTTCTCTACTTCCCCTTTGTGCCATGGAGAGGCCTAGAAGGGACTTAAAGTGAACTAGAATCAATCCCTCAGTTTCTTTATACCTGAATATGCAGTTTCTACTGAAATAAAGTCACTAGCAACATGGGGTAACTGTGGCCACCTGTGTAGCTAGTGTCAGCCAGGCACTCTGTTCTTTTCAGACTCCGCCTATCAGAGAGTCTTATCTCTTACAAGCAGAAAGAGAGAGACATCTTATTTTTCTGAACAGCATAAAGCCTTCAGTGAAATCAGCTAGACAGTTGTAATGTCCGTAACTCATCTTGCAACCTAAAGCTATTTAGGCTAACATGCCATGTACCAAGTAGTGTATTGTTCACTTGACAGATGGAAGCATTTCCCTAAGCTGATTAAATCTGTGTTTGGTTTGGACTGTGCACATGAGCTTTAAATGAAGAGGATCCAGCTAAATCTTTTCACCTTTGGCTTTCTGATGGATCGGCGTAAATAATGGTGGGAGCTAAGATTAGTTGAAGTAACCCCCTCCTTTCTTTAACCAACTGTGGTCTTCATCAGCTCATATACATTTATGTTATGTAGCTACACTGAGTTCTGATTTACACCAGCTGAGGGTCTGTCAATTAGTCTCTTCAGTCACTACATTTATGTGCCCTTAACAATCCCATGCTGTCTTATTTGTAAATTTCTTTCTCGCCCAATATAATGACAAATTAAACACTCAAATGCACCAAACAGTTTAGTCAGCCTTTAAATTCAGGAGCTGCTCTCTTTTAATATTATCCATTTTTCATGGTACAACTGTAGCTGGTTTTCTGAACAGCCTAATGGGATTTTTTTAGCATTCTCTTACAATTCAGACAATATATTATTTCTTTCATTTTGTCTCTGGTTGCACTGTTAACAGCTGCACTCTTGGCTAGCACACCAGGGATTGAACTGGGGATATCCACAGCTAAAGGTATAAACAGATACAGCTTGAACTAAAGAGCCAATTCTCTGTAGCTGGGGGAGGGGGTTGTAACTACTCATATTTTTTGTGGATCAGAAACAGAGTGGGACCTGTAATCCCCATTTACTAGTGAGTTGTAAACGTTCCAATTGGTTTGGAATATGCTGAACGGGGAGCTTGGTCCTAAGAGAGTTCAAGGTCCCAGATGTGCCAATAAAGGTTCCACTATTTTGTTTTCCATTTAGTGCATATTCCATAGCAGGAATAGAAACTGAGCATTTCTCAGCACGTCTTGAGAGACAGCGGGGTCCAGTGGTTAGGGTACTTGGTTCTATATCCAGCTCGTCCATTGATTTGCTGTGCAACCTTTAGAAAGTTATTTCATTTTTCTGTTCCTCTATTTCCCTTCCCACTCTATGTCTTATCTATATAGATTGTAATCTATTTAGGATAGTGACTGTCTCTTCTTATGTGTTTGTGCACAATGGGCTCTTTGATTCTGACTGGGGCCTGAAAGTGCTACCATGATACATATAATACATAATAATCTCTTCTATCTCTTTATTGATAATTATTTTTCATATTATGGTAGTGCCTAGAGGCCCACAAGCTAGGATTATCACAAGATAATACACAGTTAAACATGTGGTAGGTGATAGACAAGTTAATGTTAAAGATGAGTGTGTGTGTGTGTATGACTTATTGCTCTCAATGGCTATAATGGTTCTCTTCTCCCCGCCCCCTTTCTCCCATTTCTGTTTATTCACTGTTTCCGTGAGTGCAATGAATGTGTGTGTTGAGATTCTCTTGTAGTTAAGTTCTCTTTAGAGCTGATATGCATGTTCTTTTTTCGTGATTTTCTTTAAATGGTCTTAGAAGTCCTAGATATTGTGCTGGGTGCATAATTTATAAATATAAAAATGGTCTCTATTAAAATATCAACATTTACTAATAGTTTATTATTTCAGCAAAGTCAGGAGAAAAGTTGTGACCACTATTAAGACCTATATATGTGGTTTCTTTCGACCTTACTAGGGCCTTTGATGCTGTAAATCGAGATGGCCTGTGGACAGACATCTGCAAGTTTGGTTGCCCTGATAAGTTTGTCAACATTATTAAATCTTTTCATACAGGAATGCAGTTTGTGTCCTTGACCAAGGCTGCTTCTTAGATGCCTTTGTTGCACCAATGGAGTAAAACAAGGCTGTGTTCTTGCTCCAGTGTTATTTAGCATCATGTTTTGCTGATGTTCTAATAGAGGAATTCAGAAACATTGGTTGTGGCATTTATATGCAATACCGTATAGATGGAGGTGACTTATTGCCAGCATGAGAGGACAAAAGTTATGAAGACAATTATTCGTAAATTACTGTTTGTTGGTGATTGTGCTTTATTGGCCCATAACCTCAGGGACATTCAGTTGCTTACTGACTGCTTTGCAGATGCAGCAAAACATTTTGGTTTAACAATCAGCCTGAAGATAACAGAAGTCATGGTCCAGTCTCAACCAAGAAGTGCTGCAACTGCTCCAGTTGGGTCCGTCAAATATGTACCACTCAAAATGGTGACAAATTTTGTGAACTAGGCAGTATCATTTCATGGGATGCAATAATTGACAACATTACAAAGCTCATTGGCTGCGAGGCCTTCAGAAATCATCAGTGTCATCTCTGGAATGAATACGCTGTCAAACTGCGAACAAAAATTTATGTTTACAGTGCTATTGTCATTACCATTTTCCTCTATGGCTGCAATATGTGGATTACTTATCAACACCACCTAAATTGCTTGGACCAATTCCACCTACAGTGTCTATGGTGGATAATGGCAAGATTTAATTCTAAACACCAAGGTCCTTGAATGCCTCAAGATCACAGGCCCTGAAGCTTTCATAGTAAGAGTGAAACTGAGATGGTGCAATCATGTGGTCTGTATGTCTGACAGTAGAATACCAAAAAGAGTCTTTTACAAAGAATTGCAGACTGGAACTCGTTTTAGGGGCAGACCAAGCAAACATTACAAAGACACTCTCTCAAGACCAACTTCCAAGCTTGCAAAATTGACCTCAACACCTGGGAGCTCTTAACCCATGACAAGATCTGATGGCAACAGCTCTGCCATCTCAGACCGAAAAATTTTGAGAGCTCACTGATTGCTGCAAACAAGGAGAGACCTTACTTCCTTCTAGATCCCTGTTCACCCTAGTAGGGTGTGGTTCACAGACACAACTTGTTATTATTTATATTTAGGATTCACCCAGATAACACAGGAGAAAATGTAATCCTTGTCCAAAAAAATAAACTATTAGCTATTGCCTTTTATCCAGAGAGCAAAGTGATCTGGAAAGAGTTAAAAATGAAAGGAATGAAATACTCCCAGTGGACACTTCCAAGCTTCTGCTTTCATGCTTTCTTCTTTATAGCCAGATAAACATGTGCTTTCAGCCATCTGTCAGTACAGAATGTCCAGCGAAGGTAATCCGAGGTGATGGATGTGCCCAGTGGATGTCCAAAGGGATAAGTCTGCATTCATCACTCACTGCTCCTTTTAAAGGTGGTACCTCTAATGCCTGACCTCTTCAGAATCAAGCAGTAGTAACCAATGGGTAATGAGAGTCAGAACATTTGTAACTGTGATTGGAAACAGCAATTAAAAGTAATGATAAGCAGAAAACATGGGGCTGCATTGTGTGTAATCCTTCTGGGAAGTGAGAGGCACTGCTCCTGGACAGCACTGCCTGTTCAGCTAGCTTTCTTACAGAGATATGGGGAGGGAAGAGGCAAAGGTGTGGCCCTGGTACAACCCTGCTTCAAACTAGCCTGGTGTTACAGGAGTGCTCTAGAAAAGAGAGATTTTTTTATATCGATAAACAGTTAATAGTTCAAATTCTAGTAGATGGCATGCAAGACTATGCGCATAGATCCTGGATTTTGAAGGTCCAGTAAAACTTCTTGTCGCTATGCACTCTAAATGGCTTCCCTGTGTGCAGCTCTTCATGTGCAGCTCTTAACTCCTCATGCAGAAGGGAACCCACGTTGCACACTTTCAACCAGATCTGCTCCTACTGCTCATGCATTCACTGAGCCCCAAGAGGAAATCCAGTGGAATCAACCAGAAGTCCTCCTGGACTTCTTTTCCAGCTCAGTCCCTTCCCACCCTGGCTCAACAATGTGATCCTTAAAACAGATGCAAGTTTCTAAAGATGATAGATTTGAAAGTGTCTCCTGGATGAATTTCAACCCTTTATTTATTACAGGACAAATTCTCTGTTGACATAAGTTCATTGACATCAAGAGAATTAATCCAGAAGAGAGTGTGACCCTATGCTGCATCTATAGTGCAGTACAGGTCTGTCTCATCTTACGCTGGGGTTACGTTCCGCGGTCAGCGCCTAAAGCGAAAACTGCGTATAGTCAAAATTACATTGAGTGTAATGGTGGGCAGAATCGCCCGCACTACAGAAACAGTATTTAAATTGTTATTTTTCTCTTTTTTTTTGTTTTTTTCTTGTTTTTGCCGACCGCATAAAGCTGAAATCGCACATGTTAAATGCGCCTAAGATGCGACAGACCTGTAAACCCAGTACTCACAGTTATTTTTTCATAAAAACAGCAACAATGTTTATCGTGATAAGAAGCAGTTTGAAAATAGGAAAGCAACCCATAGAGGTTGAAAACAACAAGGAGTCCGGTGGCACCTTAAAGGCGAACAGATTTATTTGGGCATAAGCTTTCATGGGTAAAAAACCCACTTCTTCAGATGCAAGACCTTACATAGAGGTTGAGCATTTTCTCTCCCTGATGGAATAATACAGGATGTTGAATGGGCCTTTTCCACCAGCAAATTCTTCCCTTGTTAACACATAGCAAGCATTAATTAGATTTCATGGCTTCACTCACCTATTGGTAAAAGAGTTTTTTTTCAGTGTTTCAGGACTGGCATCACAAATGCAGAGCTGGCCTTGACTATATGATGGATAATGTTTTCATCAGTTGTGGCATTCTGTGACAGCAAACTCCCCGGGTAGCAAAACTTCACCACAGACACAAGAGGAACATTGCTGATCTTAATAATTGGGTAAAGATGTGCCTCACCTGATACTGTTTGGTACAATACTTCAGTTTTCTTCAGGCTGATTGTGAAACCAAAACAATCGACTGCACGAGTGAAGTGATCAGTTATAAATTGAACATTACCAACTGAGTGAGCAATGAGTGCACAGTCATCAGCAAATAAAAGCGCCTTAATAAGTAAATCTGCCTCTTTCATGTGGGCATGGGAACTGATGGGAACAACTTCCCATCAGTGCAGAACTGGGTAAATACTCCTCTGTCAATGTCCTGAAATGCATCCATCAAAATATGTGAAAAAAAGATGGAAAAGAGTGTGGGAACCAGCGTGTAGCATTGTTTGGTGCCATTGGTGACAGAGCAAGGTGGTGGCAGATATGGCATGCCACTATGAACCACGTTGAAATCTGGCGCATTAATGTGGAAAAGGTGATCACTGCAAAGCAAGGATGCATCCACCTGCAGTGGTCATGGACAATCCTGTTTTCTCCTACACGTAGCAGAGTTTATGGTTCTTGCATTAATATGACCTCGCATACACCAATAGTGTTGGCTCAATCCTCATACACCAACATCAACATGACACTCCCTCATTTCAGGACCAACTGTCTATCACATGACCATGACACAGCCAAATGACCATCAAACAAATACCATTCTCAATATGAGAGTTATAACTCCCAGGCACTTCACAAAACATTGTTAGGTGGTTGCCACTGCCCTGCCATTCCCATCTTGCTAATTGCAAGGGGAATCCCAGTATAGAAAAGGGATTCCAGTATGTATAGATTGAGAGTTACTGGGGTAAATCTCATAAAGCAGCCAGATTGGATGGAATAAAGAAAAAAACAATCTGTACTCACCTATGGTTGGATCATGATAATCAGGAAACCGATGGCTTATGAACTGCATTGTCATTGCTGGGGAGGAGAAAAAGAGAGAGGTTACAAACGAAAACAGTGACGAGATATGAGGTGAAATAAAGCAGAAGGAAATTCAGAATTCAGAAACCCAAACAGCAGCCTGGTCATGAATGATCCAAGCACTTGGCTGATATTTGCAATTGCACAAGACGAAGCCCGATTCATTTTGTGTGCCTTTCTCCGCAGACGGTTTGCCCAGCCTTAGTAGACGGCAATCACTAGAGTAATATAAAACAGGACAAGAGGATATCCTCTAGGGAACAATCTTGTAGCAGACTGAGACAGGTTGATAAAAATAGCTTGTGAACGTCTTAACTTGGTCTTAATTGGGGCTACCCAGGGGACAATTATTGGCCAGCTCATCCTCTTTGTGAAAATAATGCATGGGAACGATTTCAAACAATATGAGTTTCATGTAGCATCAGGGTCTGCATGCCCCACAGAACAACAAGGGGTTTTGGAGGATAAAACCAACAGATCCATGCACCAAAGGGACATGGGTCACCAGCCCTCCAGGCCCCAGGTGAGCTACTGCCCCTGTAACACCGCTCTTCTCCAAAGAGGGATTCAACCGTACAGATGGAATGTTAGCTATGTTAAAGTTGGCCCAATCAGTATTAATTTACCCATAAAAATGTGTGGGGTTAATGGAGAACCAATGATGCCTCTTGGTGATCCCCAGACCATGAACCACAGTATATATGGATTATTAAACCTGTGTAACGTCAAAGGAAGAGCTTATACAGGGTGAGAGGATAGGAGGAAATGATGCCAAAGTACCTCATAAATATAAAGGCCTTTATAGGCTTTCCAGACATTAATAACTTATGCTTGTGAGGTAGGAAAATACCTCCCTTTTGCAGATGGGGCAATGAGGAACAGAGCGTTTTAATGAAAAATCTGTGGGCATTGTGTTAATATATATTTAAATACAATAATGGAAAAATACAATATTAAACATTATGTTCATTGAAATACACCTCAGTTTCTTCTTTTTTAAAAACTTTATTGAGCAGCTTCTCTATTAAAAGGTCAGAGATGAGAATGTCATGTCTATTTAGCATCTGGTTGAATACTACGTAACACCTTGGCACTGGCCAAATATCTCCCTTAAGCAAAACTGTTGCTCATATTCTCCCAGTTATATAATAGCCCACTCCTACTCTTAATCAGGTGCTCCATGAGGTATCTCAGTAAAGGGACCACCATGAGTAAGCATGCCTTATTAAGTAAAGTATTAAGAAAGTATCATCAGAGGGAGAAATTGTTTAAATGTTGAAGAGAAAAGTAAATGAGGTCCAAGAAGAGTCCTTAAGGTGAATGTGTAATGGACGCTTCTGATACACTCCTTTCCTAGCAAAACCTCATCATCCTATATGAATAATCGAGAACTGTACAAAGGCTTGGTCTACACTACAGAGTTAGGTCAACATAAGGCAGTTTATGGCTACCTAATTATGTCAATGTCTACACTACAATGNGACTGAGACAGGTTGATAAAAATAGCTTGTGAACGTCTTAACTTGGTCTTAATTGGGGCTACCCAGGGGACAATTATTGGCCAGCTCATCCTCTTTGTGAAAATAATGCATGGGAACGATTTCAAACAATATGAGTTTCATGTAGCATCAGGGTCTGCATGCCCCACAGAACAACAAGGGGTTTTGGAGGATAAAACCAACAGATCCATGCACCAAAGGGACATGGGTCACCAGCCCTCCAGGCCCCAGGTGAGCTACTGCCCCTGTAACACCGCTCTTCTCCAAAGAGGGATTCAACCGTACAGATGGAATGTTAGCTATGTTAAAGTTGGCCCAATCAGTATTAATTTACCCATAAAAATGTGTGGGGTTAATGGAGAACCAATGATGCCTCTTGGTGATCCCCAGACCATGAACCACAGTATATATGGATTATTAAACCTGTGTAACGTCAAAGGAAGAGCTTATACAGGGTGAGAGGATAGGAGGAAATGATGCCAAAGTACCTCATAAATATAAAGGCCTTTATAGGCTTTCCAGACATTAATAACTTATGCTTGTGAGGTAGGAAAATACCTCCCTTTTGCAGATGGGGCAATGAGGAACAGAGCGTTTTAATGAAAAATCTGTGGGCATTGTGTTAATATATATTTAAATACAATAATGGAAAAATACAATATTAAACATTATGTTCATTGAAATACACCTCAGTTTCTTCTTTTTTAAAAACTTTATTGAGCAGCTTCTCTATTAAAAGGTCAGAGATGAGAATGTCATGTCTATTTAGCATCTGGTTGAATACTACGTAACACCTTGGCACTGGCCAAATATCTCCCTTAAGCAAAACTGTTGCTCATATTCTCCCAGTTATATAATAGCCCACTCCTACTCTTAATCAGGTGCTCCATGAGGTATCTCAGTAAAGGGACCACCATGAGTAAGCATGCCTTATTAAGTAAAGTATTAAGAAAGTATCATCAGAGGGAGAAATTGTTTAAATGTTGAAGAGAAAAGTAAATGAGGTCCAAGAAGAGTCCTTAAGGTGAATGTGTAATGGACTCTTCTGATACACTCCTTTCCTAGCAAAACCTCATCATCCTATATGAATAATCGAGAACTGTACAAAGGCTTGGTCTACACTACAGAGTTAGGTCAACATAAGGCAGTTTATGGCTACCTAATTATGTCAATGTCTACACTACAATGCTGCTTCCGCCGAAGTAAGTAGCCCTCTGCACCAACATCATAACCAGCAGCGTATTATCACCTAGGCCGACAAGGCCTAGGCCTAGGGCGGCAAATTTGCAGGGGCGGCAAATCTGAGCACCCAGGGAGAAGTTCCCCTGCTCCAGCTGCCTCCTCCGCAAGCGCGCCGCCGCTTCCTGTTTCTCTCCCCTCCCTCCCAGCGCTTGTGCCGCAAAACAGCTGTTTCGCTGGTCAGGGAGGGAGGGGGGGAGGGGGAACGTGGCGTGCTGGGGAAGAGGCGGGGCTGGGGCGGGGATTTGGGGCGGGGATCCAATGGGGCAGGGAGGGGGCGGAGTTAGGGCAGGACTTTGGGGAAGAGGTTGGAATGGGGGAGGGAAAAGGGTGGAGGCGGGGCGGGGCCAGGGGCGGCAATTATTTCAGGGCCTAGGGGCGGCAAAATTATTAATCCGCCCCTCATCATAACTCCACCTCCATGAGAGGCATAGCACTTATGTTGATGTAGTTAGGGGACACAGTGTCTGGGTAGACACTGTGTTACTTACATCGGCTATTGGCTGTCAGCCCTGAATGAGGCTCCCCGCTCCCCAACACTGTCAGCACGAGTTGTCAGCTGGGCACTGGGCTCACAGCTGGGGCTCCTGGCACTGATAGCTTGGAGTGTCAGCGCCAGGGTGTGGGGGGAGCCCAGCTGTGAACCTGCATCTGGCTAACAGTGCGGGAGGGGAGGCAGCTCTCAGCCCCATGCCTGCAGCTGAAGCTGTCAGCCCCAGGGCTGCTGGGCTCTAGCTGTCACTCTAGCTGTCAGTGTCCCACAATGCCCCACTTCAGTCCGTGGAAGCGCTCTGGGTGAGGCGGTGCACCACCTACAGAAGGAGGAAGTGTGGACGTGAACCACCACTTTAATTACTGCAGTGACTGTATGGCAACTTAAGTCGACTTAATTTAGTTGTGTGGACAAGCCCCCAAAAAGTAACATCAATTGCAGTACCCAATTTCATATCTGATGCTTCTTGCAAACACGAACTCTCGTTAAATACGATGCAGGAGTCAAACAATCCTTCTTTACACTATATGGAATCCTCCCATCAGATTATTTTATGCCTGAATGTTATCCACTAATAAAAGTTTTAGAAAATTCATTTCAGGCAGCCAGAAACTAACTCATATCATTTTGTGGTGGTGGGGTTTCCTGAGGGTGAAACTGATCTCTGTGCAGATGGCCAGCAACATGTAAGTCACACTTAAGCCTTATTTTAAGGGCTTAAATGGTACATAACCCTCATGAAGACCATCAGAACTAGCCTGAGTTTCAGCTTGCTTGGGGCAATTGATATTGGAGTGACTTCTGTTTGCTAAGAAAGTCTGGATGGGGTCTCAGATCCCATCAATGTCACCCCTTGCTTAGACACAGCTGTGTTGATAAATCTCCTGATTTTATAGCAGCCCATAATATTTGGGGTTTCATCAGTGTCAAAGAGATTGCATGAGGATCTCATCTTTCATTGAAAAGAAAAAAGTAACTTTCTAGCCCTAACGGTGGCAGGTAAATGGTTGAAAACGTGAAGCGAGTTGACCATAAAGGCTCAGAACCATAAGGCAAATAACACAAAATCAAAGTGATTAAAAAAAAAAAAATCTCATTATCTTTAAACCAATCTTATGATTTTAGTGGAGCTTTACTCATCATTTTTGAATGTTTGCAGTTGGCAATACATCATATTGTAACATAATTATACCTAGCTCTTATATAGCGCTTTTCATCAGCAGATCTCAAAACACCTTATAAGAGGGATCAGTATCATTATTCCTATTTTACAGATAGGGAAACTGAGGCACATGGCAGGGCAGCAAGCTGCCCAAGGTCACCCAGTATACCAGTGCCAGGAACAGAACTCAGGTCTCAAGTCCAAGTCCAATACTTAGTCTACCAGGCCATGCGACCTCCCCTAGAGCACATATAAGATACACTCCCCTATTCAAGGGTTGAATGGAGTGTCTCTTCCCTGGTCCCAGCTACCTATTATGGCATGTTAAATCAAAAATGAGATTCTACCCAGGATATCTTGAATGGCAGAGCAGATAGCCATTACAGCATCCCTACTTTGAAAATTATTTATGTAAATTAGCCTAGAATTGCATTACTTTGTTGAAATACTCTTTCCTGCTCTTATCTTAGGGAATCATGGGTTAACAAGATGCTCTGACAAAATGTTACAGAAAAGCCGGATTAAATATTTATTACCATGTTAATAAAATATTGCATATTTAGGGTAGGCAAATATAAATGTTAAGGAGCAGTATTATAAATTCATAGCGACACAGAAAGGATAACTGTTTTAAAAAGCTCATTTAAAGTCCACATACCATGAGTGAATAAAACAACATGCAGTTACACTAATGTTTTCAGTCTTGTGTGCCATCAAATGCATTACTTTTTGAGTACTCTATGTATTTGGGTACTTCCATATCCAGGCCACCTGTTTTTAACCCAGCAAGGTTTTTAGATACCCCCATCTGATAACTATTTTTTGGCCTGTAAGAAATAAGTTAATGCCCAATGTAATATTCTCAGTTTGTTATCAGACATGGAACCACTGAGACCCATCCCATAAGATTCAGGCATACAAGCCTTTATTGCAACTTTTCTGAGGTCACACACTGTCTGCACAGCAGATGAATCCAACTAGTTCCGTTCCCTTGTGTGTGCTATTGTCAGCTCTCTTAAAGGTACACTCCACTAATCCAGTCTCACTCCAGTTCCCAGTGGACCAATGTCCATGTCACAAAAACTGTTGTGACAACTGAAACAGTTGCTGAAATTCTCACCAGAAGCCAAGGACTCAGGATTAAACTTTACCATTTTCCATGGACCAGCCCAGGATTTAAGTGGAAATTTTGTTGTTCATAGATTAAAATGATTCTAATGTCAGAAGAGATCACTGTGGTCATCTAGTCTGACCTTCTGTATAACACAGGCCATAGAATTTCCCCCAAAAATTCTGTTTGAACTACAGAATATCTTTCAGAAAAACATCAAATCTTGATTTAAAAATTGAAAGTGATGGAAAGTCCTTTCCAACTCTTGGTAAGATGTTTCGGTGGTTAATTACCCACACACTTAAAAATGTATGCCTTATTTCCAGTCTGAATTTATCTAGTTTCAATTTGCATGGGGTCATAGGCATTGTACTGGCCGTTTACACTAATGTGCAAGAAGACTGGATTTACATTGTCATTTCTAGATTTTTTTCCCTCCCAAGAAGGATTGAGGCATTCTGCTATGGGGGTAGCATTGAAATGTGCAGTGCCCATGTCAAACCTGTTAAGCAGCTACATAGTAAAATTTAGTCTTTTAAGAGTCAAATTCAATACAGGTATAAAAAAGCACAATTCAGTTGGAGCCAGTGAAATGATAACTGGGAATCATTTAAGAACAACTTACCAGATGCCCAAAAAGGAACAATCCAAAAATTGAGGAAGAAGGCTGTGCTGATTAAAAAACAGACCTGGTTTAGAGGGAAGTGAAGGCAACTATAATAATAAAATAATAATAATAATAATAATAATATATAACAAATGGAAGAAAGGGGAAGTTGATACTAATAAATACAAATCAGAAGTTAGGAATAGTGGAAAACTGATAAGGGAAGTAAAGGGACACAAAGAGAAATATTCAGACAGCAGAGTTACAAAAATAAGGAGTCTTTTAAATGTATCAGGAACAAAAAGAATCCTGACAATGGTACTGGTCCATTACTAGATGGAAATGGTATATTTATCAATAATAATGCAGAAAAGGCAGAAATATTCAATAAATATTTGTGTTTTATATTTGGGGAAAAGCAGATGATATAGTGTCATTATATGGTGATGATAACACTCTTTCTATTCCATTAGTATTACTGGGATGTTAAACAAAAGCCACTAAAGTTAGACATTTTTAAATCAGCAGATAATTTGCATCTGAGAGTTTTGCTGGACTGTTAATGTTGATTTTCAATAAGTCTTGGAGCACTGGAGAAGTTCTATAAGATTGGAAGAAAGCTAATATTGTGCCAATTTTAAAAAAGGGTAAATGGGATGACCTGGGTAATAATAGGCCTGATAGCCTATTATCGATCCCAGATAAGATAATGGCACCACTGATATGGGATTTGGTTACTAAAGAATTAAAGGAAAGCATGTAATCAATGAAAATCAACATGGGTTTGTGGAAATTAAATTATGTCCAAACTAACTGAAATTGTTTTTTTAATGAGGTTTCAAGTTTTGTTGATAAAGGTAATAGTGTTGACTTAATATACTTAGACTTCTCTAAGGAGTTTGACTTGATACTGCATGACATTTTGATTAAAAAACTAGAACAGTATAAAATTAACATGGCACACATTAAATGGATTAAAAAGTGGCTAAATGATAGATCTCCAAATGTAATTATAAGCTGGCAATTGTCATCAAGGGTTGTGTGTTTCCAATGGTACTTTGCAGGGATCAGTTCTTGGCCCTATTTTTATTAGTGATCTGGAAGAAAACATAAAATCATCACTGCTAAAGTTTGCAGATAACACAAAAATTGGGGAAGAGGACAGGTCGTAGATTCAGAGCATTCTGGATTGCTTAGTAAACTGGGCGCAAACAGACAATATGTGTTTTAATACATCTGAATGCAAATGTACACATCTAGGAACAAAAAATGTAGGCTGTACTTACAGAATGGGGGACTTTATCCTGGGAAGCAGTGCCTCTAGAAAAGATCGGGGGGGGGGGGGTCATGGTGGATAATCAGCTGAACATGAACTCCCAATGTGATGCTGTGGCCAAAAGAGTGAATGGGATCGTTGGATACTTAGGGCTTGTCTACATTACCCGCTGGATCGACGGGCAGTGATCGATCCAGCGGGGGTTGATTTATCGTGTCTAGTATAGATGCGATAGATCAACTGCCGAGCACTCTCCCATCGACTCCAGTACTCCACCGGAGCGAGAGGCACAGGCGGAGTCGATGGGGGAGTGTCAGCAGTTGACTCACCTCAGTGAAGACACCGCAGTGAGTAGATCTAAGTACGTCGACTTCAGCTATGTTATTCACGTAGCTGAAATTGTGTAACTTAGATCGATCCCCCACCCAATGTAGACCAGACCTTAAACAAGGGAAACTCAAATAGGAGTAGAGAGGCTATTTTAACTTTGTATTTGGCACTGGTGTTACTGCTGTTGGAATTCTGTCCAGTTCTAGTGCCCACAATTCAAGAAGAATATTGATAAATTGGAAAGGGTTCTGGGAAGAGCAATGAGAATGATTAAAGGATTAGGAAATTTGCCTTATAGTGATAGACTCAAAGAGCTCAATCATTTAGCTTAACTAAAGAAGGTTAAGGGGCGACTTGATCACAGTCAATAATTATCTACCTGGGGAACAAATATTCAGTAATGGGCTCTTCAGTCTAGCAGAGAAAGGTATAATAAGGTATAAACAATGGCTGGAAGATGAAGCTAGACAAATTCAGAATGGATATAGGCATTCACTTTTAACAGTGAGGACAATTAACCATTGGAACAATTGGAACAAGGGTTGTGAGGGATTCTCCATCACTGACAATTTTAAATCAAGATTGGTTTTTTTTTCTAAAAGATCTACTCTAGGAATTATTTTGAGGAAGTTTCTATGGCTGGTGTTATACAGGAGGTCAGACTAGAGGATCACACTGGTCCCTTCAGGCCTTGGAATCTATTAATTGAGCCTGACTCAGTTTGCCCCTGAACCCACTGAAATAAACAGGTTTCTTCAGTGAGAGTGGGATCAGAACCAAAGTTCTTCTCCAGAACAAATTAATTTCACATGCTAATAAGAAAAATGCATGAGTGTTCTATGATGTTTTAAGTAAATATTCTTGTCTCTCTTTTTCTCCGTATTACCTGCCTTCCTCCCACCATTCACACACACACACACAGTCCCTAACCAAACCCCGATCAAACATGCTCTGGGTCTGACCAAATTACTCTGGGGCTTTGTGACAGGCCTGTCTCAGGGCTGAGACTGAGGTGGCTTTAGGGCCCTTTCCCCCTTTCAAAGGTTGTTTTGGGGTTTTGGTAAGTCATTGTGAATGGTGGAGTCTTGTCACCGTTCTCCGTCTCAGCTACTCGGTAACAAGAGTCAGCTCCTTTCAAGGCACAGCAGCTTTCCTCCTGGTTGACACCTCTTCCTATGACCAGCTCTTCTATTTAAGCTTGCTCCTCCAGTTGGAGAAGGCTCTGCAGGTGTATCGATCTTGGTAGGGACTGAGCCCAGAGGCGCTTGTTAGCCTTCTCCAGATTGGGATGGGGGCGTGCCCCATCCTAGGCTCAACATAATGAACTATACAGCAAAATTTTACAAATCTATAAATGAGGAGCATTTAACTCTGATTTATTCCACACAAGAAGAAATGTATTAAAATGAGACTTTAAAATGGAATGATAAAATGGAATAAAAGGATGAGCCTGGTATTTAAATAAATACATATACATGCAAAAGGGTCACTAAAAAAATATTTATTATAAAAATACTCCTATTTAATCTGTTGCAGTTATTATGAAACATTTTGAATTGTAAGTCACCCTATAGATATTTAATGAATATTTTATTAAGCTTTGAAGAGCACTCTATTTAAGTGGCACATGTTTATCACATCGGCACTAGTATAAGTAAAAGGATCATTGTTTCAGATGAATAGGTATCTCCCTTATATCTACCTGTAGCTAAGTAAATGCAAATGTTCTCAGATGAACAGATGCAACCTTGATATGTATCAGTAACTATCTAACTGTAATGTTCACTTGTATTTTCAAAATCAAAAATATGTGCTTTTCAGAGCCTGGAATTAAGTTTTTATTTCCATTTCCAATTATTCTTATCAAATTTTCATTTGTTATAATCAATAATTAAAAGTTAATTATCTCCCAATAGCCCTTATAATTGCTGTACTTGTACGTGATCTGCATATATATTATGCCTGTATTGGCACTACACTATATATAATTATTCTCTATGAATGATAACGTTAATCCTATCTAGTTATTTCTACTTAGTTTCTACTCACCTACACCTAGTATTTACTCCCCTGTCCCAGCAGGCAATTACCATGTTGTGGAGAAATGTTAAGTCAATATTGTTTATTCTGAAATGTTGCAGTTCAATAATCAGAGGGGTAGCCGTGTTAGTCTGTATTCACAAAAACAACGAGGAGTCTGGTGGCACCTTAAAGACTAACAGATTTATATGGGCATAAGCTTTCGTGGGTAAAAAACCCACTTTTTCAGATGCATCTGCATGGGTTTTTTACCCGTGAAAGCTTATGCCCAAATAAATCTGTTAGTCTTTAAGGTGACACCAGACTCCTTGTTGTTTTTTCAGTTCAAAAAGAAGCTTTAATTATTTTGCTCAGTGCATCATCATGACATTTCATATGAAAGACAGAGACAAAGTGGGTGAGAATGACTTCTGTTGGCCCAACAAAAGATATTACCTCACCCACTTGGTCTCTTTCATATCCTGGGACCAAAAGGGCTACAACAATACTGCAAATGATATGAAAGACAGTCTAATTGCAATTGGTGCTCGTAAAGGATGCCGGCTCAACAGCCTGGAGACTGAAGTTCTCTATATATGGAGCAGATACAGCACAATCATGCTGCCCTACCAATTCCTCTCAACATTGATCTGTATAGACCTCTACCAGGGTAGTTCCATGTCAACAGACTTTCTGTTAAGGGTGCCATTGGTACCATCTGTGGTGGTTTTTATTATATGGATACTTAATCTCTGTCTTCCCATGTTCTCCCTTCTCATTCAGTGTTCTATCCCCATTCATATCTTCTCCCAACCTCCTGTGCGACTCTGCCGCCTATATTCATCTGTCTCCATATTTTGCCTTTCCCCTCACAAAACCTTACAATCTAAGGGCGGGGGGGAGGGGGGTGTCAAGGTAATAATTGGCCACATCTTGGCAATTCAGTGAGTTTCTGTTTGGTTGGCTTTGTTTTGGTCTTTTTAGATATATAAAAGATCCCAGTTGCTCCTCAGCGTAGCTGTTACTAGTCTGCTCATTTCTTGGAGGTGTCTACAGTGGAGGAACTAACAGGAGGACAGGACGGTGAGTGCCTCCCTGTCACCTGTCAGCTTTTAGGTGTATGTGTATTCAGGTATATTATACACTTGACAAAAGAAGGTGTACAACAGAAATTTTCAACTGTAGCTGGAGAGTGACCCTGTCCACTTACCCAGCCATGGCGGCACCTGTCCCAGAGGACTGGGCCTGACTCCCTGCTCTGGGTGTTGTGACATGGCATGCAGAGTCATGTAGCTCTGGGACCCCATGCATCGTGTTGCAATGCCACTCACACAAATTTGGCTAAGCCACCTCTCTTATGATGGCCAGGCAAAACTGCAGTGGTGTTACAGTCCTGTGCACCAGGTTGTAATGCCCAAAGTAGGGAGCCAGGCCTAGCCGCACAGAACAGGAGCCGCCGCTTCCGCGTGAGTGTGGGGTGGGCTTACTCTGCAGCTCCCCCACCCCCAATTACTCACCATTCCACAACATTACAAAACATGGCTCTGGCATTGGCCACTGTAGAAACAGGCTTTGAGGAAAAATTTGAATGAGAACAAGTTAGTAGCCTGGCATATCAGCTCATAGAATCATATAATCGTAGGACTGGAAGGGACCCAGAGAGATCTTCTAATCCACTCCCCTCCACTCATGGCGGGACTAAGTTTTATCTAGACCATCCCTGACAGGTGTTTGTCTAAGCTGTTCTTAAAAATTTCCAATGACAGAGATTCCACAACCTCCCATGGCAATATATTTCAGTGCTTAACTATCCTGACAATTAGGAAGTTTTCCCTAATATCCAAGCTAAACTGCCCCTGCTGCAGTTTAAGCCCACTGCTTCTTGTCCTATCCATACAGGTTAAAGAGAACAATTTTTCTCCCTCCTCCTTGTAACAACCTTTTATGTACTTGACAACTGTTATCATATCCTCCCTCAACCTTCTCCAGCATAAACAGACCCATTTTATTCAAACTTACCTCACAAATCATGTTTTCTAGACCTTTAATCATTTTTGTTGCTCTTCTTGGATTTTCTCCAATTTGTCCACAACTTTCCTGAAATGTGGTTCCCAGAACTGGACACAATACTCCAGTTGAGGCTTAATCAATGTGGAGTAGAGCGAAAGAATTACTTCTTGTGTCTTGTTTACAACAAGGCACAAGCTCATTCGCATGGAAGAACTCTATTGATAATCATTAGGATGGAGATGGGACAAACAAGGTATTGAGGCTCGCACCGCAGCTGGAGCAGAAGACAGTGGGCATTAGGGGGACAACACAGCTAGAGATAGGAGTGGATAAGTAGTTAGGGGCAGAGATATATAGATCGTGGAAGGGGCAGATTATGCCATAATAGATATTTTGATTCTCTGTCAAATTTGTAAATGTCATGATCTATTTGAAATATAGCTTGGAGATGTGGATTAAGTCAAAATTCTATTATTTTTGTTTGTTTTGTTTTCTATTATTAAAAAAATGTCAAAAATGTCACAAATGGCAAAATTCCACCCTTTCAGTAAGCGTGCAAGGATTTTATTATGTGCATTTGAAACATGCCATGTTAACGCAAATATTTTTAAAGTGGAAATAGACACTTTGAACAGCTCTGGCATTCCTGATGGCTTCATTTCCTGACGATCCAGGGTTCGTCATCCTGTGAAGTGGTCACATTTAACGATTGGAACCTTGGCTTCTACTGGCTTAGAAAAGTAACAAACATGTTTATAACTAACCGTGTGGGACTTCATTCCTTAAAGCTTAGCTTAACTTATCAGGTAAAAGCCAATCACGACTATTCTTCTACCCACTGATTTCTTATCAAAAGGGATTTGTGTAATAACAATGTGCATACATATACATGATGAACAGCAAAAGACATAAATTTTGTTTCTTTCAGGATGCTGCCTGGTACCTGAATTGTATTGCTATTCTGATAATGCTTGCACTACTGAAGACAGCAATAAAGCCAGAAACACAAATACAATAGAGACATTTAAACAGTTACTTTTACTAGAAGGAGTTCCTGTACATTCAGTAGCGCCAGGCCTTCCGGCCATTATTCTATTTTGGTCTAATATGGGCAGACAACTCTAGCCAGATCCACAAGTGATGTAGATGATGGAAATAAAGGGGGAGTTGCCAGCAGGCTATGTTCTTGTGCTTTTAAATTTATGTCAAGACCTCCCATTCATTTGTGTGAAGTTTGTGTATCACCAAAATGTATATTCTTCTATAATAATGACTGGAATAGCCTTATTTTGCTGATGTGCTTGTATAGGAACACAAAAGAATCCCAGTATGGTATGTATATTCATGCATTATTCATGCAATGGAAGTCATTACCTACCATAGCACTTAATACTTAAACCTAATTAGTCTGAATTATTGAGGTGCCACATTGTATTTTCTTTCTTGTGCCTTTGACCAAGAAGTCCTACAACACAGCAAGCATTTCTTTCTGACGACAGCTTTCCAGATCAATAGATTGCACTCACAAAACCCAGTTTGATTTATAGATACAACAGAGGATATTTTCTCTTTTTTTACCTTTAGCTGTTGTATTTGGATCCCAGCACATCCTTAGAATAAATAACTGACGGCAGCAGATACTTGACCTCAAACAAAAGGCATCTGGATGTCAAATTACAGTTGGTATGTTGCACTGCTTCACTTCAGTGTGAACCAACATAAATGAGCAATGGCTAAAAAGCAGAAGGAGACAGATATTTTGAGCAGGATGGATTGCAGGAAATAGTCATGAATAGCAGACTTTCCATGATGTATAATGTAATTGCATTACCTATGGGTGTGGGGGGCAGAGGCAGAGACACTGATTCAGCAAAGTGCTTAAGTATGTGAATGACATTAGCACACAACTAGAGTCAATGGGACTAGCCACATGCTTGTAGTGACACCCATGCTTAAGTGTGTGCTTTTCTAGGTGGAGGACTAGAGCTCCAGGGTAGTGGGTGAAGGTAAAACTGCTGAGGGTGTTTATCTTGACAAGATCCTTATTAGGTTTAATTGTGAAGAGGAACAAGGAGCACAGAGAGTCTGGGTTGAGGGCTTTGTTACATAATTCATGACAGAAATGTGCAAAGGATGGGAGGTGCAATTATTACTAATTTTAAGGTATTATTATGTATTACTTACTGAGCACTGACAGGAAAATAAAGCCAAGTTGAATTTTAGTTCTCTGTGCTGCAGTTTTTTCTTACATCATGGAAAAATACAGCATTGTGCCCAACTGCCCACTTAGCTCTGTTACCATCTTTCCATATTCTTCTATGCCATGCAGCAAAAGGGAACATAGGGGCTGAGATGACCCAGATATCATCAAGTTCAGTAACAGGTGAAAGCAAATGAACAAAATTAGTGGCACTGTGGCATAACATTTTGTGATGTGAACACAGAAATCCTAGCTACCAGAACTGGACTGAGATCACCAACTAATGTCACATATGCCCCTTAAGAGCTATCAAATGGCAACAACTTCTTATTGCTGTTACTACGATCATGGTCTAGATTCAGAATGATGACCTGGGAAGGAAAGGCTCTGTATCCCATTATCTGTTGAAGTAGTGTAGTGGTTAAACAGATCGCGACCTCACTTAAATCACATCTGAGAGACAGGGTCTCATAACTAACTAGGCTTCATCTAGTGACTTTTCTAGTATTACTTTTGCATTCTGGGGGTGAGGGATGGGAGAAAATGTTTTAAAATTATAATTCCCCCCTCCCCCCGGAAATTTATCCCTTCACTCATCCAAATGAAATTTACAACTCCCCCATATTTTGGTAATTTGCTAAGCAGGGATCAAGATATATAGATAGAAAGACTGACACATCCCTCTCCCCCTCAGCTGTGTATTTAACTACTTTAATTATAAAAGTAATAAAAGTCTAATGCAATGATTAATGGTCACTATTAAGAGGAAAAAACGGGCTTCTCCATTATTTCTTATCTATTGTTAAGTCACAAGATAAAGATGGTGAAAGAAAAGTAAGTGCAAGTGTAATGCATGCAATTAGGTTAAATCTCTTATGATTCATTTTAGGACTCTGGAATCATTTGTTTTTTACATTGTTGAGCTAAAGAGAAATATTGGGCTGCTCAATATTAACTCTATATTTATTTAGAAAAGGTGGGGGGCTCAGAAACTGGTCTTTTACACTTAAAGGTATTTGGCCACACGACCTGCCTCTAAACCTTTTAAAATAAAGTTGCTTGTTTCTGTAGCAGAGTCAATGCACTGCAAGGGAGATTTCAAATCCTTTTGTTGCATCTGATGCACCCCAGCTACTCATCTGAGCAGCCTTCGCTGAACTATTTGGAAATGCCCATCTGTGAAAATCTGAATTTGAGGAATAGATGTCACTGTGTAAAGAGCACTGATTGGCCAAAGCTGTAGCTTCACTCCCAGAATTCCTCCGTTCAGTGGCTGTACTTTGAATAACGATGACATCATTGAAGGTGATTTCTTACTGCACTGGCAGGGGGTTGGTTATTTGTAAGGCACCTCTGGGTCAATTATATCACCATCCATTTATCTGCAATTAATAACTATTTAGGGTTCAAAAGTAACTTTATCTCAAACTCTGAGTAAGAGGCAAGCATAGCAACCCTGTCGCGGATGCAGACCAAGGTTGAGATTTTGACTCAGAGTTACAGTCTGGTCCCTGTTTCTTCCTTCTGTTTCTGGGGGAGGGAATGTAAGCTGCACCAAACCTAATACCTGACAAAGATTGCTTCCCCAGCAGTGCCCAGGTCCACTGACAGCATGCAGGGGCGGCTCCAGGCACCAGCGCAGTAAGCGTGTGCCTGGGGCAGCAAGCCGCGGGGGGCGGCATGTCGGTTGCTGCAGGAGCACCGCCAGCTTTTTCGGCGCCCTAGGCGGCAGAAGGTCCCACCCCCAAAATGCCGCCCATGACAGCGGCGGCGGAAGGTCCTGCCCCCAAAATTCCGCTGACGACCGGGGCGCGGCGCCCCCCAAATAGTAGCGCCCTAGGCAACCGCCTAGGTCGCCTAATGGGTTGCGCCGGCCCTGGGTTGCTGTGAGGGCGGCAGTCAGGCGGCCTGCCTCCGGGAGGTCCACCGGTCCCGCGGTTTTGGCAGCAATTCGGCGGCAAGTACACAGAAGCCGCATGACCGGCAGACCACCCGCAGAAACGCTGCCAAAGCCGCGTGACCACGGACCGCCCGCAGGCATGCCGCTGAAGCCCGCCTGACTGCCGTGCTTGGGGCAGCAAAAAACATAGAGCCACCCCTGACAACATGTCTGAGGGAACGGGGACATAGCCAAGACTGCCCACTGGTTGGGGAAGGGAGTAGCAGCCCTTTAATAGGCAAATGAGGGTAGTGCATACTTTTGCAAGAAATATCATAGTTATGGAAGATGGCAGTTTTACACCAGACATTACAGCTATTCAGAAAATTTCTGTTGAAACTAACTTTCAAGGGAAAATGAAAACAAATTTTCAATATGTTTGCAATATATATAAATATATGTATTTCAGCTTCCAACCAGCTCCTCTAAATATGAATAGACTCCAGCGCGGCAACAATGAAAAATATCAATGCAGAGCACCGTGGTATCTCATGACATATCCCAGTGATACGCTCCAGGACACTCAGCAAGAATGGGGTTTGCTCATACATATTCTGCTACCCGTGCATAAGTAATAATGGAGTACAATCAAATTATGTAGGAGAGTCACTGATGACTAGGGCTAGGTGAAAGAATTCTAAAAAAAGTCAGTGTGTTCCGTTTTGACATTTTTGTAATAAAATATTTCAATTTTGTGATTGAAATGGCTTCATTTTGAAAAATCCTTCAATTTAATTTTAAAAATTGCAAAACAACAAAAAAAAATTGCTTGAAATCCAAATGGAATGTCTTGTGATGAACAAAATATTTAGTTTGACCCAAATTATTTTTGTTGATTTTCGGATTCACTGAAAATTCTGAAAAAAATAATTTTCGAGTCAATCTGAAACAATTTTTATTTGATTTTTTGGAACTGTCAATAAACCAAAAAATCTATTATTTGCACAGCTCTACTGATGACCACATTTACTGTCAGAATATACAGAGGCAGAATGTACCATCTTGTGAAATTCACCGACTGATGTGGTGAAAAATGTTGACTGATTTTTAAGATATACAGGAGATCAAAACGACCTTGTTTTTATTTCTCATGCAACAGACAGCACCATCACTGGCAAGATATGACCTCACACACTATAATGGTGCATTAGTTTAATACTGATTAAACACCATTTTCTCAATACCATTTGTTCTCCCTGAGAGGTCTCCCATAAAAGTACTGAACTAGCCGATTCCTGCTTAGCTTATAAGATTTGGCAAGATGCATTAATAAATAGCAATTACCTCTGGAAAATGGGACACTCAGTGCATGTTAGTACTGTAAGTGTTTCACCCATTAGATTAGAAACAGCAAGATAACTTTAATGTGTATTCTACTGTACTCCATCTAGAAAACCCTATGGCAATAGGATACCTCAGCCAGAAAGCAGTACAAAATTTAATGACATAAAAGGTTTTGAAAGCTTTTAGAGCAAGCTCTGGTATAATAATTTTTTTGGTGACGAATACATTGAAAAGCCTTGAAAGACTACATATTTTCCATACATATTTCTGCAAACATGACAGATTATCAGCTTGAATAAATAGGCATCTCTCCATTAAAGTCAATGGAAGCTGATTTGAGGATCTAGCTCCATTTTTTTTTAAATATTCATTATCTTATAAAGACAAAATTAAACAATGGGGAGGGGGAGGGAAGCCAGTTCTTTGTATCAGTCAATCCCTACTTCAAACCAGCAGATCCTCTGACATCATTAGCACACAGTAAAATGTATTTCCAAGAAAAGATAATGCCTTGGAGGAATCCTTAGCCCAGCGAAAGACAACTTTCATCAGTTGCACATATTTCTTTTTCTGTTTAACTGCTGTCACAATTCCATATAATGACATGTGGTGGTCTGACTTGGTTTACTGCTGTTTCAAGTAGAGGTAAATTGAGAGTGTTAGCAGGTTTACTAACATAAAGGAGTGGTTCGTTCCTAGGATACCCTCTATGTGAAATTATACCCCATACTTTAAGCAGTGATGAATTGGCAGTGACAGCAGTTGCAGATTCTTGTGAATGGGAGTATAGTCACTTCCATATAATGTTGTAGCTACATTTTGAATGCCAAACCTGTGGGCTGAAAAATTGATGGCAGGTGTCAGGAAGAAACACACACTTTTCCATTTAACCCAGTAAAGAAGTTATATTCTGGTTTTAAACTCTGTTCACCCTTTGGTGCCAAACTGTCAGCTTTTGGAATTGACAAGTAATGAAATGACCCAAAGGGACATACCCCCTTGTTATACAAAACCCCAATGTATGGGTCATTAGAGATGAGAACTGGTGGGAAAAAAATTGATGGAATAGTTTTCCATTGGAAAATGCAGTTTCATCAAAGTCATGGAAAATCATTGAAATTTCATTGGGAAAAAGTCAAATATCTTGTTTCAGTTTTATTGTTTCATTTTGATAATGTCAAAATGTTTTATTGTGACTTTATTATTTTGACACATTTCAACTCCATTATATCATATTTTGTTATATTTTCTATGGTAATGCTTTGGTCTTATTGAAACAAAGGTTTCAATAGTCCCAAATTCCAAATGTTTTGTGTCAGAGGAAATTTTGAAATTTCAGCTTTTTGATCCAATTCAAAATGAAAATAAATGTCTAAATCTCAGAAATGTCACTTTTCAGCCTGCTGTATTAAAGTCAGTGAAAGTTTTCCCACTGACTTCAATGAGCTTTGGGTCAGACCCCAACAAATCACCCTAAGACAAGAATTGTTTCTGAACATGGAGACAATGCTGGGAATTCACAGCAGAAGACTATTGGGCCAATCGACTCAAAGAACCAGACACAAATCCAAATTCATGGAGGGAAGCTGGTAATGAGAGCTCTGTTACCAATATATTGCCACAAAGGATTTATTTCATACTTATATATGTATAGTCACATATATTTCAATGAAAACTGAAGGTGCTAGACATCTCACACAATCTGTAGCAGATTAGTTGAAAAATATAACTCATTACAGATACATCAGTTTGAACAGCAGATTTTCCTTGTCATATCCCAATTATGTTTCTCTCTCACCCAGCTAGGTAACACTTCATAATTCAGTGTAATCTGGCACATGGCCATCAATCCCACCATGAAAAATGCATGTCTTTTACGCCTATTTTAGGAAGATCTGATATTTAAACAAGGGATGGCTGAGTTAGTTGGGCTATATGAAAAGCTATTTTGAATTGTGTTCCAAAACTCAAATGCAACCTTCTGACATATATTTAAGAAAGTCTCTGGAGACCACAGTGATCAGCAGAGCAAGAATTGGTGGAGATAAGAGCGGGTAGTCCTGTTGTATCACCAACTTCACTAAGAAAAGAATTTGGCACTGGAGGTGAAAATCACAGGGTAATAAAATTAATAAGGAATTGTTGAAACAAGAAGTTAATGGTTGGGAACCTTTTTTTTCTTTAAGTTAGCAAATCATCAAGACTGTTACTCTTGCAGCAGTGACACTGTTAAAATATACAATTCACCTCTGGTACCATACACTAGCTGTGCAACAGAAAAAGTTATTGTTTCAGAAACAGGCTGGGTTCATTTAAGTTGTTTTCTTTAGACAGACTAGAGGAGAGGAAGCAAAGTCCAATTTTTAGGGTACTAGCGTCGGTCTTTCTTCCCGGCTTTCCCACAGACTACGCTTGTGACTGTGTATAAATTACGTAGGCCCAGCTCCTCCAAGGTATTTAGGCGCCTAACGCCCATTGATTTAAATGGGAGTTAAATGCCTAAATACCATTGAGAACATGGGCCTTATTCTCTTTGTGCCTCAGTTTCCCTCTCTAAATTGGAGACAATCATACTGCTCCACCTCATCAGGTGTATGTGTGTGGGGGTGGGGGTAGGGACGGAGTTGTGAAGTGAAATTGAAGATTGCGAGATGCTCATATACGACAGTGATGGTGCTCATATAAGTATCTTGGGTAGATAGGAGGTGACAATGACTCTGTTTGTTCTTCTTGCATTTTGATCCAGCTATTTTCAGTTTATAACCATGTCTGTAACATTTAGGGCCAGCTCTTTTGCTAGTGTATATCAGCATAATGCCATTGAAGAGGTAGTGTTACCTAGTAGCTAGACTGGAACTTGAAAGACCTGGCATTTATTCTTGGCTCCGCTACTAGCCTGCTGGGTAACCTTGGACAAGTCACTTTATCTCTCGGTGCCTCAGTTTCCCAGTCTATAAAATGGAGGTTGTGATACTGAGCTCCTTTGTAAAGCACTTGGAGATCTACTATTGAAAAGTGCTATACAAGACTGAGATATTTTATAATGTTATTAATTATTTGTAGATGATGATGATGATGATTGATGATGATATATACCAGCGGAGGATCTGGTCCTTGGTTGTTAACCCAGGGTCAAGTTAGGATAATAACAAAGAAGGAAATATGAATGAGTGAAACGGATCCATTTCCTCATTATGTAGCTTTCTGGATGAGATCTGTCAAGATGTATGATAGTAAACAGCTTTACAGCATAGATATTAGTTACTGGTATTAGTTTTCAATGTGGATGAAAGGACTATATTGTATTTATGAAGGTGATAAAATGATATAGCTACATATCCTCCACTTCCTCCCACCGTGTATCCTGGAGATGAAGTTTACATCCAGCAAAAAGGCATTCATATTGCCGTACACATATACAAGTTACATTATGATGATATATTGACAATAGGGACAATTGTAAGATGTGTTCTAGGGTGAAAGGTAGCACCCCAGGCACTAAAGAAGTGATTTATTGTAGCATTAATGTGTAACTGAAAAGGTCAGAAAGCTACAAAACCCATATACAAAAGTTTGAGCGGCTGGTTTCATTTTCACTGGTTGAATCTACATTAGTTTATTCAGGTTTGTACCTTCCGTGTAAATAGCAAATGTTAAGCCCATCAATCTTATCAACACAGAAAAAATAAAAAATGGTCCGTTCTACAGCTAGAGGGGGCTAGCTCAGAGACCTAAATGCCAGGTTGCAAATATTTAGACTCCCCAGAACAGTCTGAATTCAAGTCTTTCCTCCTTCTGAGGCAGATAAATTGAACTGAATGCAGTTTGCACTGCACTTTGTGGTCTTGATTCTCCCCTTATTTATAACAGTGTGAATCCATTTATCTAACTTTGAGGTTTAAATGCCACCCATCACTGAAGTATCTGAGAAACTTCCATGTAAAATTGATAGCAATAGAAAAGTCCCTAGTATACTTCATGGGATCTGTGATACTTCTCCCCTTTTGCAGTAAAAACTCTGCTTGGGATAGGGTTTGGGGGGGATTAAGGAGGTGTTGTGGGGGCTAAGAAGGTTTGGGAATAAAAGGAATGTTTGAATTGTAAGAGTCACTTATAGTGGAAAGGTATTAAAAGAGGAAGGCCTTGTAATCTTTCCTAAAGATTGTAAGGTGTTGGATTTGCCTGATCTCCTCCAGAAGATTGTTCCACACCTGGAACCCATTGACAGAGAATGTTTTGTCCCCAAATCCAAAATGCTTCATCCTGGACTTTGTGATCTGCAGTGTCCCAGAAGAGCACAGAGGTCACAGTGCTTCCTGGATTGAAATTTGGTCTTGATGTAGCTGGGGCTTGATTAATTAATTGCTTTGAAAAATAGGCCCAGGCCTTAAACTGGAATCAGAAAATGACGAGGAGCCAGTGAAAAGACTTGAGCACATGACTGGTGTTCATGGTGTCCTGAGACATGGAGGAGGCGGGAAACCACATTCTGTACCAGCTGAAGCCTGTGCATTGTTCTTCACATTCAGCATCAGATACAGTGAGTTATAGTGATCCGGCCTGCAGGTGACAAATTAATAGATCACTGAAAGCAGGTCCTTGTCTAGGAGGAAAGGCTGAAGTTTCTTAGCAAGCTGGAGGTGAAAGAAGGCATTTTTGGAATCTGATGCTACCTGGTCATCCAAGTTTAGTGAAGAGTCAAACAAAATGCCAAGGTTTCACACAAATTTAGTGAATGGGGGCAGTATGTCTTCAATGAAAGGTAGAGACAATGTCTGGGCTGGTTTTTGAAGCAATTCTCTTTTCTAATCAGCATCACTTTGGTCTTCTCTGGTTTCATATAAGCCAGCTGTTCTTCATCCAAGAGCTAATTTTCTGTAGGCAGCTAATACTGTAGTAGTTCTAGTGGTTGCATCAGTTGAGACTGAGATATATAGTTAAGCATCGTCCAAATTGTGTTGACAGCAAAGCCCATGGAATCTCACTCTCTCTCCAAGTGGCCTCATGTAGATATTGAAGAGAAGCAGGGATTGTATGGATCCCTACAGGATCCCACAGGAGAGTGACATTACCCATCATCACTCTGAGTTCTGCTGGAGAGGATTGATTGGAGCCACCACAATTGTTGGCAAACTGCTCCTTCCATGGTGGTGTGGTAGCAGTGCCTTGTGGTCCACTGTGAAAAAGAGAGATCCAGCAGTTTGAGCATAGAGATCTTATCTCTGTCCCTGGCCATGAGGGGGCTTATCATTTAGTGCCATCACAGACATCTCTGTGCTATGCCTTGGTTAGAACCCTTGTTGGCTGATGTGATATGATGTTGGAGGTGGTTGGTGGTGACTATTTTCTCAATGATTTTTCCCAGGAATAGGAGGTTGGAGCCAGGACAGTAGCTGAAGATATCTTCAGAGTTGAGTGTTGGCTGCTGAAGGATTGGATGAACTATTGCAATTTTCAAGGGGTTTGGTAAGCTAGCTTCTCTGAAGGAGGCATTGACTATTTACATTAGTAGTTGGCATCGTTGTTCTTCACTGTCTTTTGCCAGCTAGGAGGGACGTAGATCCATTTCACAGGTTGAGGAGCTAATATTTTTCAAGGGCTTCTTAAGCTTCAGTATGTGTGATGGAGTCAAACTCAGTCAGGAGTGGTGGGGAGGATAATATAATCTAGTAAGGGGTGGAATCTTCTTTCCCAGTTCACTCCATACATAGTCTGTTCATTTTATCAGTGAAGTATGCTGTTAACTCTTCACAATGGTCAGTGCTTGTGTCTGGCATCTGGTCTATGCAGTCTGGGTTGATTAGCTGGTTCTCTGTGCAAAATCTCTCTGCTGGCCATGATTCTACCACACTGATTGGAAAGGAGTAGAAAGATCATTTTTTCACCTTTAGTGCCTTAGGCTAGTCCTGTAAACATTGTTTGTGTGCTGCTGACAAAGGGCTTCATATTGCTCATTGTGTCACTGGTGCTCTAACTTGCTGCCTGTGCACTTCATCTGCTATAGATCATCTGTGACTCATGGAGATCTTGGTCAGAGTGGAGGAAGTGAATGGCTTGGGGCCAAGATATCAATGATTGTAGACAACAGGTGATTGCCCAGTTGTACTAACTCATTGGCACTTTAGCCTTGTATTGTGTGACTTGTTCTCCTAGGACAAGTTGGAAACCGAGTTCAGGAGTCTTCAAGGGCAGACCAGCTTTCTCACTACCTGGTGGGAAGGAGGGAAGGCTCTGATCTCTGCCTGGATGAGTTAGTGCTCAGTCTTGTAGAACATATTGTGACATCTCCGATATCCACTGGATCCTATGATCCAACCTGTGCGTTGCTGCACATGTAGGTCTAGAGACAGCCTGGGAGAGTCCCATAGTTTCCATCTAGGCCATGAGACCAAGTACTACTGTATGATTGAGATTGTGTATGTGAAGGTTAAGGGCATTGAGGACGTAGGATCTGGAGGATTCTAGTACCATGCAGGGCCATGGCTTAGTAAATTCAATCCAGGGAATTCACAGGATTTCCATCTGGAGGTCTGTATACCACAAGGCATCTTGTGCTTGTCCTTACCAGCCTAGAGAGACTCCAGAATAAACAGAAAAAAAAGAAAAAAGAAAAAAGAAAAAAAGAGGAGGTGGAGTAGGCCTCCTCTTTCCCTCCAGCATCAGAGGCAGAAGACAATTCCCCCTTCCATATGGATGCACTGTTTCTGGGATGAATTGTATTCTGCCTCTGAGGCTGGATGGGAGGAGGAGTCATACTCCACTTCCCCTTTCTTTTCTTTTTTTCTGGTGCATTTTGGAGTCTGTCTAGGCTGGCATCATTCAGGGTGTCCTGTGGGGATTAGTTGTGCTAGGGTAGGGTTGGAGGTGACACTGAACTATGTTTCGGTGCTGCAACTGAAGCCAGGTGCATTATCCAAAATGAGACCATGAATGATGCTGGTTTTGTTAATAGCTGATGCATTTAGGAGCAGGAGCTTAGGCTGTTATTTTCTTCTTCTCCTCTGTCTAATGATATTACTTGTCAAGAAACTGGAATCAGGTGCCTAGCTTTACAATTCCTTCTTGTGCGTGGTGTTCTTGGGGACATCTCCTCAACCTACTAAGAGTGAGGATTTGGGAAGGCTTATTCACTGGTTAAATCCCACTAAGGAGCTAAAAATAGGATTTAAGTGCTGCTGGCACTCTGCAGAGGGGTGATTTCACCCTTAGTGAGCCATTCAGAGAGAGCTGAAAATCAAATCCAGGAGGTCTTGATTCCCTTGCTATTCCTCTGATCACTTGACCACACTTTTTTCTTTACAATATCAATTCTCCATTGATAATGCAGTCACATATAAAGGGAAATAATGGGCCAATGCTCACTAATAAAACCAGAACAGAATAAAGAATGATTGTAGAACCTTGCTAGTCTGGTTTCTCTTCAGAGCATTATGGACTAATGCACTAGTTTAGGAGACAGGGGTTCTATTCCTGGCTCTACCACAGATCTGCTAGGTGAGCTTGGGTAAGACAGTTCATGTCTCTGTGCCTCGGTTTCCCCATCTGTAAAATAAACATAGAGATACTGCCCTCATTTGTAAAGTTCTTTCAGATCTACTTATGAAAATGACCATATGAGAACTAGGTATTTTGCTTCATAAATGTTGTGACTTGCATATACAAACAAAAGGAAGTATTTCTTCACACAACACAGTCAATCTGTGGAAGTCCTTGCCAGAGGATGTTGTGAAAGCCAAGATTATAACAGGGTTTAAAAAAGAACTAGATAAATTCTTGGAGGATAGGTTCATCAATGGCTATTAGCCAGGATGGGCAGTATGGTGTCCCTAGCCTCTGTTTGCCAGAAGCTGGGAATGGGCAGCAGGGGATGGATCACTTGATGATTACCTGTTCTGTTCATTCCCTCTCAAGCACCTGGCATTGGAAGACAGGATACTGGGCTAGATGTACCTTGGGTCTGATCCAGTGTGACCATTCTTATATTCTTAAATTATGGGCTTTCTTCACTTCTCAGAAACATTTTAGTAGCAGAGAGATCTCCTGTTACTAAAATATAATATTTAGTAATAGACACAATATTTTTACCTAGTCCAAAAGATTATGCTGGTTATTATACTAGATTGTACTAGAACCAGTAAAAACTTTCAAAAGGGCAGAAACCATGTAAGTGGTAGGAAATAATATAAGTGAATTAATCTAAGCTGCACTTGTAAGGATAAGGCCTTTGTCTGTAGCCAGATTAAAAGAGCAGCCAAACAGCAGCCATTAGCTGAGAAGCAGGAAGTCACATCCTCACATTCAATCTAAATTACATTAAAATTATGTAAGATCAGGCTGTTAAGAAGGAGACCCCGCCTTAATGGCACCCACTATCACCAGATAAAGAAACAGATCTTAAGATGGTTAAAGAAAACTGAGTTTGATAGCATCCTGTCTGTCAAGAAATCACTTCTCAATAGCTGTGGTTGTGAAATCCTCATTTCTTTATTGTTTTATCATTATAGTCCCCACTTCCCTATTGTTTATCTGTATGGTCTCTGTCTGGTTCTTTAATTGTTTCTGTCTGCTGTATAATTAATATTTTTAGGTGTAAGTTAATTAAGGCGGTGGGGTAGGATTGGTTAAAGAATTTTGTTACACTATGTTAGGATTGGTTAGTAAAATTTTAGTATAATGATTGGTTAAGGTACAGCTAAAAAGGACTCAAATTTCACTATATAAACTGGGGGCCAAAAGAAAGTTCTTTGGGAACCAACTCCAGGACACAGCCCCAAAGATCAGAGCTGCCAGACCTCAACACTCTGCCAATTATACTGGGCAGAAACTGGAGTCCCCCAGATGGACCTGATCCTGACTAGCCATCAAGAGAAGTTCATCTATCTCATTAGGAGTGGTAAGCACCGTATGTGTAGTGTGTGCAGTCTGTTTTAATAAGTAGAAGTTATGTAGGATATTAACACACAGTCTGTTTTAATAAGTAGAAGTTATGTAGGATATTAACACACTTGTCAAGTTACCCATTTTATGATGCCCTGTCATTGCTATTTTTATCGTGTTTTGGTTGCTTAGGCCCTGATCCAGCCAAGCACTTAAGCCCAGACTCCACTTTGAAGTCAATGAGACCATTTATGCACTTGAAGTTAAGCGTGTGATTAATTGCATTGCTGGAGTGGGGCATAACACACTTCTTTGGAGAATCAACCAATGCACAATGGGCACCCCAATCATTAGTGTGAATTAGCATTATTTCAACTATATTGAAACTTTTTTGGAGCTATTTTTTCATGTTTGTAGAGACACTGCATCTTAAAAAAGCTCAGTTGCCCCGCTATATTGAGAAAAGACTGATAAGGGCCTTTTTGTAAATAAAGGCACCTAGAAAATCACCAGCCTAAACCTGACAGGCCTATATTGCATCTTGAAAAAAAACCCAGGGAAACAAATCATGAAACTAAAGAAGAATTTCTTAAAATCTCCAAATCAAAAATAAAAATTGAATGTTATGAAGACTTGCATGAGATGGTCTTTGAATTCTACCTAGGCAGGCCTGGCCATGGGCAGTTCTCCTCCAGGCCTTGGCTTAGAGGCGATGTCTCCATTTAGCCTGAAGAAGGCAAGCGGGTCGCCTAAATTGTCTTTTGCCTTTTTTAACAGTCTGGGCCCTGCAAACAAAACAACTTTGCTTTTGTTTCCATAACAGAGGTTAAACAAACAGAAGGTCTGACTAACCAAGCGGGAGATAAATAACACAGGGAGTGGGAAGAGAAAGAAAGCTTTATTATTGGTTTAAAGACTTCTAGTGCAGTTTATAGGGAAGCCAAGTAACAAGCAGCAAACATGAAATGTTTATGTACGTCTGTGGAATCCAGTTATTCTTCTCTCCCTTTCTGTCTTTCCCTAATTTACAGTTCTAATCAACAGACCTATTTTCTTTTTGGATACTACTATCCCCCTTATGGGTTGGAGTAAATCACAAGCAGCTCTAGCCTTTAGCTTCACCAGTATGAAACCCTGTATATAAAATGAGTTACTGCAAATAAGGCAAGGGCTAGTGCAGTAAAGCTGTCACCTTCACCTCCAGGATTTTCTTTCCTAATAGACCTACACATTTTCTGGTTATCACACACAGTCATTTTTTTTAAAGGCTGAAGCTGCTATTAGACAAATACAAACTCATTTAGGGATTGCATGCTAAGGCATGGGGTCTTCACAAACAATGGGAAAGATGCATTCTAAATATCTAGACATTTTGGAGTGATTTCTGCCAGGTCCGATTCTGCTCCCATTGAAGTCAATGGCAAAACGCCTCTTTACTTCAATCAGACAAGACTTGGGCTGAAATCCTCAATATATACTCTCTGCAATTAGGAGGCAGAAGAAATTGGATTCAAGGAGTGAGGTTCAGTCCTCACAAGAGCAACCCTGGCTGTTTTGCCAACCAGGGCAAAAAACCTTCATGGTGCCATCCCCTATCTCCCACCGAACCACTGAGCAAAAAAACCCACAAAAAACCACACAGCTGGCCAATCAGTGGAGCAAATAAATAAATAAATGTCCAGGCAACCAACAAAGCAAAAACAACAGAGAGTCCTGTGGCACCTTTAAGACTAACAGATGTATTGGAGCATAAGCTTTCATGGGTGAATACCCACTTCGTCAGACGCATGCATTCACCCACGAAAGCTTATGCTCCAATACATCTGTTAGTCTTAAAGGTGCCACAGGACTCTCTGTTGCTTTTTACAGATCCAGACTAACATGGCTACCGCTCTGATACTCGAAAGCAAAAACAGCCACCTATTCAGAATGGAGCATTGAAAAAAAAACCAGAGAGTTGGCATCCAGGGCAACTGCCCTGCTTGCCCACCCTAGAGCTCTAGCTTTGCTTCAGCTGTACCTAGTTGTCAGGTTACAGTGTAGCTCAGATTTTCCAGCTATACGTCCCGGTGAAATGAGTCATGCATTGTGTATGCTGCACTCTAATATTCACGGAGCAACAATTTGGAGTTGACATTTGATTTGGCAGGTTTGGGTTTACACAAGCAACCAAAAGTTCAGAGATCAAGGCAGGAGGGGTGCCAGGACCTGCTGGGAAGCACCTGTTACACCCTTACTTACAAACCTTGGGAAAGGTGTTTTGTTTGTTTGTTTGTTTAAACTACATTAGCTAATGTGATAAAACCCTAGTGTGGGCAAGGAAGTTGTAGTTTTCACACATCAGCTGGTTAAAATAAACCCTAAGGTCTGCCCCTACTGTCATGCACTCTTAGGATTCAACCCTAGATGCTTATCCATGACATTATCAANAAATCATCCCAGCCAGGGCTTTGTCAAGCCTGACCTTAAAAACCTCTAAGGAAGGAGATTCCACCACCTCCCTAGGTAACCCATTCCAGTGCTTCACCACCCTCCTAGTGAAAAAGTTTTTCCTAATATCCAATCTAAACCTCCCCCACTGCAACTTGAGACCATTACTCCTTGTTCTGTCATCTGGTACCACTGTGAACAGTCTAGATCCATCCTCTTTGGAATCTAGAAGTCTTGTGGTGAAAATCAGAGTAGACATTTTGAAAACACACCTCTTCCCTCCAACTACCCTGCAAGTATTCTTTTGTTTGGGTTGGACTGGTGGTACAAACAGGAAGATGCTGAGGAATAAAAGTAATTAACTTTTTGGACAGATAAAATTATTGAGATCTGAATCATGTTTTGGTGGATGGTTCAACTCAGTTTTTATATCATACTGCCCATCTACTTCCCTTCACTGCCTCTCTCCTCATGCATAAAGTAATTTTGTGTCTCAGTTATATTAGTGAAGCATTCTGCAGTTCTAGCCACTGCCTCCAACTATCTATGGGATAAATATAGTTGGGTATTAATAGAGCTGAATAAATCTCAGTTCTTTTGGGGCCCAATCCACTGAAGATTGACATCAATAGGAATCTCTCCATTGACTTCAAAGAGCATTGGGTCTAGGGTGACCAGGTATCCTGATTTTATAGGGAAAGTCCCGATATTTGGGGCTCTCTCTTACATAGGCACCTATTACCCCCCACACTCTGTCCCAATTTTTCACTCTTGCTATCTGGGCACCCTAACTGGGTCAGGCTAAGACCCTCAAATGACTCATCAGCTTTTGGTATCAACTGTTGTTGTAGCTGTGTCAGGCCCAGGATATTAGAGAGACAAGGTGAGTGAGGTAATATCTTATATTGGACTAACTTCTGTTGGTCAGAGACACAAGCTCTCTTCAGAAGAGCTCTGTATAAGCTTGAAACCTTGTCTCTCTCACCAACAGAAGTTGGTCCAATACAAGTTATTATCTCACCCACTTTGTCTCTCATCAACTTTTTGTTTGTTCCAGTTCATGTGAATTCTCTAGTTTTCTTTTCAGCTGAACAAAATAAAAAATGTAAAGTCTCTATACACAACACAGAATTTGGCATCTGGAAAATGGGTGTTTCATTGAGTTGCACGATGCTACCAGCTACTTTATAGAGTTTTCATCATTTTATATTTTTCCTGCATCCTGTCGAAATTCAGCCATATACTTAATCCAAAATAACACTCCAGTCAAAAGGTGGAATGCACATTTTTGTCTACATTTCCCTAGCGTAGAAGCACACTAGATCTGAGACAGATAACTAGAATTTCTCTATCTATTAGTGAATTTAGTAACATTACACATTTCAAACTTGTGGAACAACTAAAACCAGACAAAACTCACTAAATAATTTAATGCTATGCTATGTCTACTTTGCACTGGTGTCTGCAAAGGGACCACATGCCCCTCCCACTCAGTGGATTAATTCTGTATGTTACAACTGTTCATCTGTTTTGCTCTCTAGCTATCATCATAACAACATAAGAACAATCATACTGGATCATACCAATTGTCCATCTAGCCCAGCATCCTGTCTTCTGACAGTGGCCAAGGCCCAGTGCTTCAAAAGGAGTGAACAGAACAGGGCAACTATCAAGTGATCCATCCTAAGTTGTCCAGTTCCAGCATCTGGCAGTCAGAGGCTTAGGGACATCATAGCATGGGGTTCCATCCCTGACCATCTTGGCTAATAGCCATTGATGGACTTATCCTCCATGAACCTACCTAATTCTTTTTTGCACCCCGTTAAAGTTTTGGCTCTGAGAGCATCGTTTGGCAATGAGTTCCACAGGTTGAGTGTGAACTGTGTGAAGAAGTATTTCCTTTTGTTTGTTGTTGGGAAAGACAAGTTTTCAAGCTTACACAGAGATCTTCTACTTACTCAAAGTAACTCAAAGTTTCCCAGACCTGAAGAAGAGCTCTGTGTAAGCTCAAAAGCTTGTTTTTCTCACCAACAGAAGTTGGTCCAATGAAAGATATCACCTCACCCACCTTGTCTCTCTAAAAACTCCAGGTGACGTACTCCAGGAGGCATTGACAGGACATTCCTGTGCCCTGGGATTTCTGTGTCCCTGCCATGGCTTATAGGGACAATGGTCATTCAAAAGAGTGCAACTGCATTGGGGACTGATGAACCCACCAGTTTTTGAATAGGGGAAGGACAAGCTGTCTCCTTTCTTGCCCTGTGCTGGCACAGGGTGGAATCTACTTATGTAGTATTACCTATGAATAGTTAACCAACTGGCATGGGGCTGCTGCTAGTGGTGTGGTTGCTGAGACATTCCACGGAGAGACAGCAAATATTCTCTTCAGAGTCTCTAGTACCTACATAGGTTGTAAATGTAAACAGCAATGGAGTCACACAATCCATTGCAATGTCCTTACAACAGATCATTACAGAGAGTCTTTCTGAAGAAGAGGACTCTCTGAATTTCACATCCCATATCAAGTTTTTGTTGTAATTTATTAAGTGCTGTTTCCCTTTTACTTGTAGGTAATTAGCTGGGTAACTATATCTACAACGGTAGTGAAATACAGGTCTGTCGTATCTTAGGCGCATTTAACATGTGCGATTTCAGCTTTACGCGGTCAGCAAAAACAAAAACAAAACCAAAAAAAAAGAGAAAAATAACAATTTAAATACTGTTTCTGCCCGCCATTACACTCAATGTAATTTTGACTATACACGGTTTTCGCTTTAGGCGCTGACCACGGAACGTAACCCCAGCGTAAGATGAGACAGACCTGGATGCTGGAAAGTAAAATAATGAACATTTGGTGACTAGGACTTCAATTCAGCATGACCCCCCATTAAACCTTTTTGCATTTGCAAATTCACAATCCTTCTTGATAGGTCTGCCTGGTTTGGTGAAATTCACAAACTCAACACAGAATACGTGCATTGCACCTACTAGAATACATGGGTGACCAAATCTGAAATACACATACCCACTACCAACATTGACTACTTTGAGAATGGTCTACAGGCTGCCACTTGTTCACTTGTGATATTCTTTGTATATTTCCAAATAAGTGGACTTTTCATAAAGGCTTTTTGAAGCTAAAGATAACCAAAAAATAGCCAAATTTCGTATTTTGGAATCCTGTTCAGTCAGCTCAACTGGTTTTAAGAGACTGGTGCATCAACAAAATTTCAAATCCTAGCAAAAGTGAAAGTAGATTATGTGTAAACTGGTGTCCCTGACTTGTGTATTAATTTAAAGGTCATTAAGCTCATATTAAGGGGTATATAGACTGGTGGCTACAGAGTAAAGGTCTGTAAGAATATCAAGAGCAATTTTGCACTCTGACATTATAACAGGAGTTGTCACATTAGCTTATTCCTTGCTAATACGAATTCCAAGTCTCCCAGTCTCAGGCTTACTTTATCATAGCCATAGGTCAAGGAACACAATGATGGATGTTCAGTGATGCCATTGTTTGCATACCATTAAGTTTGTACATCAGCACCTTTGTTTTGTAAGGTGAATACTCTGTAGAGTTTATACTGCAAGGCCATTGGGCAAAACAAATTTTCTCATACTTATGAGGGACAAAGCACTCCACTGAGTTGCCAATAAATAACAGATTATCAAACAATACCTGAAGCAGAAGGTTCCAGTCCACTGAAACTTAACTTATTATTAGCTGCTTGAATAAACTGTTGATATACATGTTTCAGAATATCATATCTGTTTTGGTTCTTGTTCTGAAGTCATTTATGGTGTTCACAGGGAAAGCCAGCACAGATGCTCCATCTCTGAGCTGTGAGTTGCCTGATATCCAATATATATGAACCTCTAGCTTTAACAAATACAAAACAAGCACGAAAGCCCAAGAAATACTGCTGCAGTGAAATATATGGGAAGAATAACTCTAAAGCTGTTTGTAGACTCCACAAAGCAGTAGATGGCATAGTTAGATCCAGATGTCAAGAGCAAGGCTAAAGTCATACTTCCACTGCATAAGGACAGGAGTTGATGGCACAACAGCACAAACAAAAAGTGTTAGCACTCCATTTACAAGGACAGTGGTTTATAGACACTGGACAGAGCTCTCATCATAAGCACACAATCGGACAGCATTGTAAAAGAAAGTTGTTACCCAAACATAGGCACACGATAACAAATGTACAGGAGATAAAATAGACTTTTTAGTTAGTGATATGAATAACTCACCAGCCAGAGGGTTTTGTTGCAAACTGGAAACTCAGGCCAAATTTGCTAAATGTTTTCCCAAGGATTGTGAATTTTTGTGAGAACATGGAGCCAGTTTTATCTGGTCTCGAGCCAAATTTGGCAGATCCTTCGGCTGAGTTTTGAATAAACTTGAGCTCATTCTGGGATTGGAGAGAAAATTTTGCCCCACATCTCTTCTGCTCCCTGCCTCACTTCTGTTCTTCCTGCAGCTCTTTACCCCCTCTCCCAACCCTGGGGGTGGGGGCTGCAGCAGAGTCCCCTCCCCCACTTCCCAGGCTTGGTGTAGCAGGGAGGGACAGGGAAGCGGGGAGAAGCAGAGGATCCATCCTGTTATTCACAGGGGGGAGGAGGGAGCAGAGGCACCCTGAGCTATTGGGATCTTTCTGCTCCCACCTGCCACTTCCCCTTCTGTGAAAACAGCTTCAGCTCCTGAGGGAAGGGCAGAGGCCTTTGACTACTTCCTTCAGCAGCCATGATTGGCTCCTTACATCTCAGGAGGCAGGCAAATGAGGAAAGCAGCCAATCAGAGGGTTTTCCCCCCCAGTCAGTACTAAATATATGTACTTCTTTAGGACCTGATTTTCTTCTTAGAGATGTTATTTCCTGGGTCTGTGACACATTGTGACTTGACACATTTTTAACACTGGTCTCCCCAGGCTTTCCTCTGAGCGAAGATCACTCCATTTAAACACCAGTAGGAGATCACATGACTCAGGCATCTGCACTTTCCTCCCCATTCACAGCGTGGTCTGATGATCCTACCCTAAAATATCTTTCCATTCCTTGGAAGAGGGTTGGCTGGCCCCAGACCCTTACTCATAGATTCATAGATTTCAAGGCCAGAAGGGACTCTTGTGATGACCTAGTCTGATCTTCTGTATAACTTAGGCCATATAACTTCTCCAAAATAATTCCTAAATCATACCTTTTAGAAAAGCACCCAGTCTTGATTTTAAAATGGTCAGTCATGGAGAATCCAGCATGGTACATTGTGCCTTGGTACATTGTGCCAATGGTTAATTACTCTCATCACTAAAAAAATGTGCCGTATTTTCTTATTATGCTAAGCTACGGTAAACTCTCTTCTCTGAGGCCTGGTCCACACTGGGGATGGGGGGGAGGATCGATCTAAGTTACGCAACTTCAACTACGTGAATAACGTAGCTGAAGTCAACGTACTTAGACCTACTCACTGCAGTGAGTCAACTGCTGCCACTCCCCCGGCCACTCTGCCTGTGCCTCTCGCGGTGGTGGAGTACAGGAGTCGACAGGAGAGAGCTTGGGGGTCGATTTATCGCATCTAGACTAGACACGATAAATCGACCCCCCTCTGGATCAATCCGGCGGGTAGTGTAGACATACCCTGAGATGTTAAATGGACATGAGAAAATCTTTCAGGCAAATGAAATAGATGGATTAGAGGTGGTTTACGAATATTTCTCATTCCTATCTCTCTATAGGAAAACGTATTTAAGTGATAAATGGTGTTTTAAAGTGGTGATAAGTGAATAGCTGTTAAAATAATTATTACTACAGAATAATTAATGCTAATTCAATATTATTACCATTACAGAATAAGGACAAGGGAGGATGGTCTAATGGTTAAGGCATTACCCTCAGATTCAGGAGAATTGGATTCAACTTCCTGCTCCACTGTCCGTTTCATGTGTGATTTTAAGAAGTCACTTACGTCCAGATTTTCAAGAGTATTCAGGTGCCTAACTCTGGTGCCTCAATACCTTTGAGGATGTGGGCCTTAGTATCTGTGTCTCAGTTCTCCATCTGTAAAAAAGGAATCAGTATCTTGGGATTTTAAATACTAGAATGGATGAACAATTAGGAAATAGACTGTAGATTACAATTCTTTAGGGATATGGACCAGATAATCTAATGGGTCTTTCCTTCTTTTAACGTCTATGATTCTTTTTCCCCTGCTACAGTACTTTGAAGTAGTAGACGTTTATTTTGTAGGTGACAAATCTCATTCTACCTCCCATTACTAAATGAAGCCATGTTACCCAGCACGATGTGAACTAAATAACGAGATACAATTTCAGAAGGAAAACTTGGTATCATCAAAATAGATTGAGCTGTTCCCTTTGAAACAGTTACAGTGATCTTTGGAATGATTGCTTTCCCTACTTCAGTTAATTTACTCTGTCTTGAATACTGAAACACATCTCACAAGAGGGTGCTCCTAGACCTCAGAAAACTGTATTTCCTCATGTTATTTTGTGTTATTTTAATCATAAGTATATTATGGGTGTTTATAATATTAATAGTTTACATTTATGTAGTACCTTTCATCCTGAAAGCGCCCCAAACACATTACAAACTATGGTATACACAGTGCACACTGTACCACTGCAATGCAGTTACCCTAGGTTCTAAAGGGAACTTCCAGGCATATGTTTGCTGCACTGTCCACTGCACAAGAATGAGAGAAAAGAAAATGTTGACTAGGGCTACCAGTGCAAGCCCTTCTTGTTACAAAAAAGTTCCATGAGATCACTCTCTCTGACTCTGTGCTTGTACAGTGCCTAGCACAATGGGGTTAGTGCTTAAGCTACTGTAATGAACATGATCAATAATTAATGTCCATGAAAATTGTACTTCAGTTTTCACTATTTGATAATCTGCTAGAATACTCTGCCCCTCACCCATGTCATTCTGGGTCTGGACCAAAGCTCATGGGACTCAATGGGAGTTTTTCCATTGACTTCCATAACTTGAGCGGGGGTTCTGTATTTTCTCTGTGCCTCTATTTCTCCCATATGTATACTTTCCTTGTATATTGTTATTATGATGATAATAATTATCTTGGGAGTACCTGAGAACACCAGTCATGGACAAGGACCCCATAGTGCTAGGTACTGTACAAACACAGAACAAAAAGATGGTTCCTGCCCCATAAACCTTACAATCTAAGTAGAATCCAAGAGACAGCAGGTGGATACAGACAGATGGATGGGGAAATACAGGAAAACAATGAGGGAATAAAGGAGTTATGAATGGTCATTATATTACGCAGTACATCCAAAGCTAGAAATTCACCAGTTTTATACGGCAGACAGAGTTTATGTCAGATCAGGTGGCTACACTGCTATTGTGGAAAACCGACGGCAGACGTACCCACAGATCACTATCTTTAAGGACAGCAATGATAAATAAAATTATAATGTGACAAGCATTTTGATGAATACTTTCAGTATTTAAAAAAATGATAGGACAAGGAGACGTGCCAACCCTGACTCATTTTGCCCTTCATCATCAGCCAGCATGTCAATCAATGAAGGAAAGAAATATAGGAACATTTTGCAGGTGATCCCATTGATCCAATTGATCGTCATATACAGAATTGTTAACCGAGTTAGGCTTGATGGCTGAGCATTTGTCTGTTAGTCAGTTTTATTGGGTATACTATTGATGTGATTGAATCACAGTGCAATCTGAATGATAGAGAATACAATATACTCTGCTGTGGGACATAAAGGGGCATGCAAAACTGAGAAACAAACAAATGGAAGGATAAGAACCCGAGAACCCTGTGGCTACACATTAGCAGTTCAGCACATGCATGAATACGTGATATATGCCCAGGGCAGTAGACAATGCTATTTGGTTAGTGCCCAAATGGAAATACATCATTCTTTTAAATATTTGATAGGTGTCCAAACCAAGGTATATCAGCTTTTAAACCAGTCCTTTCTTCATCATCACGTAGCAAGGATTTCCTTTGTGTACTTCTCCTCCAACATATATATCATGTGGGTATGAAGGTTTGCAGAGGGATGGAGCAAAGAACGGGGTGGACAGGTCAATGTGAGGGAGCAGATTTGCATGTATATTAGAGAGTGAAAGCTGGAGTTTTCTGGGTGCAGACAGAAGGCGTAAAGCCTGAATCTCCTCTCATTTCCTCTGGGGAAAGTCTTCAGTGATTCCACTGAAATCAGTGAGGTTACACTGGTTTTACACTGGTGTGAGAGGATAATTAAAACCGATGACAAGTTCTAAAGGCACTCTGGTATGTAAGGAGTTACTAGGTTCCTGCCTACGACATGGCTGATCTGGGTTATAAAAAGAAAGTGGTACAAAGAAGTTTGATCATATGGGATGAGCATGCCCACCCTCCTCCTTCTCGCCCACTGAGCTGGAAAGGCAGGTGGTTATAATTCAGCGGATTCGAGTTGATTTGTTCTGGTTTTGAGTTTGTATTTTTGTAAATAAAGCTTTGAGAAAAGAGATGGCAATGACGATAGCTCAGTCGTTTGAGCATTAGCCTACTAAACCCACGGTTGTGAGTTTAATCCTTGAGGGGGCCCTTTAGGGATCTGGGGCAAAAATCTGTCTGGGGATTGGCTCTGCTTTGAGCAGGGGGTTGGACTAGATGACCTTCTGAGGTCCCTTCCAACCCTGATATTCTATGACCTGTAATTGGGACTTTTCTTTTTCCTTCCCCAGCTGGTGAGTCTACACACCAGCTTTCAGGCCATAAGGATAACTGTACTCTGCAATTAGACAGCCACGGCTAGCGCATGCCAGCTGACTCAGACTTGTGGAGCTCAGGCTAAGGGGCTTTCTAGCTGCAGTGTAGATGTTTGGGCCCAGGCTGGAGCTTGAGCTCTGGGACCCTCCCACCTCTCAGAGTCTTCGAACCTGGGCTCCAGCCCAAGCCCAAATGTCTAAGCTGCAATCAAATATCCCCTTAGCCTGAGTCCAAGTCAGCTGACAAGGGCCAGCCGTAGGATTTGAATTGCAGTGTAGACATACTCTAAGTGTGCATTTCTGCTCTAACAAGCAACTTTGTGCAATGCCACATTTATTGTGTCTCAGTAATTTCCCTAAGTCATATCTGCTCAGTTGACAAGTAAAAAGCTTGTCTATTTTAACTGCCAGCCCAGCAAACACACCCTTGAATTTGCACCCCTGTGGGCAGTGTCAGGGGAACACTGATATATATATATATATATATATATATATATATATATATATATATATATATATATATATATATATATAGTATTATTATACACTCACTTAGATATAGTCAGGGTGTCTAGGACTCAGGTATAAATAAGGATAAGGGAACAAGTACCCTGGAGAATGTGCACTAGATAATCATAGAAATCTGGAGGATCTAAAGGGAAGCTCACTCATCCTTGACCGTCTTCTTACCAGGCAGCAGATATGTGATATCTGTTCAGTAAATGTAATGTGTCTTTGGAGTGAATCCTGCTTAGCAATGGGGAAACAGAGTCCTTCTAAATAAGCGACGACTTGTACAGTAAAAGCTGCCAAAAGCTACCACTCATGGGAGTTAGCAAAAATGACAAAAGTCACTTGTAAGAGGTGATCTCACTTCAAAGGTTTGCACACAGGAGAGCAGTGGTATTCCATGGCCTCTGCAAGTCAGATCCTTCCACTCATAACAGGTGGTCTCTCTTCAGAGGTGGTCTCTAAGGCAGGTTTTACTGTATATATCAAAAAATCTGAACTTATTCCTTTCTTGTAGAAAATATAGCTTCTGTAGAAAACCTACCTAGATTTTGTAAGCTAGAGTGCCCTCCTTGGTAGATGGGGTCAGAAAACAGAATGTCCATCCCACAGAAAATTTCTGCATTTTGAATTTTCTTTTAAGCTTGAATTGGGAAGAAAACAAATCAGAATTTTGATTTTTTTTTTTCCCAGAATGGAAATTGTGAAAAATTTTGATTTGGAAACATTGAAATGACTTTATCAAACTGTTTCATTTTAAATATATTAATTATATTCAGGGAAGAACATATTATATTCTAGTTCAAAAGAAATGAATAGGAAAGTTTGAAGGAAACAAAATGAGAAAATTGAAATGGAATATTTTGGTTTTGTATTTTTTCAAAATTTTTGTCCAAATCAACATTCTTTCAAAGAAATTTAATTTCAACAAAATGGTATTTTCCAAAATTGTTCTGTCCAAAAAAAAAAAAAAAGAATTGACCAGCCCTACATTTGGGTGAGGAAGACATATGGAGCCTTCTCTTCCATCTCTGGCTTGCATGCGCTGTGCCAGAATCAAGGACAATCACAATGGACCCTGTGCTTGGGGGAGTGCAGGGAATGCTCTCTCCATGCAATCGACGGAGCATTAACCACTGCCAAAGGATATGGTAGCATGTTTTTTCCTTCTGTGCATCAAGGATGGATTGTCCCCCCAACAAGCTGATCCACTTTGAGTTGTTGGTGCTCGATCTCACCTCAAGAATTGCTTCACTGCTGAAACACAAATTATTCCTGTGTTCACATATTATCAAGATTGCAATTTTCACCCCACCTGTCTCTTGGAATATATCTGAATGGGATGGATGCCATAGAATGTTCATGATCCTGTTGAACAGGGTAAAACCTTTTATGAATGATTTCTGAACTATGAGATTTTCATTACAATTGCACCATCACAGGCCCAATAAGACAATATTCAAGATATCATCGGGCCAGATCTGCAGCTGGTGTAAATTGGTGTTTGACTTAAATAGAGCAACATTAATTTATGCCAGTTGAGAATATGGTACATTACATACCTCTCTAGGAAAGATTTTCAAAGTCACTAATGATTTTGGCCATCTCATATTTTGGGAGCCCAGTCTGAGATACTTAAAAGTGGCCTGATTTTCAGAAAAGGTCCCTTTAAGCTGTTTCCAGTTGGATGACCAAAAACTGAAGCATCCAAAATTCCCTGGTGACTTTTGAGAACTTAGACCATAGATGCAACAGTTGTGAATAAGGAAGGTGGTTCCTTCAGTAAAATATAATAAAGACATTAAAACAAATCACATACACCTCTACCTCGATATAACGCTGTCCTCAGGAGCCAAAAAATCTTACCGCGTTATAGATGAAACCACATTATATTGAACTTGCTTTGATCCACTGGAGTGCGCAGCCCCACCCCCCCGGAGCACTGCTTTACCGCGTTATATCCGAATTTGTGTTATATCAGGTCGCATTATATCGAGGTAGTGGTGTACTTCAAACGCTTCATGTACTCTTCATGGGTTTTAAACACCCTATTTAAACATCCACAAAGATTGTCCATGTCTTTTCTACACTCATGGTTATAGGGAGGTAAAGAAATTTGTGGTTGAGAACATTGGCTTCATTTAGCATTAGATTTTCTCTGGGGAATCCTTGTGCATCTTTTATTTTTACTTCATCTCTTCTAAAATAACTGCCTGGATTTTTTATTTTTTTTATTAATATATGTGAAGCATCTTCATTGCTGGAGGAATATCCTGGGTGACGAAGTGGATGAAAACTGGCACATATGCTTCTTAGCTCTGACAAAACAGATCAATGAAGTTTCAGAGGCAGATTTTGCATGCAGTCCTACTAACAAGATGGCCCCAGGCAAGCATTTCTTTTTCCTACCCATAACTGCATTCACTTGGCAGAGCTTTTCCTGACAAGTGTGGCTTTATGCTGCACAGAGTATATGAAGGTGTTCAAAGACACAGTTGGGGTTCTTGCTTTTTCTTTTGCCTTGAGGCACTTTTACCTGCATGCCAGCTGCTGCTTCAACTCGAGGTTTTTTTTTTCCCTTTCAGATTCTTTTCATTAAAAGAATCTTAAAACATTGAACACAGGTGGAACATTATTTGAGCCTCTTTCACTTAATTTGAATTGAAAGCTCCCCCCACCCCGTTCTTTATTATTTAGTGCAATTGCATTTCTACAGAGTATTTCTACAGAAGAAATTAGCGCAGTGTTTACACACTGCCTTTGGTTTCAGTGGTCAAATTTTTAAAGCTATTGAACCATCACTATGGATCTGATTCAGAGCCCTTTGAAATTAGCAAGAGGCTTTCCATTGCCTTCAATAGGAGTTGGATTGGGGCCTTAATTTGGGATGGCATAAAAAGGAAGGTATGATCTGTTGGGAGAAACAAACATTAGCAAGCAAAGAATTGTATGTTCAAAATCATCTATGGACCAGTTGAGAACAAGTAATATGACATTTTCCAGCTTCGACCGACATATCAGTGAGACCACTGTTTTCCAGCGAAGATGTAACTATATTTACAAGATACGTTCTTTATGTGTCCAGTAGTAGATACATCACTTTCTTGATATTTCACCTGTAATATTTTTTCACTACTATATAGAATTTTTTTTTTAAACCTTCTATGAGAACATCCAGTGTAGTGGCTCCATAAAGGTGGAAAGAATGTTGCCCTCTGTTTTTGTCCTTTAAATAGCCTGTTATTGTATAACTTCATTGTTGGGCATAACTATGAAGATAAGACCTTTGAGAGACTGTGAATCACTTAGTTGTCCATTGATAACAAAAGGATGCACAGGGTCTGTTTCAGTAGATCTGTATAACAGATAGTACATTACTAAAGCTGTCAGCATCAAACAACTACAGACTGCAAAGCAACTTTTCCATTGCAGTGAGCTTGGTGCCATCAGTGGAGTATTATGGGCCAAAAGGTCCCAACTGCTTGTGTCAAAAGGTTAATGAGTTGTGTGCTGGTTTTCCATGCCAGAAGCTAATACAAATCTGATGGTGAGCTGAATTACCAAAGAGAAGATTAAATCACCAGCAAATAGCAAGATACCATATTACCCTCCTGCCCCTGCAAAATCTCAGCAACACATTTTCATTCCCTCATTGAAAAGATTTGTTCTAAAAACAGATTTCATTAAATGATGGATTGCAGTTCATGCTGTGCTGTTGCAATATTTGTTTAGAAACACAAATCCATTGACTATAAAGCAATGAGCAAATACTTGACTTTTGAGAGAATCATTTTTATCTGTGAGAAGATCTGGATCTGGCAGACACCATTCAAAGAGTTAAAATGTGATTGATAAGAGAGGGATGAGCCAAGTCATAGAAGAGGCTGTTATTATTTTTCCACTCTCCCTTGGTCACCGGGGTCAGTCACTGTCAGTTAATATAGTTCCAGTTTTGCTCTAGGTCTGACTGTTCATCTGAACCTTCTATCTATGCCAATTCTCCACTGAGAGGCAAAGAGGCTCTCACTTCAGCAGAGGGATGAAATCAACTGAAAATAACATTTGCTCCCAGCTCACACAAAGCAAATTTATTTCTAAGAAGGATGAGTTAGATCTATGAGCAGAGGGGCAGCTATTATTGATCGCGTTATTTATATGAAACATGAGTCTGCTGTTTACCAAACTGCTCATTAAATAAATCAGTGATTAGCTGGTAAATCCCTTACGTTGCAACGTACATACATTCAGGCTGAACCCACCCCAGCAAGCTCTCCTTCACATAATACTCTGAGCAACAGAGACTGCAGTGAGCAAACTATAAGTTCACCTTGACGTTATTTCCATCCGCAGGGCTTAGTAACTTAGAGCAGGGACCTCTGTGATTCCTCCTATTCACACCAAGTTAGACAATTATCACTGTCTATAACCTCACATCTCAGCAGTATCTCTGCCCTTAGATTCTGCAGCTTCTTTTAAATTGCTTATTTCAGCTGTTTAATAACGTGTGTTTTCTTTTCATTGGCTGAGGTCTCTCTCTCAAACCATCCCCTAATTTAGGACCTGATGCAAGGCCTTGAAGTCATAGAATCATAGACTTTAAGGTTAGAAGTGACCATTATGATCATCTAGTCTGACCTCCTCCACAACACAAGCCCACCCACTCCTGTAACAAACCCCTAACCTATGTCTGAGCTATTAAAGTCCTCAAATCGTGGTTTAAAGACTTCAAGGTGCAGAGAATCCTCCAGCAAGTGACCTGTGCCCCACCTGCAGAGGAAGGCGAAAAACCCCCAGGGCCTCTGCCAATCTGCCCTGGAGGAAAATTCCTTTACGACCCCAAATATGGCGATCAGCTAAATCCTGAGCATGTGGGCAAGACTCACCAGCCAGACACCCAGGAAAGAATTATCTGTAGTAACTCAGATCCCACCCTCTCTAGTGTCCCATCACAGGCCATTGGGCATATTTACTGCTAGTAGTCAAAGATCAATTAATTGCCAAAATTAGGATATCCCATCAATGGGTTTTGGATCAGGACTATTCTCTGGGTTTTGTTTTATTTTAAATTCTTCATCCAGTTTAGGCCTCAATCCTGCAATGTCCTGGGTGTGGTCAGACTCTTGTTCTCATGCAGACCCATGCTGATATAACTGACGCTCCATGCTGGTTCAGGTGTCTGCTGACACAGAGTTCTTTGTGGGTTCAGGGACTTTGATTGTAAAACTGTAGCCAGAGACCTAGCCTTTTTTCATAGAATATCAGGGTTGGAAGGGACCTCAGGAGGTATCTAGTCCAAGCCCCTGCTCAAAGCAGGACCAATCCCCAACTAAATCAGCCCAGCCAGGGCTTTGTCAAGCCAGGCCTTAAAAACCTCTAAGGATGGAGATTCCACCACCTCCCTAGGTAACCCATTCCAGTGCTTCACCACCCTCCTAGTAAAAAAGCTTCTCCTAATATCCAACCTAAACCTCCCCCACTGCACCATTACTCCTTGCTCTGTCATCTGGTACCACTGAGAACAGTCTAGATCCATCCTCTTAGAACCGCCTTTCAGGTAGTTGAAAGCAGCTATCAAATCCCCCCTCATTCTTCTCTTCTGCAGACTAAATAATCAGAGTTCCCTCAGCTTCTCCTCATAAGTCATGTGCTCCAGCCCCCTAATCATTTTTGTTGCCCTCCGCTGGACTCTTCCCAATTTTTCCACATCCTTCTTGTAGTGTGGGGCCCAAAACTGGACACAGTACTCCAGATGAGGCCTCACCAACGTCGAATAGAGGGGAATGATCACGTCCCTCGATCTGCTGGCAATGCTCCTACTTACACAGCCCCAAATGCCGTTAGCCTTCTTGGCAACAAGGGCACACTTCTGACCCATATCCAGCTTCTCGTTCACTGTAACCCCTAGGTCCTTTTCTGCAGAACTGCTGCCTAGCCACTCGGTCCCTAATCTGTGCATAGGATTCTTTCGTCCTAAGTGCAGGACTCTACACTTGTCCTTGTTGAAACTCATCAGATTTCTTTTGGCCCAATCCTCTAATTTGTTTAGGTCACTCTGTATCTTATCCCTACCCTCCAGCATAACTACCACTCCTCCCAGTTTAGTGTCATCTGCAAACTTGCTGAGAGTGCAATCCACGCCATCCTCCAGATCATTAATGAAGATATTGAACAAAAATGGCCTGCCAACTAGACATGGAGCCATTGATCACTACCCGTTGAGCCCGATTATCTAGCCAGCTTTCTATCCACCTTATAGTCCATTCATCCAGCCCTTACTTCTTTAACTTGCTGGCAAGAATACTGTGGGCGACCGTATCAAAAGCTTTGCTAAAGTCAAGGAATAACATGTCCACTGCTTTCCCCTCATCCACAAAGCCAGTTATTTCATTATAGAACGCAATTAGGTTAGTCAGGCATGACTTGTCCTTGGTGAATCCATGCTGACTGTTCCTGATCACTTTCCTCACCTCTAAGTGCTTCAGAATTGATTCCTTGAGGACCTGCACCATGATTTTTCCAGGGACTGAGGTGAGGCTGACTGGCCTGTAGTTCCCCGGATCCTCCTTCTTCCCTTTTTTAAAGATGGGCACTACATTATCTTTTTTTCCAGTCATCCAGGACCTCCCCCAATCGCCATGAGTTTTCAAAGATAATGGCCAATGTCTCTTTTTATCTGCTTTCAAATTGCCATGAACACCTGTAGTACTATATAAATTATAACAGTGGTGTAAAACTAATGCAAATTATTAAACTATAAACCTGAGTAAATGATTGATGGTTACAAACAATTGCTCATAAGTCCTGAAAACTGCTGCAATTTGATGTTCCTGAAGTGTCCTTAATGAGAAGAGATTTTTTCAAAGTTAGTCTACATTCAAATCCTCTTTAATTACAAATGTTTCTTCACCAGAATTCCATATCCAAACACCCCAAAATTTGTGGAGGAGGGCTCTGAATCCAGGCAGCTTCAGCTCATCTCTGGTTCTATATTTTTGTCTGTTAGGTAAATTCCATCTGTGGATTTCATATCCAGCTTCATCTGCTCTCTAACCTCTTTTCTGATCCTTATAGCTCAGCTCTAGCTATTATTATTAATTATTAGTGCTGCAGTCGTGCTTAGGATCCTGAGACATGGACCCCATTGTGCTAGGCAAACAAGTGGCTAATGGTTGCTAGTTCCCAGCACACACGTACAGAATGCAGAAAGCATTATGGGTTTATCATGTGTCCAGTCCCTGCTCAGGTGTAAGGAGCAACTTTTTTCTTTTATGATTCTTTTACAGGGATGTGGGCACAACTTGTGGATTCTGCAAGACCTAGTACTAGTGCTAGCACTCATAGGTGCTGACTCCGTGG
>QXTE01000073.1:256791-283081 GCA_003942145.1 Platysternon megacephalum
TCCCCCCCCCCCCCCCCCCCCGCTGCCTAACAGCTGTTTGGCGGCACTTAGGACTTTCCGTGAGGGAGGGGGAGGAGAAGGGATGCGGCACGCTCGGGGAGGAGGCGGGGCAGGGGCGGGGACTTGGGGGAAGGGGTGGAATGGGGGTGGGAAGGGGACGGGGACTTTAGGGAAGGGGTGCAATGGGCTGGCCAGGGGCGGGGCCAGGGGCGGGGGGGGGGGTGTCGAGCACCCACAGGGCAGAGGGGAAGTCTGCACCTATGCAGTAGCGCTAGCCTCTGCACTGAGATGTGGAGCAGCAGAGAAGAGGTGAGTTTATGGCCCTGCACCCTGTCAAACCAGTCAACAAATCTTGCTAACCATGACGAAGTAAACATGCTGCATTCTTTCTAGACAACTAGTCCAAGTCCTTTCAAGTCAATGGCAGTCTTTCCATTGATTTCAAAAGGATATGGATCAGGCCCTTAAGGTGACTGAGTGACTGCCTGCCATGGAAACTCTTAGGGACACTGTCTCCCTGAGGAACAATGCCTCTTGGATTTCCCACTTGGGTGACTCTGCACTGCTTCAATGTAGTACTGAGGCATAATTTAGCCATTGGTGTGCATCAAAAAATGCTATAGCAGTATTTCCAAAGGGACATATTGACAGGCCTGCTGTATATAATTCTCATTAATGCCATCCTTTCATGCAAGAAGAGTCTGGTAATTTCCTTGATAATCTTGATATATCTGAGAGTGAATCCTTTATCAAGTACTTGCATTGCCCAGCTATCCTTGTTATGAACCTTATCCAAAGCCTATTGAAGTCATTAGAAAGACTCCCACTGACTTTATCATGTTTTAGATCAGGCTGCAACTGCCTTCCAAAGAAAGGAAGATGGTCCAGTATTTAGGGCACTAGCCTGGGACCTAGGAGACCTACATTCAGTTCTCTGCTCTACCACAGACGCCCTGTGTGACCTTGGGCACAGTTTCCTAGGTCCGGATCTACAAAGGGACTTAGGTGCCCAAAACATAGATTTAGGAACCTAAGTCCCAGTTTTAGGCACCACTGTGATCCACAAAATCCATGTTCAGCTGCCACCTAACTCTATAGGCCAGGGGTCGGCAACATTTCAGAAGTCGTGTGCCAAGCCTTCATTTATTCACTCTAATTTAAGGCTTCACGTGCTAGTAATACATTTTAATATTTTTAGAAGGTCTCTTTCTATAAGTCTATAATATATAACTAAACTATTGTTGTATGTAAAGTAAATAAGGTTTTTAAAATGCTTAAGAAGCTTCATTTAAAATTAAATTAAAATGCAGAGCCCCCCGGACTGGTGGCCAGGACCCGGGCAGTGTGAATGCCACTGAAAATCAGCTCGCGTGCTGCCTTTGGCATGCATGCCATAGGTTGCCTACCCCTGCTATAAGCACTTAAATCCACTCAGCATGTACATTTTCACCGCAAAAGTTCACTAGTTGCCTATGTTTCTGTCTCTGGGATGTGCACTGCTGCCTCAAGTGGATGTCCGGATGTCTATCTCATGCCTAAGCCCCAACTGATCATCAAACTAGATGACAAGTGTTCCCCCACCTACCTGGTCTGGAGGGCATGATCTGGTAAGAATGATCAGAGCATACCTAACTGCACACAAAATGGGCAGCAGGAGGAGAACACCCTTATAACCTTTAGCCTAGGGTTTAGGGTACTCACCAATTATTTTCAAGGCACCTAAAGTTAGTCATTGCAATTCTGAGCATTGCATCTAAATCCCTTTGTAGATCCAGGTCCCTGTGCCTCAGTTCCCCATCTGTAAAATGTGGATAACAGTATTCCTTTACTTCATAGGGATGTTGTGAGGATAACTACATTAAAAGTGGTGAGGTGCCCAGATACTACACCATTAGTTGGCATAAAGGTACCTTAAGTAGAAAATAAAGTGCATGTGTCATGTCCATGAATTGTTTTTTATCCCTGCCATTGCCATTGTCAGTCTTATGACAAAAAAATGTAAGTCACTGTGTTATGTTCACAGCGTACACACCAAGAAGTTAGATAAAAAGATAAAATACTTTTGCTGGAAGATGGTAACATAGCACTACTTTATTTCTTAGAATTCATAACAATAACACACGAGAACCCAAAACTAGAGAGAGACAAGGCAGGCGGTTCTCCAAAAACAGAGGCACAACTCACCCCAATTTACTCTAGGTTGTCTCACTGCAGACAGCCTGCTACCAAGCCCTGATTGCATGCTTCCCTACAGAGCCTCTTAGCCTGCAAGCAGGACCAGGAAACCCCTCTGAAATTTGAAGTGACAGCCTACAATTTTAACACAGTTTTCTATACACTGCATACTGAAACAATGTATCAGTATGGAAACCGAACTGAGCTTCCAGTAAATGTATGCCTTTTTTATTTTAAAGAAATCTAAATTACTATGCAATTTATTCAACCTGATCTTTTTTATGGGAGATAGTCATTCTAATTCCTCCTCCAACTGTTATTTGTGAGAACATTATCATAAATAGTGTACAGAAAACAGAATAAATTAAATAGCGGCAAAATGATACTTGACATTTTATAGAAATATGCTAAGGTGAAACATTTCCCAATTATTTGCTAAACATCCAGATTTCTAATTAAGCAACTTTGGGTGGTAAGAGAAAGAATGACAGGTGTTTCAGAAACTAAGAGTCAGCCTTATTGGGACAATATAATAGCTCATATGTTGTTCGAGATCACAGGTGCTCAAGCAGTGCCATACATGTGGAAGACAGGTTGGTCTAGTGGTTAGATTTTCATAGATTAAAAATCCAGAAGGGACCACTGTGATCATTTAGTCTGACCTCCTGTATAAAACAGACCATAGGACTTCCCTCAATTAATTCCTGCTTGAACTAAAGCATATCTTGATTTAAAAATTGCCAGTGACTGAGAATCCAGCACAACCCTGGGTAAATTGTTCCAATCAGAAAGGCTGGATATTAGAATTTCACACAATGCCCATTGAAATTCTCTCTGTAGCTTTTGTTAATTATTTTTCCACATTTAGTTGCTGTTCCTCTTCTTCCCTGTGTTACTGGGACAGTTGTCTCTTCAGGGCTTTAGCTAGCAGGGAGGATAGGCATTGCCTTCAATATTAATGCTTCATTTGGTCAATGAGCAGAGGACTATTAGACATGGGTCATCCATGTCCCTCCTGGGAGATGGAATGCACTTGAGTCACGTGAACTCTTAATTTTCTCAAGTGCAAAACTCGAGGAGGTTGTATCTTGTCCGAGGAGCAGCTTAGGTTGCTAATGGACCATAGCATAGGAGCTGCTTTATGGAGAATCCACCCCGTTTCATCCAGTGGCACTAGAAGCTAATAGAAGACAGATCACTCTCCTTGGAAGACTATTCCAATGTCTGCCCTCAGATCTAAATAGATTTGATCTATTGCTTTGTCCAGACTTGTTTTATGTTATCCTGCAATGGTGGTGGACAAAGCATTAGAATATGCACTTTATTGCATAAACTGTAGGGAACTGTCCATGTAGTGGGGGAGCTGGTGTTGGGGGGTACTAGATGGCCTAATAGGTATTTTCCATTTGTAATATATATGCTTTCCCTAGTCTGCATTTGTAAATGTATAGAGGTGACCTTAGACCATTGCCATTTACCAAGAGAATAATTTAAATATCATTTATTGTACTTGCAGTGATTTTTCATTCTAAGCAGCGTGGATAATGTCCCGCAGTAAAATCTGATCCAAAGCTCACTGAAGTCAATGGGAGTCTTTCCATTGACTTCAATGGGCTTTGAATAAGGCCTTAAGACCTCAATTCAGGACAGAATATAAACACATGCTTAAGTCTATCTCTATTCACCAAAGCATATGCCTAAAGCTAAGCTCATCCTTGCTTGCTTTGCTAAACAGGAAGAGTTGGCTGAATTGGAACCTAAAAGCTTTTGAAGGTGTTTGTTGTACCTTATTATGTTAACCTGAAAAGAAAGAACTCTAATATACTGAATTGCAATTTCCCTCAGTCCCCGCTTTTCCCCCCTGAAGTTTTACTTCTCTTTCTTCAAAGAAACTTTGAAGAGCAGATTTACCAAGCTAAGATTCTTCAGCATTTTATAGCACTCTTATAAGGAAAGGAAAGAAAAGAAAGAAAAAATGGACCTTTTGACGATGATTGAATTTCATAACAACCTGAAGGTCATTTCCTGTCTGGCTTCAGAGCATAAAAGGATACTGGAAAATCCGTAATATTTCCGCATAATATTTTATTATTTAACCAGGAGAAGCTCAAAAGACATAAGCACTGATGGAGAGTAATTAAACATATATACAGCTTAGTGGAATTTCTAGCACACCTAAATATGAAGTCTCTGGCCAGCAAGGGCCTGATCCAAAACCCATGATAGACAACGTAAGTCTTTTTATTGACTTCAGTGGGCTTTGGATCAGACCTAGGTGCTATATGCAGTTTCATGGAGTGGAATATACAATTGACCAATTATCCTTTCAAACATTCTCTTAGATTGATTTGGATACTGACATAATATTCTGAATAATACAGAATTCCTTTTCTTGGTGATTTTTTAAACCTTGAATGTAGTAAGGTCAGCTCCTTTAAACAGAATTACTCACAAAAGTGATTTTCCCTCCTGAAAGACTCATATTTCAAAGTGGATAATGGTAATAGAGGAGCACATTCTTCAGTACATGTCTTGCAATTACTGAAATGATTTTTCAAGGATCTGATTTTGGAAACACAGTAGTGCAGTTATGAAACATACACGATCTATTAGAGGTTGGATTTCCTTTCATTTTTATAAACCCCAATACCCAGGAGTGTAGCAATCTCTGTCTCATGGGTAGGGCATAGATGTTAATGTTCTCCACACCGTTTCTAGCCATAGGCACTGCACTATTGAGGACATTTTGAATGAGATTCATCCCTGTGCAGTCATGGAGACTGGCACTGGAGCAGAGGGTAGGCAGCTTTCACCTCCCTTATTCAGGGGCAGTGCTAGCTGGTGCAAAGGCCAGGGGGTAGGCATGTTATCGCCTCACTCTCGGGGTTACCCCCATCCCAGTTAGTCTCTAAACCTGATCCAGAACAAACTCTGTGTGATCTGTTCAGGAGCTGTGGATACAGACTGCATGTAAGGGGCATTCTTGGGTAAGCCATAGATGGGACATCTGGGGGAAGGAAGTGTTGTGGGTAGTGGCATTCCAAAGTGAGCAGAAAGGGCTATAGGACAAGTACGAATCTGGCCCTTTGTTTCTACCAAAGTTAAATTTCCATTTTATTTATTTATATTTTAAATTAAGGAAGGTGGACTTTCTCAGAGAGACAGTTTAGATAGAAAGTCTTACCTCTGTAGGGAAACCCCAAGTGCTAGTTAATCGGGTTTTTGTTCAAACTTCAAAGAAAGCCTTGGTTTGTTTTCTGTTTGTGATTTGGGTGAAGTAGGTGAAAAATGTCACAAATGGGACAAGATGGATTCACCCAAGAGTCCTGAAGGAACTCATATATGAAATTGGAGAACTACTAACTGTTGTATGTCAACTCTCACTGAAATCAGCCTCTGTACCAGATGACTGGAAGGTAGCTATTGTAATGCCAATTTTTAAAAAGGGCTCCAGAAGAGATCTTGGCAATAAGCTGGTGAGCCTTAATTGAGTACCAGGAAAATTGGTCGAAACTGTAGTAAAGAACAGAATTATCAGACACATCGATAAACAAGATTTTGTGAGGAAGTGTTGCAAAGTCATGCCTCACCAATCTATTAGCATTCTTTGAGGGAGACAACAAGCGTGTGGAAGAGGGTGACCCAATTGATATAGTGTACTTGGATTTTCAGAAATCCTTTGACAAAGTCCCTCATCATAAGCTCTCAAGGAAATCTAGTAAGCATGAAATAAGAGGACAGTAAAAAAGGGTAGGAATAAATGGTCAGTTTTCACAATGGAGAAAGGAGAACAGTGGAGTACAGGTCTGTCTCATCTTACGCTGGGGTTACGTTCCGCGGTTAGCGCGTAAAGCGAAAACCGCGTATAGTCAAAATCCCATTGACTTTAATGGTGGGCGGAATCGCCCGCACTACAGGAACAATACATAAATTGCTATTTTTCTCTTTTTTTTGTTTGTTTTTGTTTTTGCCGACCGCACAAAGCCGAAATCGCGCATGTTAAATGCGCATAAGATGAGACAGACCTGTACCACAAGGATCTGTACTAGGACCTGTGCTCTTCAACATCTTCATAAATTATCTAGTAAAGATGGTGTACAGTGAAGTGACAAAGTTTGTAGATGATACACAATTATTCAAAATAGTTAAATCCAAAGCACACTTTGAGGAGTTGCACAGGGGTCTCACAAAACTGGGTGATTGGGCAACAACACCAGATGATATTCAACATTTATAACTGAAAGTAATGCACATTGGGAAAAATAATTCCAACTATACATATACAGTGATGGGTTCTAAATTAACTGTTACCACCCAAGAAAGAGATTTTGGAGACATCATGGATAATTAACAGAAAACCGGCTCAATGCAGTCAAAAAGCCTAACACTATGTCAGGAACTAATAGGAAAGTGAGAGAAAATATCATAATGCCACTCTATAAATCACCTTGAATGCTATGTCTAGTTCAAGTCACCTCATAGAATACCAGAGATGGAAGGGACCTCAGGAGGTCATCTAGTCTAACCCACTGCTCAAAGCAGGACCAATCCCCAGACAGATTTTTGCCCTCGATAGCCCCCTCAAGGATTAAACTCACAACCCTGGATTCAGCAAGCCAACACTCAAACCACTGAACCATCCCTCCCCCTCATATAGCAAAATGTTTATAATGGAATTGAAAAAGGTTCAGAGAAGGGCAGCCTGGATGATCAAGGGTACAGCATGGTTTCCTGATGGGGAGAAAATAAAAAGAAAAGGGGTGTTCAGATTGGAAAAGAGATTACTATGGGGGGATATGATGGAGGTCTATAAAATCATAAATGGTGTAGAAACAGTGAATAAAAAGAGAAATGTTATTTACACAATGCAAAACTAGGGGTCACTCAATGAAAATAGTAGGCAACAAGTTTAGTACAAACAAAAGGAAGTACTTTTTCACACAACACACAGCTAACTTGTGGAACTCATTTCCATGGGATGTTGTGATAGCCAAAAGTATAACTGGGTTGAAAAAGAACTGGGTAAGTTCATGGAGGATAGGTCTATGAATGGCTATTAGCCAATATGGCCAGGAATGCAACCCCATGCTAGGGGTGACTCTAAAACTATGACTACCAGAAGCCAGGAGTGGAAGACGGGGGTGGATCATTCCATAATTGCTCTGTTCTGTACACTCCTGCTGTTAGCTATGGTATTGGCCATTGTCAGAGACAGGATACGGGGGAAGGTGGACTATGGTCAGACCCAGTATGGCAGCTCTTATGTTCTTAAATGGAAAAGAGAATGAGCAGGGAAAGGAATATAGTTGGTAGGATGAAAGTGACAAAGGGGAGGGAGTGTATTTTACCTTGTTAGGCTCGTTCTGCTCTGAAAAGAAAAGGCATTTTTCTGCTTACGATTTAGAAGTTGTTTCATATTCCAGTGGTGGAGTCAATAACAAAAAAATAAAAATAAAAATACTGTTTTTGAAAATTCCAGTAGTTTTATGGAATGCATCTATTGGGCTACTAATGGAGCTATGCCCATTTATACTAGCTGAGGATCTGGATCAGTGAGTGAATTCTCCTCTCCTCCCTGAACACGTGTAAGACACATTGTAGCTCCAGTTATTTTGCTAAAGGCATCCCCATAGGAGTTCTATAAAATTGAGGTATCTGTGAATGAGAAAAAAAATGTGTCTACAGAACACTCTGAAATGTATTTGGATAAAAATAAGCAGTGATTTCAAATTTCAACAGTGACATGACAGTGGGCATGCTGTGTAAGGCAAAGGGTCAATGCACAGGACAGTCAAATATTTGTTACTGACTCCACCACTGGAATATGAAACAACTTCTAAATTGTAAGCAGAAAAATGCCTTTTCTTTTCAGAGCAGAACGAGCCTAACAAGGTTTATCTGTGTATTCTGAATTTACTGGAGCAGATAGAAGCCAGTGAAAAAAAACAAAACATGGGGTTTGGTGACAATCTAGGAGCAGATGAATGCATGGATGAGGCTCAGCTATCACTGTATGTATGTTCAGATTTGACACATCTGATATTGACTGGTGTTGCACTAGATGATTCAACCTCTTGTTTTTAGGAAAGTAATTTGTTCAGCTCAATTATTATTGTCAGCCACTAGACAGTTTAAAATTACATTTCATCTGCCTGTTATGCAAAGTTCTCACTTTGGTTGTCTCTTTGATTGTTTCACTTCATCTTTCAGAAAATAACATAAAAGGCACCAGACTCTTCATCCATCAGAACCTCTGGGCCTGATCCTGAGAGGTATTCTGACCTAAATGAAGTGCAAATTGGATAGCCACTCTCAAAGAAGAAGTATGATCTTAGGGTTAAGTCATTGGCCAGGGACTTGGGAAACCGAGGTTTGATTTCTTGATCTGATACAGCTACTTGTATGAACTGAGGGTGAGATTTTCTTAAGAACTCAACGTTGGCTTAACTCTGCTCCCAATGACTTAACAGAACTACCTCGACATTTGGAAAATCTCACCCTGTATCTCTATGTGCCTCATTTATGAAATGGGGATAATGATAATATGGGGATCCTGATCTCAGAGAGTTGCTGTGAAAATTAATTCATTAGTGTTGGTGACATGCTCAGGTACCACCGTACCTGAGCTATAGAGGCACCTACGCAGATTTACAGGTTGGAAATATTTATTTTAATTATGCACGTGGTTTAAAAATTGAGAAGATCCTTTTTTTTGAAAAACAACAAAAAGCTGTCAGTCAGTGTTACGGGTATGTGTCTTGCTGGAAGTGTCAGGACAGAATTTAATTTGCTTCACACCATTCCCCTCCCTTAGAGTAATTACTTTTTATTATTGTTCAGATAATTTAACTCTGCTAGTGCATGTCATTTTCACCCATCATAAGAGAATGGAGATATGGAACAGAAGTGCCAGAATTGTCATATTCCATTTGTGCTCTGCTCCCTAGAGTAAGTAATTGGGCCTAATCCAAAGGGGAAGAAACATCATAAACTATGAACTGTTTGTTGTCATATGATGAATCTTTCATGCCCTTGGATCATTGACCATGATGAAGGAAGTGGAATATATCAAGAAATCAATCAGGACAACCTCCAACGAAAGTGAGCAGTGGCACAGAAGATAGAGTGATGCTGATGTCAAAAGGTATGACCGTGCCCCATGAAGCACTGACTCATTTTTCACTGAGTCCTCTAAATATAGTGACACCATTTTGAAACTGCTGAATACACTTGCTTTAGTGATACTATGAATATCAAGTAGAATTCTCTGACAGAGCAAGAGCAAAGAACAGCTCAGCATCTTGTTAGTTAGCTCCAATCCAACCATCTTTTTAGGAAGCTAGGATATTATGTGGTTAAAAATGTCTCATCTTGAGAAGAAATACTGTCTGCTATGGTGTGTTTCATCTAAGAAAGCATGCACTAACACTAAGAGAAAGTATTTGGGAAGATTTCTTCCACAGAGATTCATGGTTCTTAGATACAACAGCAATAGGGAAATTTAAAATGCTGGTAGATTCACTCTTTTATCATGTGCAAAAATTAAGATGAAGGGTCTGGTTTGAAAAATGAATGATAAATACAGCGTATCAACTTTGTTATATTACTGCCTGACTCAACAGCAACTGGTCTGAAACAAATGTGAGGGTAGGAAAGGATCCAACATTTCTTGCATTTGTGGTGGCTGCCATCTGGGCCAGCACTGGGGATTGAATTAGGGACCTCCAGAACTAAAAACATGAGTTTTCTACATCTTGAGCTAAAAAAGCAGGCTCTGTAGGTAAGGGGCTATAGCAGACTCTTATCCGCTGTGAATGAGGCACAGAGCTTGTGTCACAGGGAGTCTACTCACAGCTAGTAGCGTAGCATCCTGACCATCTGGGGGATTAACTCGCCCAGGTGCTGCCCTCCTCTGGCACTGTCCCTACCCATCATTTCTCACCCTGCTGGCCCCTCTCGCTCCAGGAACTGCAGCCTCCTCTTTGTGACTCGGCCCTCCAGGCTGGTCACTATGTGGGTCCCCCTTCCGGGGCTATCAAAGTTCTGCTATACAAAATGGCAGTTTTCCCTTCACTGCTCTGACCATGCCACTCCTCCAGTTGCTGGTAGGGGAACCCAGGCCCACCCTCTACTCCAGATTCCAACCAGGGACCCTATCTCTAGCAACAGTGGCCTGCTCGCTCCCATACCATGTTGCTCTTTCCATGGACTCCTTCCTACTTCACAGCTGTACCTTCTGGCTCCCCTTCCCCCTCTAAGTTTGCCAGCTCAACCACCCTCCTCTCAGAGTGACAGCAGACTACTATCCTGCAGCCCCCATCTGTTTCCCACTCCCTGACTTTATACCTGCCCTACCTATTCCTTCTCAGCTGGGTATTGACAGCAATTAAGTCTCAGCCCTCCCTGGCTTTCCTCCTGGTGTAGCCTATAGATTAATTAGGCCTAATTTACCTTCTCAGGGCCACTGTGCGGAGTATACCCAATCACAGCTGGACATATAATGCACTCATCAGTGGGTTACATGTTATTCAACTTTTTGAACAAAAGGAAAGAATTAAAATGTAAACAAATGGCTTAATATGTTTGATATTCTGAACAGAAATGATACAGCTCTCTCTCTTGATGGATACACACTGAATTCATTTAGGTCTGTGTTCCCCACAGTCCATTACCCTGAGATGGTTATCTTCACTCACAGAAAGGAGGAGTTCCAGTTCTGCTGCCTGCTTATCTCAGCCCTGTGGAGTATCTACCTGTCTGTGCAGGTAGTTGGGTGGCTCGCTACATTTTGGTACTCTGTTTCTACTGAAGTTGGTTGGAAAAAGCTGGGAGGGGGGAAATGTGTGAAAACACCGTCTACATTTTTTCCCCATTTTTTCACTGACATTTTAAGAGTTGCCAATTTTACATTTAAATTTTGAGAATGGTTAAAAAATGGCCACCACTCTTTAGTTGGTTTAAAAATGGGGAAAAACATTTGCAAAATCAAGCTGAAATTCCCCCTTTTAAAAAGTGGCTTGATCACAGTCTACAAGTAGTTATATGATGAAGAGGTTTGTTATGGTAGACCGCTCTTTAATCTAGCCAGGGTGGGGAAAGGTATAACAAGATTTAGTGGCTGGAAAGTGAAGATAGACCAATTCAGACTAGAAATAAGGCATCCATTTTGTAACAGTGGAGGTAATTAACCATTGGAACAACTTATCTAAAGTTGTGGTGGCTTTCCCATAACTTTCCATAGTATTTTCCATCTGTAGACCCCAAAGCACTTTACAAAGGAGGACAAATATCATTGTTCCCATTTTTGCAGATGGGGAAACACAGGTACAGAGAGGTGAAGTGACTTGTTTATGGTCACACAACAGGGCAATGGCAGACTGAGATATAAAATCAAACATCCTCATTCCCAGTCATGTCCTTTCTACACTAGCCAACACTGCCTCTCAGAGGTGACAATACAAACATGATGTGGAAGACGTGAGCTGGGAAAGGGGCACAGGCTTCATGTTCTAAAAACAAATGAGAGCTCCAGATTTGGCAGTCAGTGTCAGACTGGCCCTATTCCTCTCTGCTCAAGAATAGGAGAGGTTATGGAGGAAAGGTTAATGTAGAGATTCCTATCTGCATATGCATCATTCTTTCAATGGCATTCAGCTTTCCCCCTGCATATACTTCAGTTGCTAGCTCAGTGGTACATATAAATCCAACTGTAACACTTCATGCAGCTAGAGCAATTTCAATTTCAATGTTTTATATTTAAAAGTAAACAAAGAGGCTATTAATCATACTGATTTATGCATTCCAATAGAAATTGGAAATTAAATCCACAGTCTGAGAGATGCGGGTGCAGTCTGAGGGTTAGGTTTCCCAAACATTTGATGTCATACAGACACCTGGGAAAAAAGTGAGTGCATGTGTACACACAGATGTTAACACTATGAATGGACAGAAACTTCTAACCACACACAGAAGGATGCACAGGATGGTCAAAACCAGTGCAAATATATGAGGTTATAGGTACTGCGTGCATGCATGAGAATTTCTGCGCTGCACTAAACCAGACAGAGTAGTGGCTATTGTGTGCTTATGATTGTTAAAGAAAAGGATAGAGAGAGATCCTCAGCTGGTGTAAATCAGCATAGATGCATGGTCCGTGGAGCTTCATTCGATATTCACATCAGCTAAGGATGCGACCTGGAATGTTGACACTCGCTAGTGGCTCTCATAAAAGGACTGTGCTAATAATCTCTGAATGCCTCTCAGTGCGAAATTGGCCACTCAGAGTTTCACAGCAGACCTAAAGAGCTTCCAAGAATCCTGATCAGAACAAGGCCATCCCAGATTTTGCAAACACCACCTGGGCATTGATAGTCCAGGCCAGCATCCTGGAGCTGTGACAGCTGCTTCCTGGAGGTAGTTTTGCTGCATTGCCAGGCTCCTGCTACTGGGGTCTGTCCTGGGCAACAGTAAGGTTTTCTTTCAAGACTGTTTCTGACCCTGACCCTGCCTCAGCTGCACTAGCACTGTGACTAATGATCTGCGTATGTGGCTGAGACTGGCTCAGAGGAATCAAGCTAATGCTTAATGCCAGAACTGTATGCTCCCTGACTTTAATGCGGGTGGGTGAGACCCAAACACACTGCCAAATACTATGTTGGGGCAATCTCCAATACTGAGATGTAAAGCGGTGGTGCAGAAAGCATTAGTGGTCATAGCAGGGAGCGAGGCATTGGGCCCCTAGAATCACCCCAAAGGCAACTATGTTGGGCAGGCTGCTCTATCAGCTTCCTTCCAGGAGGGGTGCATGTAAAGGTTCTAATCCCCCTGGAGCTGCAGAGACTCCAGAAGCAGATGGGACAGAGAGGAGAGGGGATATGGAACCAGGCAGGAGTGCCGCCAGCCTTTTCGGCGCCCTAGGCGGCGGAAGGTCCCGCCCCCAAAATGCCGCCCCCGACAGTGGCGGCGGAAGGTCCCGCCCCCAAAATTCCGCTGACGACCGGGGCGCTGGCGCCCCCCAAATAGTAGCGCCCTAGGTGACCGCCTAGGTCGCCTAATGGGTTGTGCCGGCCCTGGAACCAGGACTGGGAGGGTGGGGGCGCTGGGGCCATGTGAAAGAGGGCATGTTGCCAGCTTCCTCTTGTGGGGGAAACCTGTAAGGATCCCTTCACTGCCCCAGCAGAGACTGACACCACTGGGACTAGGCCCAGTGGTGAGCTGGAGCCGGTTCGCACCGGTTCGCAAGAACCAGTTGTTAAATTTAGAAGCCGGTGTAGAACCGGTTCCTAAAGGGGCGGGCGGGTGAGCAAACTCCGGTCCGCGGGCCACATCCGGCCCGCGGGACCGTCATGCCCAGCACGCCTGAGCTGCCAGCTGGGGAGGCTCCCCCGGCCCCTCCCTCCCCCCCGCAGAGCTCCCGCATGCCGTGCTTCTGGGCAGCTCTGCAGCTCCTGCCACTTTGAGCGGCATGGTGAGGGGGTGGGGCTGCGAGCTCCAGCNGGGCAGTCAGGGGACAGGGAACGGGGCAGAGGGGGTTGGGTAGGCGTGGGAGTTCCGGGGGTCTGTCGGGGTGGTGGTGGATGGGGTCGGGGCAGTCAGGGGACAGGGATCGGGGTGAGTTGGGTAGGGGGTGGGATCCTGGGGGGCAGTTAGGGTGGGGGGGTCTCGGGAGGGGGTGGTCAGGGGACAAGGAGCGGGGGGGGTGTTGATGGGTTGCGGGTTCTGAGGAGGGCAGTCGGGGGCAGGACGTGGGTTGGGGTCGGATGGGGGGGGGGAGACAGGCACGTGGGGCTTGTACTCACCGCACGGTTCCCTACTGGGTCTTCGGTGGCGGTGGGGGTGGTTGTCTTCACTTGCTGCGGGTGAAGTACTTGCCACCAAAATGCCGCCGAAAACCCGGAGCGAGTGAAGACCCCCCCCTGCCGCCGAAGTGCCGCCGAGGACCAGGTAGGGAACCGGTTCTTAGGATTTTGGGAGCTCATCACTGACTAGGCCTTTCCCTAACTTTAATTAGTGACATCATCATCACTTGGAAATGGGACTACATGACACTTGTCAGTAGAAAGACTCCCAATCACTTCACTTGGCTTTGGACCAGGCTTTAAACCCCCAAACTTTTATATGAGCAAGCACTGGGCTCAGCATAAAACGGGATGAAATCTCTGGAGCCAGTCTCTTCTTTGGTCATTCCAAAACCCTGGTCAGTAACCTGGAGTAAATGTCCTCAGGGCATTACAGCATTCCCAGTGTATTCACCCACCCATCCACCCAATGGTTTTCTGATCAAATTTTCTCCTTTTGATTAAAGCCTCATTTTTCTGTCTTCCAGCTCTGCAAACCCAGCCTAGCAGCTGAAAATTGAGCTGGCCTCTTTCTGCTCCAATGTTAAGGGCAAACAAAGATTCCGTCATCAGTAGTTAGCTTCCAGTTTTCTTCGCGATGCATGAGGCAGAGCTTGCTTTTTCCATATATCTCTGGCAGTTACACATTCCGACTCTGCTGTGCTGAGCTGACACTTATCACCGAGCAAAACAGACATGACTCAGAAGCCACAGAGGGAACAATAAGTCCCACTCTATCTATAGTTAACCCGGTCCATGACTGAGGCTCCTACGCGTGATGATAATGCAAATAATATTAGTCACAAAGCTATCGCTTACTACCGTGTGTGTGATTTTTAAAAATCTAAAAGGCATATACAGAAAGTTTAGAGTAAGAATGGAAAAATGCCTAGTACACAATTATTGACAAATCAAAGCCCTTCAACCCCCCCCCCCATATTTTTAATAACAATATTTTTATTAACAAGCACTACACTTAAAAGTAGTTTATGAGAAACATAAAAGGGAATAATAGTGTGGGCTGCATACGTCCCCCTAACACAAATAGGTGCTATTTTACCTCTACCACAACCCTCATCAATTCTTCCATAGACTTAAAAGTAGAGTCCATGCAAAGGAAGGGGTTTGGGGGTGGGGAGGGAAACAAGTGCAACTAATTCCGCTGTGAAGCACTTCCTGGTTTTTCCATCAACGGTTTATGCAGTAGATTCCAAATGAATTATTCATGAGATTTTGTCCATTGCATTGAACCTGAACCAAGCTTTGATGAACACTGCGAATCCTTTCGGGAATGTTCCAGCAGCATTTCTGCCGTTATGTATTCTGTTTTGCCTGGGTCGTTATCGGAGCAGTCATAGCAAAGACCACGATAATCTAACCTAATTTCGCTCCCGCTCTCAGGCACACATCATACTATTTATTCTGCATATATTCATGGCATAGATATGAAAGGCTTCCCTCTGGGTCCCAGTGCTATAAGTGCTGAGTGCCCTCAGCTTCATTGACTTCATTGGGAATTGAGGATGCTCAGAGCCAGACAGGAAGTGGTTAGAACCTCACAGAATAAGGTGTCAATGCAGGATCCCTAATTCTTATGTTTTGTACCTAATTATAGAACAAGGGGCAAAACGCTCTGCTCATGCAAACTGGCAACATTCCATTGAGTTCAGTGTAGTTATGCTCCTTTACATCCGCTAAGGATAAATCAAGTCAATACTTGATTAAGAAATGTAAAAGACTGAGATTCGTCCAGCCGGGACAGTGATGCGTTAGAAATAAACACTCCGATATCGCAAACTGATTTGATCCATAGTCCTTTTCAAGCGGATGACATTGAGGAATGAAAGGCATTCAGTCACCAAATATTCTATTCCGTTCATATATTGTTACTGTCCATCAGTGGAAAGTGGTTATCTCAATGGTTATGGCAGAGCCTTCAATAATTCATCCTTGACTAACATGTCAGGGCTTTAACAACTAGTTTTCAATAAACAGGTGAAAATGTACTTTACTTATTTTACATTTAAATAATTTTTACTTGACTATATCTTAGGGAAATGTGTGGTTTTTTTCTCCAATGGTTATAGTCACTGGCAATTTATTTTTATAGCTCTCCTTACAGCCATCTCTCCCCCTTTTTAATAGGAGTAGGTTGATGTTACTTCAGTGCATATTTAAATAAATGATAAGAGAAAGGAGAGTGAGTGTATCTGCTGGATCACTTACAAGGAAGGTTAGGAGAAGAAGAGAGACAGCTGCACATTTTTACTTTGCTTCTTGGCACTTTGCTTCTTTGGGCTGGGGATAAATGGAGCCTGATTGTATTTTCAGGCACTGCAGGGGGAAAAAAAGATATATTCAAGTAGTGATACAATGCATTATTCTATTTGCACTCAGGGTTTGATCCTTCAAAGCACAGAGACATTCCCATTGACTTTGAAAGGCACTTGGTACTACTCAGAGTTGGTCCCTAAATGCTCCCTCACCCCACTTTTGGAGGCAGGTGGGGGATACCCAGCCAAGTGAATCACTGCTGTCTCTGGCACTGCATTTATATAAGCTAGCATCACTGCTAGAGGCTGGGTGAATTTGTTCCAAAGCCCTGGCAGGGTTGGAAGAAAAGGATTGACCTAGAAAGGTTCGTGATTCATTTGCTAATAGTGGCAGAATGACTCTTCCTTCTTACCGTCAACTTTGAGCCAGCAGACAAAGGCTACTGGGGAGCCAACCTACTGGGAGCGAAATGTAGAGGGGTGAGTTCTGGCAGCTTAGGACAGGTGTCACAAGCGTGCAGCCTTTGGGAAGGGGAGTGGTGCGGCTAGCGTTTACGGGGGTAGATGTTGTAAGAACAGAAAACAGAGGCCCATTAATCTTGTTGTGGGATCTGAGTAATTCTCACTGCCTTAAACTCTCTCACACCATACTCTTCTTACCTGATCCCCCTCCAATGTACTTCTGGTTTTATTATTCTCTCTCATTTGTGTCTTTTATATGTTCCAGCATCTATTCATCTACTGTTGTGCTCTCAATTTTATGATTAATCCTCTTCCCGCCTGGTTTAGTTCTCTTAATAAATCCTGCTCTCCCACTTCCCAATTCAGAGAGACAGTGTGCAAGCAAATGCAGAACAGCCAATGGTTAGTGAGTTTACCTGGGATGTGGGAGACTGAGATGCAAGTTGCAGCTCCAACTCTGGCAGAGTAAGGACTAAAACCTAGGTCCCCTACATCGTAAGCAAGGTCCCTAACCACTGAGCTATTGACTATTCTCAAAGGGCTCGTTCATCTTTTATCACCGGAAGAACGGGAAGGCTTTGGTTTCATTCCAATGAAGAATGAAAGCAACTTGTGAAACCTGCACAATTTTACATGAAACAGAATTGTTGTTTGCCATCTAGTCCCAATTTTGACCTCTCATCTCCTCCTCTTCCTCCTCCTCCTCCTCCTCCAGAGATGAGGCAGAATACCCACTACACAGGGGATTGTTTAGACAGAGAATTTTATTTAGTCACATAGAAAGTGACTATAAATTTGCTTTTTAGCTATCCTGAGCACAGATAGATAGCAAAGGAGTCACGTTTCTGTTAAAGCAATTCAGCAATGGGATTAAGCTCTAGGCTACTGTGACCCAGATGCTCAGCTGGTTTAAGGCACCATAACTCCATCTAAGCCAATATGGCTATGTTGATTTACAGCAGTGAGCATTTTGAGTTAAAAATCGGCAGCTCCGGTGTATTGTTTTGCAGACAGTTAAGGAAAGTTGCAGTCAAGATATTGTAGATTTTGGCCATTGGCATGAGCTAAGCACAGGGGTAGGCAACCTATGGAATGCGTGCCGAAGGCGGCACGTGAGCTGATTTTCAGTGGCACTCACCCTGCCCAGGTCCTGGCCACCGGTCCAGGGGGCTCTGCATTTTAATTTAATTTTAAATGAAGCTTCTTAAACATTTTAAAAACCTTATTTACTTTACATACAATAGGTTAGTTATATATTATAGACTTATAGAAAGAGACCTTCTAAAAACGTTTAAATGTATGACTGGCACGTGAAACCTTAAATTAGAGTGAATAAATGAAGACTCGGCACACCGCTTCTGAAAGGTTGCCGACCCCTGGCTAAGCATATTCCACTCAAGGAGTATCCAAATTCCATGGCAGCAACAAGAAGTCTTCAAAGAATCCGGAGATCTCGTGAGGAAGTACGAACCATTGTAAATAACCCTTTTTAAAATGAAAGTATTTCACTGTGCACCATTCCACGTAACCCAAGACTGAGATTCCAATCATAGTTCTTTTGTGCTGCACAAAGCAAACAAACTGTGTGAATGGGCTTGTCTATATTATAAAGCTTTATTGTGTTTGAACACAAATTGTTAAGCATCAAGTTAGATGACACAATATCAAGCATGACCTTGTAGGTCAGTGTAGGCGGGGAGGAAACACATGCAGCATCATGCCAACTGATCATGATTAAAATCTGCTGTGATCAAAAACTTGATTGGGATGCAGGGGGAGGGGAATCCAATGAATATTGATTAAAGTTTTCAAATTTAAATTTGGTTCCCCCTTTTTTCTTTACGTTCTGTAAATAGTCAAGTTAATGATCTTTACTAGTGTGAACACACGGGGAATGTGAGTTGTATTTTTTGCAGAAAATTGGGTTGCCCATAGTATGGGGGGAGGGGTAGCTCAGTGGTTTGAGCATTGGCCTGTTAAACCCAGGGTTGTGAGTTCAATCCTTGAGGGGGCCACTTAGGGATCTGGGGCAAAATTGGTCCTGCTAGTGAAGGCAGGGGGCTGGACTCGATGACCCTTCGGGGTCCCTTCCAGCTCTATGAGATAGGTATATCTCCATATATTATTATGGTGCAAACACCACAATACCAATTGAACAATTATTGGAATAGAGAGACAAGGTGGGGGAAGTAATATCATTTATTGGACCAACTTCTGTTGGTGAGAGAGACAAGCTTTTGAGCCACACAAAGCTCCTCTTCTGGTCTAGGAAAGGTACTGCAAGTATCACAGCAAAATGCAGGGTGGTACAGATTGTTTAGCATAAGTAGTTAGCACATATTCTAAGGGACCATTCAGGGTAGTGTGGGCCATTAACACCTCTGCAGTCATAGGATAAAAAGAGGAGGTTAGTGGGTTACATATTGTTGTAATAATACATACGTTTAGTGTCTCTGTTCAGTCCATGATTTTTAGTGTCTAACAGAGTTATGAATTTAAGCTCCCAGGCTCATCTTTGGAAAGTGTTGTGCAGGTTTCCTTTGAGGATGGGAACCGATAGGTCAGATATAGAGTGATCAGATTCACCTTGCATTTAGCTGTGACGTTCGGAGTACCTTTCCCAGACATGAAGAGCAGCTCTGTGTGGCTCGAAGGCTCGTTTCCCTCATCAACAGAAGTTAATTCAATAAACGATATTCCCTCACCAACCTTGTCTCTCTAATATCCTGGGACAGATACAGCTACAACCACACTGCATGCAATTCTGGGAATACTCTTTCATTCAATTACAGCTTCCGCCTATGTGTATTTATACGGGAGGAGGCAGGCAAGCAAGGCGACTTTGACATGAAATATTTTGAGCCTGCTCCTCAGCTGACATCAATAGCTGTCACTCCATTGGGATCTGTCAGGTATGTGGTGGGTAAACTGCAGCAGGGTGGCTTCCCGAGTCGGTGAGTGCTACACAGCTAAGCCCCTGCGTAGTGCTTTGAAAGCATGCAGACAGCGCCTGCGCACCCATTAGGCGACCTAGGCGGTCGCCTAGGGCACTGCGCCCCGGCCGCCCGTAGAAATTTGGGGGCGGGACCTTCCGCCGCCGCTGTTGGGGGTGGGATTTCGGGGGCGGGACCTTCCGCCGCCTAGGGCGCCGGCAAAGCTGGCGCCGCTACTGCATGCAGAACAAGTCAGTAGAACTGTGCGAGTCTGACGACTTCCCTTGCTTCTCTTTCTACAGGAAGAACAAAATTAAAGCTTGCAGGCTTAGAGGGAATTTAATTAAAGTCAGTGGAGAAATTAAAAGTGGAAAAGGATAAGGGCAGGGACAGGGAAGTGAAAGGGAAAGCATAGAAGGAGAGTAGATGAAAGCAGCAGAAAAACAAACAAACAAACAAACGAACAAAACACATATTCTTGTGTTTGTGCTTTGAAGGGTCTCTAATGAATTCCCCTCTTCATCTTAACTACAGCAGTTATGTGCCCTGAACTGCAGATGGCTTGGCTCAGCAGCAGGGATGGGTTAGAATGGAAAATGCAGCCCCTGTGGCTGCCTCACAGATGGTGTACAGCAAAGGGACGGACAGTGCCCAATCATTGTCATGCAGCCCTGTTTATTTCCTTATTTCAGAGTTTACTTGGGACCAGCAGGACAGAAATGCTTCCATATGGAGGCTTTTGTAGCTAGACTCCTTTTGTTGTGTAAACAATTCAACAGTCAAAAGGGTTCCTTTCCTTACTAAGAACCAATTAGAAGTGAAAAGAAAACTGTAGCAACATAGTCCCCATCTACAGTAGTGACTGGAAAACCTCTTTGAATTAGTCTGCAGGTGAAAACCAGATATGCTCATGTAACCACTGGTGACTTACATTCACATCACATCATGATTCAGCTGTCCTGAGTTTGTCTGACAGGGAGACCCTGAATCAGTGGGGCATGGGGATGAGTCAAATCCCCAATTCCAAACCAGACCACTATCACAGTGATTGGCTCATTTTCATTTTTCACGAGTGCCATACAGAAGCTCGATGTGCAGCATTGTGAATCAGAGACACTGAGGAAGGCACCGATCCTGCAAACATCTAGGCATGTGAGTAACTTTACACATGTGAGTAGTCCTGTTGACTTCAAGTGCCTAAGTGTGTGCAGGACTCTCCCCAGTGGCAGAGAGGAACACGCGATAATTATAGAAATTAGAAACTGAAAAGCTCTTCTAGTCACCTGATCCATTCTCTTGACAGTATAGGACTGGTCTCTACAGTTCATTCTCCTCCATTCTGTTTAGCTCAGCTAAAAATGGTACCAGAGCTGGGACTTCCACCAACCTTGGGAGACTATTCCACAATCTAATCAACCTCACTCTTAGCAAATGGTTACAGATAGATACCCTACCTTCCTAGAAACCACGGGGAGTGAACCCCTTATAGATAGACTGAATGTTTATACGTTCTTAGCTTTTATCTAAACATTTCATTCCATTACTCCTAGCCAAATGCTCATGTGTTCTTCCACCAATTCCTAGAAGCAGTTCTTCTCTTCCTTGATATTTACACCCTTGAAATATGATAGACTGTCATCTCCAATGTAGACACTGGGCCTGATTCTTGACTATGTTACACCATTTTATCCATGTGTACATAACACAGTGGAGAATCAGGGTGTATTGTTTGACCAAGCCATACAAATATGGGTCTTTTACTCATCTGGCATCATAAATCGAATTTTCTAGGCCCTTTAATCATTTTTGTTGACCTTCTCTGAACTATCTCCAATTCGGCAGCAGCTTTCAGGTATTGAAGAGACTGGGACTGCATACAGTTCTTATGATCTTATGACTTAATCATGTGCTTAAATGCTTCCTTGATTCAGGCCTTAGGTGGGCTAGTGATCAGTGGAAGAGTGAAGCCTAGGCATGGAGGATAGGCCCATCAATGGCTATTAGCGAAGATGGTCAGGGACACAACCCTCTGCTCTGGGTGTCCCTAAACCTCGGACTACCAGAAAGTGGGACTGGATGACAGGGGATGGATCACTTGAAATTGCCCTGTTCCGTTCATTCCCTCTGAAGCACCTGGCACTGGCCGCTGTCAGAAGACAGGATACTGAGCTAGATGGACCATCAGTCTGACCTAGTATGGCCATTTTTATGTTATGTTCTTACATACAGTGTTCTCAATAGCCAATTGGTATTTGACCTACAGAAATCATCCTATTAAATGTACACACAAGAGCCACAATGGAATCCTCCTCCTCTCCAGCTACTGAATGGCATGAACAGCCGCAATAATGAAATATCTTTAACTCTCATCCCTGAGGCAAACAATTCTGTCCCTGATGTCTATCCAAATTCATAAAATAAATGAATGAGCCATGTGCTTCATCCTGCCGAGTGTATAACAAACATGTTACCGTTCTTTAAGTAGAAAAGAGAGGGGACATTTATTTATTAATGTGTCTATTTATTAATCCAGGGATGGCTCACATTTCACTCACTATGAAACAGAGGAGTTTGTAAAGCAACAGCAGCACAAAAGTAAACTCTGAACCTGTTAGTTAAATGGCTTCTGAAACAGAGACAAAGTCAGCCACCATTAATTGCAATCTGCTAGAAGTGTACGCAGTCAAAGGGCCACTGTTTTTCAAGCTAACTCATGCTGACCAGTACCCTAGTCCTCCAATTGTCTCTTTGAGATCACTGTGATCTACTTATCCTAGGAGGTAGTACTCAGTGAGAGTGCAGGGGACAGAATCTCACCCACACTCTTTAACCTCTAGAAGCCATTTGGGGCTACATTGTGGTTTTACCAAAAGTCTAAGTAAGGGGCAGCGTGTAGTTGTGCTTAAACAGGAGCAGATCTGGAACCAGATTGTGTCTAAGGCCATGTCTGCTTTATGCCAGTATAGGACTACCAGTATACTAGACCAGAAAAGCACTCTGAGTGTGGATGCAGAGTAAATTAGCAAAACTGCTTTTGCTGGTATATCTTATTCCAGCCCCACCCCAAGAGAAAGAAACTTACAACAAGACGCACCATCCCAGAGCACCCCCTTGCAGCATAGTGTGGCATTGCAGCCTTTCTGCCTCGGTTTCCCCACCATGTTCTTTGGACTATTCCAGGCACAGATATGACTTGACCCTCCGGCCAAGCCACATTAGAAAATTCAACCCCTCCCAGGGTAACAGAGTCTCTTAGATAAAGTACAGCAAAAGCACAAAAGGAAAGAAATCTTTGGCCTAGCCATGTTTGGCATCCAGCCCCCTTCCTTAGAGGCAGGCCCAAGGTGCAACGGGCTGTCTCAACACCCACCAACAGGTACATGTTCTCTGGTCTGCTCAACCATCCAGTCCAGGCCCACCCTCCTACAAAGGGCTCTGGCTGGCACACTCCTCAGACAGCTCCTAGCCTTCAAGCAGGCTTCCGGCCCCCAGGTAGGAGCAGTCTGGCTGCTCTCCTCCCCAGTCAGCACCCAACTGCTGGGCTTTCCTCCTTTAAGTCCAACGCTCAGCACAGGTGTTGCGGGACACAGCTTACTGAACAGGACTGACTGGCCCCAGGTCACTCATTACACGCCACCCCCCCCAAACCTTGCCCAGCCCGAGGGCAAGCTCTATAATCTAGGAGGTCCTCTCCTGGACTCTTCAGACCTGATTTATTTATGTCTTCTGCCTCAGGGTTGTGTTGGGGGTCTGTGCTTGTAGATGCTCTAGCTCCCCCTCAAGCGTACTGACCATCGAGATTAGAAGGTTCCGCTCCCTTAGAGTCTCCTGGTGCTCTTATTCCAGTTGCCCCCAGGTATACTGATAGGGAGTGAGCCAGTGACTACAATCCTCTGCTTCTCCACGAGGGACCGTCTGGGGTCCCACTGCACATCACATGGCCTCACGCAACTGCTTCCTGGCCCTTATCTCTGCCAGGGGCTCACACAGTTCTGTCACTAGACTACACATTAGTCCCTCTTGGAGCTGTGGGGCCTGTTCTGGGGTTGTCAGAATGTCTTAAAACTGTTCAGTAAACAAGACCTGGTCTCTAAACCCAGCTTTCTCTGGCTTCCCATTAGTTAGAGAACCCAGCTCTTGCTTTCCAGACACCAATACCCTCTCTGCTTCTACAAGGGATGCTCGCCTTTGATCCCCTATTTTACAGCACTTATTGCTGCCTGGAGCACAGCCTGTTCCTGCACCTGCAAGCATTTTGTCATCTGAGTTTGAGAGCTGCTCTGTTGGGCAAAGACCTCTGCCCCATGCTCATCAGCCACAGAAACCCTGTCCTCAGATCTCATCCAGCCCCTCATAGATGAGTCTGTGGAGTAGCATAGAGAGGAGCTACTGTCATCCCTAGTATGTCTGTTGCATACACCATCTCTGCAGGTGGGTTGGTCTTTGGGACATATCCCTGGGCTGGGAGAGAACTTGCTCCCATCCTCCTCTTAAGTCCAAGCACCCAGCAATGCTGTAGCAAGGCAGGGCTAACTGTACAGGGCTGACCCTCCTGGTCTTTAAAGGGGCAGGCTGCCCCGTTATAAAATATACTTGTGACGGGTTGGATCACAGAAACCCCCTTGGGAGCTACCATCTAATGTACCAAGACTACTTCTATTCCTGTTTTCCCTGCCAGCTCAGTGGCTTCAGCACCCTGTCTTGCTGAAGCCAGACACACCCGTCTGCTCCAACACAGACCCAGGGTCTGAATTACCTGCCCCAAAGCTGCAGGTTTACCTGAAAACAGCTCACAGAAGTGTGCTTGTCTTTAGCACTCAGATGCCCAACTCCCAATGGGGTCTAAACCCAAATAAATCCGTTTTACCCTGTATAAAGCTTATACAGGGTAAACTCATAAATTGTTCGCCCTCTATAACACTGATAGAGAGATATGCACAGTTGTTTGCTCCCCCAGGTATTAATACATACTCTGAGTTAATTAATAAGTAGAAAGTGATTTTATTAAATACAGAAAGTAGGATTTAAGTGATTCCAAGTAGTAACAGACAGAACAAAGTAAGTTACCCAGCAAAATAAAATAAAATGCGCAAATCTATGTCTAATCAAACTGAATACAGATAATCTCACCCTCAGAGATGCTTCAGTAAGTTTTTTCTCAGACTGGACACCTTCCAGGCCTGGGCACAATTCTTTCCCCTGGTACAGCTCTTGTTCCAGCTCAGGTGATAGCTAGGGGATTCTTCATGATGGCTCCTCTCTCCCTCTGTTCTCTTCCACCCCTTTATATATCTTTTGCATAAGGCGGGAATCCTTTGTCCCTCTGGGTTCCCCCACCCCTCACTGGAAAAGCACCAGGTTAAAGATGGATTCCAGTTCAGGTGACATGATCATATGTCACTGCAAGACTTCATTACTCACTTGCCAGCACACACATATACAGGAAGACTCACAGGTAAATACATCCATCTGCAGACAATGGCTCTGGTTAATGGGAGTCATCAAGATTCCAAACCACCATTAATGGCCCACACTTTGCATAATTACAATAGGCCCTCAGAGTTATATTTTATATTTCTAGTTTTAGATACAAGAGTGGTACATTTATACAAATAGGATGATCACTTAGTAGATTATAAGCTTTGTAATGATACCTTACAAGAGACCTTTTGCATGAAGCATATTCCAGTTACATTATATTCACTTATGTTTTTATAAAACTATTCCAGTTACATTATATTCACTTATTATCATGTTTTTATAAAACCATATCGACTGCACAACGTCACAATACTGATGAAAGTGTAATATTGCAATTATAGCTGTGTCTGCAGTAGGGGCTTTTGCCAGTTTAGCTGTGTTGGCCAGGGATCTCTTCTCTTCACAATCCTGATTGACATAACTATGCCAGCAGATGTCTGGAGCATAGACATGGCCTAGGAGTAACAGTCTGGTCCCTGTCTCGCCTCTTGTACCTGAGGGCAAGTAATGTGAGTACACCCTGTGTCTGGTACAGATTCTTTCTTCCACTGTGCTGGTTGAGTTGAGCAGGCAGGCACATTGCGGGCAGAGTCAAGGCTTTGCTCACATACATGGGGGAGAGGAAACAGCAGCCTCTTAAAAGTTGCTCTCTCCCCTGTGCTACACCCCACGATATATAGCCTGGCATAGGATTAAAAATTACACACCCGTGAGGGTCACAACCACACCTTTTGAGTTTTTACTTCTGCTGCTACTTTCAATGGCATCCCGTCTCCCATCCCCGCCCCCACTTTCATAGAATCATAGAACTTAAGATCAGAAAGGACCATTATGGTCATCTAGTCTGACCTCCTGCATGATGCAGGCCACAAGAGTTGACCCACCCACTCCTGAAATAACTCTCACCCTTGACTCAGCTGTTGAAGTCCCCAAATCATGATTTGACGACTTCAAGCAGCAGATAATCCTCTAGCAAGCGACCCCTGCCCCATGCTGCGGAGGAAGGCGAAAAACCTCCAGGGCCTCTGCCAATCTACCCTGGAGGAAAATTCCTTCCCGACCCCAAATATGGCGATCAGCTGAACCCCGAGCATGCGGCCAAGATTCTCCATCCAGACACTTAGGAAAA
>QXTE01000073.1:283604-422009 GCA_003942145.1 Platysternon megacephalum
TCATAGAACTTAAGATCAGAAGGGACCATTATGATCATCTAGTCTGACCTCCTGCATGATGCAGGCCACAAGAGTTGACCCACCCACTCCTGAAATAACTCTCACCCTTGACTCAGCTGTTGAAGTCCCCAAATCATGATTTGACGACTTCAAGCAGCAGATAATCCTCTAGCAAGCGACCCCTGCCCCATGCTGCGGAGGAAGGCGAAAAACCTCCAGGGCCTCTGCCAATCTACCCTGGAGGAAAATTCCTTCCCGACCCCAAATATGGCGATCAGCTGAACCCCGAGCATGCGGCCAAGATTCTCCATCCAGACACTTAGGAAAAAGACTTTCAATATCCCAACATTTACCATCGGTACTAACTACCAGCGGTGGCACATTATTGACCTATTGAGTAAATCAAGTTATCCTATCAAACCATTCCCTCCATAAACTTATCAAGCTTAGTCTTAAAGCCGGAGAGGTCTTTCGCCCCCACTATTTCCCTCGGCAGGCCATTCCAGTATTTCACTCCTCTGACGGTTAGAAACCTTGGCCTAATTTCAAGCCTAAACTTCCCAACTGCCAATTTATATCCATTTGTTCTCGTATCCACATTAGCACTGAGCCGAAAGAATTCCTCTCCCTCCCTGATATTGATCCCTCTGATATATTTAAAGAGAGCAATTGTACCATAACCAAACAGATGTATTGAAATGATTAAAGGAGTCGTTTAGACGTGTAAGTACTGACATGCCATTCCCATCAGGTTCAGCAGAGCTCACATTTGTTGACACCACAGGCCAGTCTGTTCTCCTAGACCTTCTCTTAAAAGGGTAGTTTGAAGGTGGGTTAGAAAAGAAGGAAGGAGAAGAATTTTATGGTGGGGGCGAGTTTTACTGATTGATCTGAGACAATCCTGTATGTGTTCTTATTATTATTCAGTTTCAGTAGCATCCACCGAGTGCTCGTCATTTTCCACTCAGAGAAATCAATCCCTGTCTTGAGCAGCTGTGATCTATTGTATAATACCACACAAAGGTCCAGTCCTGCACTCTGATCTGTAGAGGGTGAGTGCTGCCCCTGTATTGATCACAATGCAGGATTAAGACCTAATACTGTGCAAAATGTAGTACTGTGTTGTGTACGTTGCATATTGTATAGGTTTTGTGCCACACCTATCTAGTAAGGCTAAATTCACTGGAGTTACAGCAGAGGTGAACTGGGCCCAATGTGTTTGAAGTGCAGATATGAACTTTGAAACTGTTACTGGAGTTACTGGACCAAGTTGTCTGATTCATCAAGTTTATGTTCAGTGAACCAGGAGATTTGGTTTTCTGCTTGGCCCTGGAACACCCTCGGGGCTGCTCTAACTTGTACCACTTGGCAATAGTCCCCAAAGGACAATCCAGCAGCTGTGCTTAGCCAGAGCCCATAATGCTACAGCCAAATTCCTAACATATCCCCTGTGGTGTACCTGTAAGGCAGGTGGTATACAAGCTGGTTATAATGTCACTACATTTCCTGGGGACCTCCCACCACTGAAGAAATCCCCCGGGAAAAGCACCCACCCAGTCTCTAGTCCTTTGCACTACCTGGAGAGGGAGCAGAGCAGGACAGAGAAACTGCCCCACTAAAAGGCTGTTTATAAACTCAAGTGGTATGAGTTTGTGGTTTCAGTCCAGTTCCTAGACCACACCTTTTCACCTCCCAAAAGCCAGGGCTTCCTAGACCACACCTTTTCACCTCCCAAAAGCCAGGGCAACGGTTACCAATTTGGTCCTGATTCTGCAAAAATATCCTGAAATCAGTTAACTATTCATCTGCTTAAATGTTTGCAGGACTGGGGCATTTGTGCAGCTGTCAGCATCAGAGAGAATGAACAGAATGAATGGACTGTGGAACAGTTAAATACTGCTGATTAGATCGGGTCAGGAAAGGCATTTTTCTTTGTGTGTGCATACAAAAAAAAATTCTTCATAATTTCTCTGATTTTTAGTTGAACACCCGACAATCAAAAATGGTGTGGGTTTTCTGGCAGAAAATATTTGGGTTTTGGGGTTGCTAAACCCATGATCATTTATGTCATCGGGTTTTCATTTTTCCAATGCCAACCTGAACATTTCGCAAACATGCTCATTTCTTGCGAGAGAAAAAAAAGCCATTTTCCATTCTAAAAAAACTCTTTCAATGCAAAGTTTTTGAAAAGCTCTACTTCTGACCCAAGACATGATCCCTTAAGGTCAGGTGAGGGGGCAACTCCAATGTGTTCCAGTCCAGCACCTTTTACCACCAATAGATTGGCTTTGTCTAAATCAGTGGTAGGCAACCTATGGCACGTGTGCCGAAGGCGGCACGCGAGCTAATTTTCAGTGGCACTCACACTGCCCGGGTCCTGGCCACTGGTCCGGGGGGCTCTGCATTTTAATTTAATTTTAAATGAAGCTTCTTAAACATTTGAAAAACCTTCTTTACTTTACATACAACAATAGTTTAGTTATATATTATAGACTTACAGAAAGAGACCTTCAAAAACGTTAAAATGTATGACTGGCACGCAAAACCTTGAATTAGAGTGAATAAATGAAGACTTGGCACATCACTTCTGAAAGGTTGCCGACCCCTGGTCTAAATGGTATTATGAGTAACATAGCTGATCATCTTCATTCAGCCATGCAGCTCTGACTTCTTTCAGGACATAGACAAATCTGACCAGCATTGAAGCATCCTTTAGGAAATAACATCCCTCTTGAGGCAGAGTTATTTTATTCAAATGTTAGGATAGCTCAACTTGTTGTTTTTTTTTATGCTATGCTTAGCAATAATTAGCTGAGAGGCTTATACAAATGTTTCACAGAGTGTGTTGTAATTAATTATTATTGGTGGTGTTAAAATTAAGCTGGAAATGAATGGCCTCCAGAATTCAGTGGCTGTTCTTTTGTGTATTACTGAATAAAATAGGTGGTTAAACCAATCTGGTTAGACTGTATTGCTTAGCTGGGGTCTCTCCTGGAACTAGATTCACCACCCAGGCCCAGAGCTATTTATTAATATTTATAAACAAACCCAGTATCTCTCTCTCTCTCTAATCTCTCTCTCTCCTCTCTCTATCATGTGCACACACACAGACACTTTGTCAACAGACTAACTAAGGTTTGTGAACTTTACAAACCAACACAGGATAAGTTGGGATTTTAGTACAGATCATTATAAAACAGGGACCAGTGCAAAATTTGCTTTCAGGTCCAAATGACCTTAAAGGCAGCAGGGGTTCAAAGTGCAGACTTTGGGTCCATCTTGAATAAAAGCAGTGAAAGATGAATGGCTTTACTTGGTCTCAGCCCCAAACTGGTTGAAATAACATTTTAATATTCCTCTAGAACTCAGAAAGGGATCTCTCTTTTCAAAACATAATATATAGCGCTCAGCTTACTTTTGAAGAACAGAACACTATCACTTCCTCATTAACTATAGTGAAACCAGTTATAATATGCCCGAGTAGCTTTGTTTCTGTACCTTAATTGAAATAAGCTCATAAGACAAAGCTGGCTTCTCCCTGCCCCGGAGTAAAATAGATGCAATTATTGTTTGTTGGATGAAGTTGCAAATTTGGGGACCTTCCATTCAGAATCCTTAAAACCTTTTGAAGTTAACACGTCACTGTTCTTAACTAGCAATGAGCTAGGAGGTGATGTTCAGATCTGATTTTGGTTTGGATTTAGGATAGGATTCGAGATTTGGGTTCAGGAACTAGGGTTTAATTCTGGATGCCCCACCATTAAGATTTCATTAGCTCTTCCTGTAAGATTTCTGCTACACTGAATGGGATAAGTGTTGTGAGATTGGCTATTCTAAGATATCTGCCATTTTAGGCCATAATCTTGCAAGAAAAACAGTTCAGCACTATCCAAGCAGAACCAGAAACTAGGCCCCTGCCAGTTTTGCATTCCAATCTGGAACCAAAACTACAGTGACAGGTTTTTATCTTGAGATTCAAATCCCAAAGATGACTCCACCTAAAGATCGAAAGCATTCAGGTTTGGGGTTCCAGCTGTGTTTCATCTCTCCCTGGACCAGGATTTTCAGCGGAAATCTGTCAGCTCTATTGGTAACAGCTCAATTTTTAGTTGACTTCTGCCCTTATTTTTCCATTGGCTTTTCAATCATAGAATATTAGGGTTGGAAGAGACCTCAGGAGGCCATCTAGTCCAACGCCCTGCTCAAAGCAGGACCAACCCCAACTAAATCAACTTTTGTTGCCATCTTCATGGGAATTTGTATATACATTATAATTTTGGATTTGATCACAACATCACAACATCCACATTTCACTTTCAGGTTCAGGACAGGAACAAACTTCAGCATATTTCACCTGTTATTTTCCCCTCCAAAACTACGATTAACAGCAAATCTCACATGATTTCTGTACAAGCCATAAATCATTCCAGGTTAATTCAAAACTGCATCTAGATTTGCCAACCTGGTGCAAGTTAGCTGTTCTGTTCATTCCCTCTGGGGCACCTGGCATTTGCCACTGTTGGAAGACAGGATACTGGATTAGATGGACCTTTGGTCTGACCCAGTATGGCCGTTTTTATGTTCTTATGATCCCAAAGCAGGTGATTCTTTTGCATAACAATTGGTATTTTATTGCAGATATTTTCCCTAGCACTTGTAAAGTTGGGCCACATTCTTCTTCCATTTATATCAATGATACTAATGTGGTGGTAAATGAAAGCAGAACTGGGCACGAGTCTAGTAAAGAAGCACCTTAGTGATAAATAAAACCCATACATTTGATTGTTGAGTTTATCGTGTTTAAGATAAGCAACCAAAAGTCTTGGCTTTGCGAACCTAGGTGGGGCATCTTAAGACAGCAGGTTTTTTTGGTAGTTAGCTCTCCAATGCTGCATGATTTTGGCCGTGTCATAAACCCTTTGAAGACATATTTTTCTTATTATATTTCTTCCCTCCTCCTTACAAATCAATACAAAGGCAGAAGTGTGGATGCTTAAAAGAAGAGAAAAACTTATCTGCAGGGTTTTTTTTTTATATCAGTGATTTCATAATACACCAGTGGCACCAAATGAATAATTTCCTGTGTAGTTTCCAGGCCAGGAATGACTGTGGGGAAGTGGAGGTTCCCTAGCTGCCAATATCTGTGTTGAATGTAGGGATGAGTAACCTGAAGTCTTTAAATTATGGTTTGAGGACTTCAATAACTCAGCCAGAGGTTACTGGTCTATTACAGGAATAGGTGGGTGTGGTTCTGTGGCCTGAAATGTGCAGGAAGTCAGACTAAATTATGATAATTGTCCCTTCTGACCTTAGAGTCTATGAGTTATTTTGCATCAGATAAGGAATTGCCTGAACTTTACCTCAAAATTCAACAAAACCGATGTCTTTCCATAGTCAATAAATGTTCATATGGGGACAGATTGTGAACTCCTTAATCATGTTGAACAATAACTGACAATATGAGTAGTCCCATGGAATTCAGTGAGGCTGTTTATGGAGTAATACATTACTCAGTGTGAGTATGGGGCTTGCAATATAGCTCTTAATTTTCATAGAATCATAGAAGATTAGGGTTGGAAGAGACCTCAGGAGGTCATCTAGTCCAACCCCCTGCTCAAAACAGGACCAACCCCAATTATATCACCCTAGCCAGGGCTTTGTCAAGCCGGGCCTTAAAAACTTCTAAGGATGGAGATTCCACCAAATCCCAAGGTAACCCCTTTCAGTGCTTCACCACTCTCCTAGTGAAATAGGTTTTCCTAATATCCAACCTAGATCTCCCTCACTGCAACTTGAAACCATTGCTCCTTGTTCTAATCCCCCCGCTCCACTCCACACACATGCTCCATCTGCTTTGCTTGCTTCCAACCAGGGCTGGATCAGAACATTCCAAAATATTAGAAGAAGTCTTGTTTAAATGAAACCATCAATTTAATTTCCAAACCAAGAAAATTTGGATTAGTTAGAATAAGCTTCATGAGGGCATCATGACTTTTCAAATACTAGAAATCATTAACCCTTTGAAGTTTCCTTAATTTGTGTCTGAGATTCATCTCCCATAATCCAGTTCCATTATGAATATTGCAGCATGTATATCTTTACTTTGAAATGTCACAGTGGTTGGGGAACTACTCTTTTAAAATAAATGGTGCTTGCATAGACAAAGTGGAAAAAATTGCTGCCACCTTTGGGATACTCAGCAAAAACAAGTATTGGTTTGTTGAAAGTTACAATAAAAAGATATTTCACAGAGATCCTGCTTGCTGCAGAAAAGTGAGTTGGGAAATACATGCAGTAAAATAACATAAGAAGCCCAATTGTTTGTGTTTTATGTAGCGAACAGCAATCATTTCTCAATATACCACTGCAAAAACTGTCACCTACTTGGTTAGATTAATATTGATGGGGTATAGTCCTCTTAGATGAAGGATGCAACCCTAAAACTAAAACCAAATGGAACATTGGCTACAGCATATGGATATACAGAATGATATCCTCATTGCTTAAAATATAACTATCATCATTTCCAGCAGATTTAATTATATACTTGTTGTGCTGGGTTAAATATGCTGGCTACCAAGACAGACCCTGCATGCTCAGCAAAGTCTTTTCTTTTCTTTTTTTAAAGATCAGGGAACGTTAGTGTCAGTGAGAATAAATCAAAAGGTGATAACATCTGAGAAAAAGAAAACCTCATCCGGAGAAAAATAATAGCTCCTCTGAAGAGATGCCACCGCAGAAAATATCATGTCTTTCCAGCACTGGACAGTGATATTAAAATATGCTGGGTATCAACCTTGTCAACTGGAGAGACACTTAGACATGCATCCTATAACTTTCCAGACAGGAGGTGCGAGTACCACCAGCAGAGCCATAAGGACACACAGTAAAGAAGTAACTTAGAAGCTGTGTCCTCCTCTTCACTTTCCACTGCAGACCTGACTTGGCAGTCGGTTTTGCAAGTGGTCTCTCTCACATGCCTCTATGAAGGATGATTTACAGGCCCACAAGTTACACGTACACTGCCCAATGTGCCGGTACCCCTTAAAAAGTGCTACAGTGGCATCGCCACATGCAGAACGGAACAGTAAGCTAACAGCAGCAGGCTGACTGTACCCCAATGTCTGTAAAGGAAAGAGAAGGCTGGCTAAGAAAAAAAAAAAGTATTACAACATTTTTCTCTGCAACAAAATTAAGCTGACTCATGCCCCTAGTCGTTAATTTCATTTTTTTTTTTAAATCCAAACCATCTTCAACAGAACAGGAGGTGGGGGAGAAGCCCCTTATCAAGCCATTCTTGTTCTCAGAAGTTTACACTCTGACCCACCCCCTGCTGTTAATTAAAAAACTTACCGCTTTTGCCAACTCCCCCAGCTCCCAGCATCACCACCTTGTACTCCCTAGAGCCTGCTGAAGAATTGCTGGAGGAGCTGATCATTTCATTTTCTAGCTCCATCTTGCACAAGGGACCAGAGGAGAGTGAGAAGGAAGAAAAAGCAACTGACAGGTGCTTGCTCTGATCTTAAACAACTATAAAAGCAGCATAAAAAAAAAGAAAGGTATGATACAAGAGGTACGATTTATCAGCCTCACACTCACGGCTGTTCCTGTGGTAGCTGGAGAAGGTCTCATAGCAACCACTTTAACAGCTTCCAATAAAAATCTCTCTCTGCCCCCTCCCATCTCTGTATCATTCTCTCTATGTATCTCTTCCTGGACAGAAGCAGTTTTGTAAAGCTCAGGAGCTCTGGTGCATATGGTTGTTGCTCTGTCATTAGATTTTAGCTAAGCGGAGCCTCGGGAAAAAAAATTGATTAAATATCTCTTAATTTTTAAGCTTCTCAGTGCAGAACTTATTTTATTTTAAAGAGAGAATGGAGGCGTATCAGCCAGTTGCTTTGCCACTGGGGTGTTAGCCTGTGTTGACTGAAGTTGCCAGATTTGCACTCAGTGATCCATTTCCAGAAAATTAAGAGACAGCTTTATTAAATACTCTTTTTTCTGTTGTTCAACGGTTTCTGAAATAACACAACCTCTACATTTTAGGATTTTCCATAGCAACCATTGTTTTAGTATCGTTCATAGATAGAAGTGTTGAGTTTGATTCAATATGATTATTTGTAGAAATTTGATTTTTCTTCCCATGAAAAGATTAAAAAAAAATTCATGAAAAATGGCCACTATTTGAGAAACATCACTCATTACTTGTGAGTTTTTGGACAATGGCTGGATAAGCATGGAAATATTTGTAAATCCCAAAAGTTTCATAGATTTTAGCAACCAGGGATTATCTGGCCAAATAGTTTTACCAGCAGTTCATTAATTATTATTCTCCTTTTTAAAATATTTCAGCCACCCACTCAGGAAGCAGGAAAAATACCATGTGACTTATCTGACCAACTGAGCAACTTGGATAATGAATAGCAAATAGGCAAAGCACAAAGCCTGAACACAACTCAAAAGGTTTATAAAGGGAGGGAATGGGAATAGAAGAAAGACAAAGGTAACTGCTGAGATCATGGGGTTGCTCAGGAATGTGTGTGCACATCTGGAAGGCTTTGTTCCTACTCCTTCACTTCTTGTAATTGTGTCACAAGATTTAAACAATTGATAGAAAGTAGGATCCAGGCTTTAAAANGGGGGGGGGGGGGGGGGGGGGGGGGGGGGGGGGGGGGGGGGGGGGGGGGGGGGGGGGGGTGACTTTTTGTCAAAAAACTGGAAACTTAAATTTTTCAGCAGACATTTACATTTTCTTGGTTTTTGGCTGAAAATGGTCAGTTTTCAATGTTTTAGTTTTCTGATGAAAACTCGGATGTGAGGAATTTTTGGCCAGACCTATTCGAGAAATCCAGAGGTTCATTTCAATTAAGCACTAAAGGCCAAAGTTTGTAATAGGAGTCTAAATTTAAACCCTTTTTTAAACTCCCAAATACAGTAACTGGACTGATTTGCAAAACTGGTAAGCACCCAGCAACTTTTGTTAAAGTCCATATTCCATTTTGCTCTCCCCCCCCCACCCCCGCACCCCACTGCCCAGTGACCTTTTTGGGGAGGGAAGTAGCTTTAGACAAAAGCTGTGGGAAGGACTTAAATTTCACCTCATTGTGCAAGGATTTAGACAAGCAGTTCACAATAAGGTGGCAGGTGTAAATGTGTGTTGAACACACACCAATATCATGCACTGAACTGAGAATGTCCCCCCAATATATTCTGGAGAAAACATAACAATCATTGGATCAGACTAGGTAAATAATTCTCTAGTGCAGCTTTTCCATATAGATAGCTGGATGGATGTAGTGGAACATGCCATTAACACTGCATCACACTGCTTTATAAAGTGAGTAACACTATAATCATTTGAAACTCCAGGGGGAATGTAAGGAGGCAGAATGTAATTACTTAAGATGGAATTTAGCCAAGACACTGACATTACCTCAGCTAGTTGTACAAATGTGCCATGGGATCTTTAATGAACACAAATGGTCAGAGCAGCTCCACCCACTCAGACTAGGATCAATCCAACTCCAGGTGAAGTCAATGAGAAGATTCCCATTAGCTTCCATAGGAAATGAATCACTCTTATTGTCCTTAACATCATACTCAAGTGTTACTACAGTATTGACTCAGCTGGAAGAATGCTACATATCATCACCATTTCCTGAAGCATTTGGGTTTTCCTGGTGATCTCCCATCCATATAACCAACCCATTCCTCAGGAATTAGAACCCATTCCTTAGAAATTAGCAGTAAATCTTGGTTGACACTAAGGGTATGTATTCATTACCGGCCAGATCGGCGGCCAGTGATCAATCCAGCAAGGAATGATTTATCACGTCTAGTCTAGACGTGATAAATCGATCCCCGAGCGCTCTCCCGTTGACTCCTGTACTCCAGCTCCGCGAGAGGCACAGGCAGAGTCGACGGGGGAGCGGCAGCAGTCAATTCACCATAGTGAAGACACCACGGTAAGTTGATCTAAGTATGTCAACTTCAGCTACGTTATTCACATAGCTGAAGTTGCGTAACTTAGGTCGATCCCCGCCCCACCCCAGTGTAGACCAGGCCTAAGATTTATCATGACTAGTGAAAGAGGGTGGGTGAGTTCAGAGAGAATCTTTGAGAAATACTCCCATCACAGCTAGCACTGATCATCTACAAACAAACAACTGTGGATCTCATTACCATTCCTTCCCACGATCCAAACCTTGTTCTAGTAGTTTGTAACCACAACCCTATTTTGGATTTACAGCCTAATCTTGCTTTCATTGAATCCTCAACTATTGAAAACTCATTAATTTCAGTAGTGCAAGATCAAGCTCTTAGACCCTAAGAAGCCATAACTGCTGCTGTTTATTGCATAAAAAGGCCTCAGACCTTACAGCCCAGGCTCCTACGTGGGTGATTAAGGGGAGATACATGGCAACACTATGTATCTCCCCTTAATCACCCACGTAGGAGCCTGGGCTGTAAGGTCTGAGGCCTTTTTATGCAATAAACAGCAGCAGCCATAAGTTAAGAATCAGAGAGTCACATCCTCACATTCCATCTAAATGACATAAAAAAAATGCAATATTAGGCTGTTAAGGAGGCTCTTCTGTCCTAATAGTACCCACCATCACCAGATAAAGAAATAGATTTTAGATGTTTAAAGAAAACTTTGTTTGATGGAATTCTGTCTGGCAAGAAACCACTTATCAGCAGTTGTGATTGTGAAATCTATACTTCTTTATTGTTTTGCCTTTACGGTCCCTACTTCTCTACTGTTTATCGGTATGGTTTCTGTCTGATTCTTTGATTGTTTCTGTCTGTTGCATAACCAATTTTGCAAGATTTAAATCAACTAAGGTGGTGGGGTGTGATTGGGTAAAGAATTGTTTCATAATGGGCTAGGATTGGTGAAAATACTGTTTTGTAGAACTTTAGTTTAAAATGATCGGTTAAGGTAGAGCTAAGCAGGACCCAAGTTTAACTATATAAACTGGGGTCCAAAAGGAAGTTCTTCGGAACCCAATTCCAGGACACAGAGCTGCCAGACCAATTCCAAGATCAGAGCTGCCAGACCTCAACACCCTGCCAATCATATCAGGAGCCCTGGATGACTATGATCCTGACTGGCCACCAGGAAAAGTTCTTCTGCCTTATTGGGAGTGGTGAACATTGTGTGCTTAGCATGTGTATTCTGCTTTGGTAACTGTTCATAAATAGAGGTTAAGGATATTCATGTGTAAGGCTCTTTCACTGGTAAAAGGCCCCACAAACCCGCAGAAGATTATGCCCTGAGCCCTAGGAACTGAGTAAGGGTAGGTGCCTTTCACCCGGAGCCCTAGGAACTGGAAAAGGGTGGAAGTGCCTAAATTAACCAGGTTCCGCCATTAGCCCATGGAAGGTTAAAGATGGGGTGCCCTAGAGTGTGCGGGTAACAGGGCAAGAGCAGGGATTTTTGCTCTCAGGCTGCTTCTGAGAGAGTTTTGCACAAGTGTGGTGATATGAAACTACTCATTGTAATCCACATACTGTAGTAAAAACCTCCAATGTAACTACCTTAATAACAATAACAGGAGGAAATTGCAGACATATATCTGATGCTGTAATTTTTGGGCCTTTACAATTTTTGGTGCATAATACGATAATCTGCAAATTCTAAATTTGCATTAAAAAAATCTCTATATTTGTTCCATTTCAAAGGTACATTTGTCAGGATGTGAATCAATAGAAAAATGTCCCTGGCCAAAGAATAGCATCCGCAAAGGTGGGGAAGAGCTGGGCAAATAATCCAAAATTAATTTTATTTTTTTTAAAGGACTGCCTCTTTTGCAGTCCACGGATTGCTCATGAATAGATATCCTGAATGGCAAACCTGGCAGTCTGGCTAATTTTTGCTCTGTAATTTCTGAACATTTTTGCAAGCAGTTCATTGCATGCATTCAATATTTAAAATCTCAGTTGTTTCAGTTCAGTACATGTTGCTACTGTTAATACTGTAAATTGTGGTATAGACAAGATTGTGCCTTGAGGCATCACCTTTAGTAAGGGGCCTTGCTCCAGGGGAAGGACTAGAAGAGACTGTTTCTCAGAGACTGAGCAAAGCAGTATTCCACCTAGGGATGCCTTCTTGCTCTGGGGGTGTGGAATTAAGTAATCAGAGGGTAATGCCACATGTGAATCCTATGTGATTGCTGCCTGCAGGACTTTACCTTTGAAAGGCTTTATCAATTAACCTGGTATTCTTGTCACTAGGCAGAGAGCTTGGAGGTTTAAAATCTTGAATCACAAGCAAAATGTCAATCTTAAGTGATTTGTGTTCCATGGATTTAAATGATGGGTTTAAAGACACGTTAACTATTTAATAATAAGTGAATATACATGAACACATTGGGGACTGTTCCATTAAGGAGATACTAACTGCTCTTCCACTCCTCATGTTCTCATCTTATCCATAGCATTCGGAATAAATGTTTAAACAAACGAACAACAACACAATCCTTTGGGGGGTAGAGGGGAAAATCTACCTTCAGGATGAAGCCCAGTTTCATGAGCTGATGAACTGAATTACTGACACAACAAGAAATCAAGTACTATCAATGAAATTACTGCACAGTGCTGGAGCTTTGATGAGATTCTTTCCTGAGAAACAGTGTGTTTGACACACTAACCTACCACGATCAATGTGGTGAGATATAGCCAGCATGATAATAGACTAAGTGCTAGGCAGAGTATGAGAGCTAGGGGTGCACATTTACCTTATATTGTAAGGGAATGTGAGCAGGGCCGGCTCCAGGCACCAGCTAAAGAAGCAGGTGCTTGGGGCGGCCAATACCAATGGGCGGCACTTGGGTCGCTATAGGGGCGGCACGTCCGGGTCTTTGGCAGCGGGTCCCTCAGTCCCTCTGGGAGCGAAGGACCTGCCGCCGAATTGCCGCGGAAGAGTGTAGCGGCGCGATCGCGCTGCCGCGGCTTTTTTTTTTTTTTTTTTTTTGCCGCTTGGGGCGGCAGAAAACCTGGAGCCGGCCCTGAATGTGAGCACCTTCAAGTCCTTTTGTTAAGGGATCTTGGTACATTGTAGGAGATGCTCAACACTTTGTAAATTGGGTTCTTATTAGAAACAACACCCAACAGTTAAATCACTGGTATGCCACAGACATCCTGAATTACTTTAGGTGATTGCCTTCCTTTCCTTATGCCTTAGTTTACTCACCTGTAGCATAGGGATAATACAACTTTTCTAATTCACAGGGTGCAGTGTGGCTTTACTACATTAGGGTTTGTAAAAGACTTTGAAATCTTTCATTGGAAGGTCCTACACAGGTGCAAAATTGTTATTAACTATTTAAATAACGCTATAAATGTTTATATGGCACTTTAGAGAACAAGTGGCAAGTTGTCTGTGCAACCCACAGACAGAATCAGAGTCACACATCCCACTCTATGACGTACGTTTTATATCTCCCACCTTCACAGCCTGGTTCTTCAGCTCAAAGCTGTTGAGGCATATGCCTTTAGCTCTGAGGACTTGAGTTCCATCCCTAATATCAGCCCACATGATGTCCATTGCCTCTGTTCCAGTGAACTCACAAAATTATACCAGCACATTGAATAACAACAGCAGGCTAGGAAAGGCGAGATTAATATCTTCTTATTTGTAGCCAAACAACTTTTCAATAGGTAGAGTGAAAGAACAAATTTTAAATATGAGAATAAAGGATATTCACAGAGGAAGACACACAGCAGTATAAGCCAGTGCTACCTGAAAGAGCTAGATTTTATGGAGGGATTTGAAATGATAGAATAAAGTTACTTTGTAGATAGGAAAAAGGAGGCTTGTTCCTCCTTTATATATATGTCCTCCAGAAGCACTGGAGGACAGCTGGGTCGTGTGTGTGTGTGTATGTATATATAAAAATATATATATACACACACATACACACACACACAACCCAGCTGTCCTCCAGTGCTTCTGCTGAGGAGGCAAGAGATGAGTTGGAAGATATCATTTGAGATTGGGAAGATGCTGTAGGATGTCTGAGTCTTTCTGATATGAACTGTGGATTTACGCTTGCTTGAGTTCTCTCTTAACACTTTACTAAAATGGTTTCATACATGCTTTGTAATGCACTTGGAGCTAGGGAGAGAAACAGTGCACAACTTGGAAAGTAAATAAATACCTACTAGGTTTAGGGAAGCTGTTACTTCTTTCCCTCTACTATTTTGTCTAATCTGTTCCTGAATGTCCACAATGACAATACCTCAAAAGTCTCCCTTGGGATTCTTCCACTTCCTTATTCTTCTGACTTGTAAGAACTTTTTGCCATTATCTAGGCTAATTTTTTCCTTCCTTCTTCTCAGGCTATCACTTGTCTTAACAGCTTGTGAATCAGAAGCTTCCTTCATTTATACTGTAATTTTGAAGGTATTTATTGATCATGTCATAGCTTGCTTCCCATGAATCTTTCCTAAACTACATAAATTTAGTTCCCTTCATCTCTGCTCATATGTTTTATACTCTGGGCATTGTCACTTTTTTCTGATTGGTCTTCACTTTATTTTCACACCAGGGATATGTAGCAAAGCACTATGCGCATGCGCGTGTGCACACGCGCAACTGTGGGGGGGAAATCATTGTCTTTTTTGGATGGATGTCTATATACAGGGATGTGAATACGTACGTGTGTGTGTGTGTGTACACGTGTGTGTATATATATATATATATATATATAAATAAATGTGTGTATATTTACATACACACACAAACGTATATGCAAATCCTTATATATAGACATGCATCCAAGAAGATGGGCAATTATTTTCCCCCTTGTGCACAGTCGCATCATGGCTCTAGATTTTAAATAGTTCATTATTGTCTCTCTGACTTGCTGCTTTCCATATGACTCTTCTTCTGTATGGATCTGCAATTTATTTCTTTTCCCTATGCGTATTTGGATTCAATGAACATCTCACCACAAATCACCCACTGTTCTAATATCTCTAGGTTAATCCACCGTTTGGATCTGCTCTCTGGTATGTTTGCTAGCCCACTGAATGCAATATTGTCAGCAAATTTGTTCACAGTTGCATTTGTGCCTTCGTGTAGGTCATCAGTGACAAAAAGGATTGTTGGGCTCTGTGGCACCCCGTTTGATGCTGTTCCTCAGGTGGACATAATATGAATAATTCCTTAACCCTTTAAGAGACAAATGTCAGTTGTACTTTACATAGAACTACAAATAATTCAAGGGTGAAGTCGCTAATAGTTGCTCTTTGTTTTCTGTTTTTAGTAGCATTTTTATTTATTTGGTTTATACTCAGTTTTCTAGTAAAATTATTAGTAGAGCTCATTAAAATATTTCAAACTAACATTTTCAGACAAAAGGGGGACTTTTTTAATGAAAAATGTCCCATTTTTCAACCAACTCTAATTAGTAGGAATTAACATTAGCATGTCGAAGAACATATTGACAAATATACGGCTTATGGGGAGGTGGAGTCAGGGCTGGCTCTAACTTTTTTGCCGCCCAAAAAAAAAAAAAAAAAAAAAAAAAAGTGCCGCCCCGCTGTAACGAAACCCCCCCCCCGAGCGCCACCCCGCTGAACCAAAAACAAAAACAACCCCCTGAGCGCTGTCCCGCTGAACCAAAAACAAACAAACAAAAACCCCGAGCGCCCCCTGCCACCCCAAGATTGGCCGCCCCTTACAAGGTGCCGCCCCAAGCACGTGCTTGGTTGGCTGGTGCCTGGAACCGGCCCTGGGTGGAGTTCAGATCAATGCTTTTGTCTTTAGCCCAGGTTTAGATTCTGAATTTACTAGTCCTGGATACTGCAGAATGCAAATAGGGGACATAGTTATGCTATGTCATTTAGACTCCTAGTCAGAAAGCTACATGCCTCACTTTAATAAGTATGTGCGTACTCCTGTGCGTTTCAGTGGAATGACTCACATGCCTAAGTTAGGCACATGCTTAGGTAATGTACTGAATTAGGGCCATCGTTTCTACATAGCTCACCTTGCATACCTGATGCAGAGAATGTCAGCTCAATTCTGATCTGCCAAGCCACTACCTGTTCTCCATTCAAATGCCTCCTGAAAACCCATTCACGTTCCACTCCCCGTCAGCACCTGGTGCCAGGGAAGCTAATGATCCAACCAGTGGACCAAATCCGGTGATGAATCCTGGTCACATGCCACCTGAGGCACATTGTGCATACTCTAAGAAGAAGACTCACCAGAAATGAGTCAATAGCATAATAATATTAGCTAGTGAGGTAACCATCAAATTAGGTTGTATACTGTTATTTCCTCCTCTGGGCTTCCTAAGGCTCACTGTCTACTGTGATTCACCCCTGCTTAAACTGTAAGTTCTTAGGTTGGGACTATTTGTATAGATTGTGTGTTGGGCAGCTCCGAGCACATTATCAGCTCCTAATAAAAACAATATTGCTGAGTGTCTGCAGTTACTGGACATTACAGGCTAAGTTTTCAGAGTTCCATTGTGGAAAATGGCACACAAAGTTGAACATGAAAGAAATAGCTATTTTCAGAAATGCCACTAAAGTGTGTGGAATTTGGCTGAATACAAGCCTATTTCCATGCACATGTAATTCACATGTATAATTGCACTTACTAGCTATGATCCAATTTTCTGTGAATTCAGGGAGAATTGTAAGTCCTCACAACTTCCCATTGATCAATGTCCCCTTCTCATAAATATATAAGTCCCCACCTAATTGTGCTCCTCATACTTTAAAATTCATATAAGGAATACAGTAGAAAGCCAATGCAATGTTTGGCTGGAGTGGGGTCTATTAAATATTGAATAGAATTCTTAGCTATTCTGCTTGTTTCAATAGTTTCAAATAAGGCTAATTTTGCCTGCAGATAAAGCCATGAAACACCCATTGAAGTCAGTAAGAATTGTGTGTGCAGAAAACTGATACAATTTACAAAACTTGAAGTGAATCTGCAAATTAAGCCCTGCAAAATGAATGCAGAGACATATCACACACGTTGATTTAGCAAAGCCTCATAGATTTAGTGTTTTTTGTCTGTGCTTATGTGGGAACTTGCTGTAGGTTTGTAAGTGGACAAGAAGAGGTTAATACTATATAATCCACAGCAGATATAGATCATTAAAAAGAAAGGGGCCACAGGCATTTTGAAAAATATGGAGGCAATCTTAGACAAATTAAAAAGCCCAACTAAGTAGTTATCAAGATTTATTTGCATTGATTGGTTTGAGTCCTAAATGGCACAGATTACAGAAACAATTGAAAATGCTACTCTGGTATTATTGGGTACAAGGAGGAAAGGCCAGGAGAAGACTGAAAAGGAATTATCCCTCTGAGAATTTATAGACCTGAGTACTCTTTGGAAACTCTGTTGCTGTGAGAGAGCCAACGATATAGATTTGTTAAAGGAATCATTAGATATCAGTGCAGAGCTTACAAGGAGATTTAGAAAGTACAATAAAGAGGAGTCATGCTGTAGTGGTTAAAATATCATCTGCCCTTGACTTTCAATCAAGATTCAGGATCCATCTCTAACAAAGCTATTTGGAGACACTGCGGTTTGTCACTTGTTACCATATTCATCATTTTAAAGATGCTATTCTAACAAGAGTTGATCAATATGTTAGCTTTTCTTTTAGGCTGAGATATCTGGAATGCAAGCAATACAATAATTGTATGATGTAGTTAATTCACCAAGTGAAAAACTGCATTTCAGGGCTTAATCCTGCAAAGTGCTGAATTTTAAAGTGCTTAATTTTAAGCATGTGCATAGCCCTATTCATCTATGTCTTGATCCTGCTCCCACTGAACTCAATGGCAAAAATCCCATTGACTACTATGGTGCAAGATTAGGGCCCTAATTCATGTCAGTGGGAATTGATTTCAATGAGAAATCAAGTCAGTGGGAATACCCACAATGCATTGAAGTATTAGATAGACGTCAATCCAAAGTCAAGACACTGGAAAAGATGGACTACTGGTCTGACCTATAAAAATCTGTATGTTTCCAGGAAACCCGGGATCTATTCTATTCAGTATTTTATGCCACCAGAGAGTTGTGTGTGTCAACTTCCCCATCTGTAAAATTGGAATAATAATACTCCCCTTTCTTAAACCGCTAATGTTTATAAAGCAGTTTCTGAAACTGTGGAGGAAGGTGCCATATACATGAAAATTATTATTAAGAAAGATTCTACCTGGAATTCAGAGGAAGAGGAAAGAGACTAATAATCAGGCTGCAAACCAGAAGCTAGAGCTGGTAGATATTTTTCAAATAAATGTCTTGTTGACAGAAAATGGCTATTTTTTTCTAAAAGGAAAGATTTCACAAAGTAACGGCTGACTTTCTTTAAAAAATTTCTCGACTTTTTGAATGCAATCATTATTGAAATTTCCAGTCTCCAAGTACCAGGTGTATAAAAATAACTGTAATAACCTAAACATATAACAATAATACTATTTAATAACCATTTTTGCATCAATATTGAGGTATACCCTTAGAGTTTTGGGAAAAATATATTTCCCAAAAGCATAAAACAGCTTATTTTTGCATTCCTGGAAAAGTAAAACATTGGGGAAGTTATGAATGTATTGGTGAAGGGTTCATTCCCCCTCCCTCCATTTCTCAACAAGCTCTACCAGAGCTAGGATGTGAGTCAGGTTTTGTAAGATCTGTTTATATTTAGCCCTAATGCAACTTTGCTGAATATTGTGAAGCACTTTGCTTATACCCATTTAACTTTAAAGGCCCAATTTTCAAAATATATCCTCTGTGAACACAATATCGACTGGGTGTACACCTTTTGCACACCATCAATTGTGTGTACAAATGACAGAACTTCCACGTTTAAGACCTGTTTGCATGTGTCTACACATTCTGTTCATACATGCAATTGTTAGTGAGCAAAAATTCCATGCACAAGAGATTTTTATATTCAAGATGGAAGGTGCAACAATGGAAACCAAAAGGAAGCCCTTCTGAAAAGTTCACTCCATGCTTTCTGGTGCTCAAATCCCCTAGGATTGGAATACTGAATCTGCCAGCCTTCCACTCTCCATATATATATATATATATATATATATATTAGATTAGCTATATAAATAGTGATTCTGCTGGCCATGAGCATGCTAAACAGTCTTCCAACTGCAGCAGAAGTGCATTCTGAGTCTCATAAAAATCACCAAGTCTGACATTCTGAATATTAAAATCAAGATTCAGGAGTCTGGAAAGCCTGGGGGTACATTACCCAGCATTTCCTGAAAGGTCTGTAAACTATTCTTGGCCTGCTGTAATTCGTGCACCATAGCAATTTAATTGTGGATTATCTTTAAGGGATAAGAGTGAGTATAATCAGTCAACTTTAATTGACAACCTGCTGGAATTTAAGGAGATTTGATTTTCTAGAGTTCTGAATCTTTGGAAACCTCAAATTAAAGGCAGACAATTAACATTAATTGAACAAGATTTGAAGGTATCAGTCACAATGCATTTCCCAATGCCTTTATGCTACAGCAACTACAAAGCAGCATATTGCATCAAAGAAAAAAACATAATGTTAAGTACACAAATTATTTTGCTCTTAATTTTTAGTACAGCAGTATTTTTATTTTATTCCTCAAATCTGTGATACTGTGGATGATTCCTCCTGGCTTGCTCCCTTTTTTTTTTTTATCATTTATGGGTAAATCTTCAATATTAAAATTTTGCTCCACTGTACTTGTAAATGAATTTAACACCCAAACCATCTGTACCATCTGTACCACAGACACAAAATTACCACATGTATTCTTCTTCCCATTATGTATCAATGAAAAACCAGATTGCTATTTAAAGCATGAGCAAACTAGGATGCAATATATTACTTTGTAACCTGTTTGCATTAGGTTTTCTTTTAGCGCTATGATGAGCATAGATTCCCATCTTCTGGGTCCCCTTCAACCCACCAGGGAAAGCTTGTGGTTCCTTGGCAGCCTGGGGTCCCAAGATCTGCAGTTCCCCAGCAACCTCCAACTGGACAATTCCCGAGCCAGGGAACTGAGGGCTTCCAGGCAGGTCTGCAGCTCCAGGGCAACCTGTCAGGTAGCCTGCTCTAGAGCCAGGCTTCAGTTCCATTACAAGGAGAATTGAGAAATGTTTGTTATATTGAAATCCTCCATGAAACAGAATGATCTTTCTCCTCACAGTGACACTAGTAAGTGTCTCTTCCTCAGGCAGTCTACGGCAAACTCATCACTGGGTAGACATCATGCACAGAAATGACTGAAAACAATCAGAGTCACAAACACGCAGTCATGGGCAGAATTGGCCAGTAGCATTGTACAGCTAGTAAGGGGGACAGAACTTTCAAAGGAACTGGAGTCAGGCTCTGGAGCCCAAGTCTCCTGGCAATACGAATGACCATGACCCTCACTGCTTTAAGAATTAAATGCAAAGCCATTTATTTGACTTAGCTTTCCCACAATAGTGTCCCAACCTACTCACACATATTGAGGATGTCCTTGTGGGAGGTGGGGGTGAAAGAAAGAAAAAAGAACTCCTACTTGTCTAGATGTGCTTGGAGGGATAATGTGACAGATCTTTAGCTGGTGTAAGTCTGTATAGCTCCATTAATAAAATTCTTTTCATTAATTTTGGGAATTAAAGTTAATCATGTGCATAGTGTTAGCAGGATCAGGGACTTAAAAAGGACTTCTTTTGTAAAAGAATATCCATCTATCTATAGCTTTAATAACTAGTCACTCTAAGAAATAGAAGGCTGAAAGCAGACATTGATAGCTAGGTCCCAGGGGGGCAAGAAGGTCATAGGGTCTGTTCAATCTTATGGAACAAATCTAGGAACAGCTGAGTGTTGTGTTAGAGATGGCTTTTGACATAAGCTACCCATGATCTGAATGCATATGTCGCACATTCACTAGCCCTCTATTGCAACTTTGGCACAGAGCCTGATCCAAAGCCCACTGAAATCAATGGAAGTGTTTTGTTTTGTTTTTCCATTGATATTAATGAGCTTTGGATCAGGCCCATAACGAATTATGTTTATGTAATGGATTAAGAAACACTGATGAGGTTACCACTGTATGCTTGTACGACTTGACATCGGGCTGCCCTTTTAATGCTGTGAAGAAATATTTACTTCTTTTTTGTGCTACTTCTGCAATCAATTCTTCTATATTGGGATTGGACACAATGTAACTGCACCAGGAAGAGTAGCATCACAATAGAACATCTTCTTTATCTCCCTCCTGGTAGTTACATTAGTAACCATAATGGTGTAACAATGGCAGAACTGGGGTAATGCAATTTATGATTGCTTACCCCTCCCCACAAAGTTCCTTATTAAAAAGTCAAGACAGTCAATAAGGTTGGAATTTTCAAAAGTGCTCACCATTGGCCCTACTCTTCTCACACTGGAGGCAAGAGTAAAGTCCCATTTATTTCAATGGGAGCAAAATCAGGCCCCTGGGGAGTGCTTTTGAAAATCTCACCCTAAAGATTTGATCCTGCTCCCACTTAAGTCTATAGGAAGACTCCCATTTCCTTCAGTGGGAGCCGAACCAGGTCTCAAATGCAGGAGTCTATTCTTCCTAAGAACACGTTTAAGTACTGAAATGTGGATTAATCAAAACCAGACATATACCATTAAAAAGGAAAGGATGTTTAGATCTGAATTATAGTACATCTCAGCCCATTATGTGTGAAGCTCTTTTTATACTTCCATACTTAAGGGATTATTTCTTCACCTTGCAAGTCTCAAAGCTTTTTCATATTTACAAAAGGAACGGTACAAGTTTTTTCCTATCCCTATGACATGAAACTTGAGTCATTTCTATGCAGTGAGAAGCGAAGAAAGGGAGGATGGTAAAAATGCATGAATTTCACTAAAGCAACTGCCTAATAATCCCTTTTCCAAACTTTGGATCATCTAATTAGTTCATGAATTTCAAGCATCTAGCAGTTCTATGTGCAAGGATTCACTGAAGCTGGCAGAGGTGAGGACATGAAACTGCAGCTGAGCATAGGGGTGAGAGGGATAGCAGTCTGGATCTGACAGAGCTTCACAGATACTGTATGAAGTCTTGATAGGGTATTAATTTTAATTTTAACTGCAGAGAGGATGTGTCTGTGTGTGTGTGTGTGTGGGGGGGGGGGAAGCTTTTTGAGTACTTGCCAGAAATAGGCAAAATATAATTATAGAAAAATAAAAATGACACTTTGTGGGATATTAACTTAAAACTCATAGGAGGAAACCAGCTATTTAAGAAAGAGCTCTTATTCCTGATCAAACATAGTGATTGGCAAAAGTGTCGAGTAACTGCTTCTGGAAAAAGTTGTCCTGTGTGCTTATTACAGCCATTCTCTTGCATCTGGCATGGGGACTGCACTGTAAAGGAAGATGAATGGTCTTGTGGTTAAAGCTTAGCTGGGATCTAGAAGAACTGGTTTGGTTTCTATTCTACTCCCACCTCTACCACAGGCTTCCTGGGTGAGGTCTCTGAGCTGAAGGCTAAGGTTGCTGCCCACCTCACAAGGGTATGGTGAGGCTTGATTCAATATTTTTAAAGTATTTTGAGGGGACCATTTTAGATTAGCCTTCAGGCTGCTGTAATCTGCCCCAGGTAACCAGCCTGGCACTGAGGTATCTGAGGCAACATTGTCTCCCTCCCACCCACCACTCTGGTCTCATGCTATAGCACATCTGTACCGGAAAATATAGCCCCTGGCCGCTAAGATGAAAATAAGAAAAGGAGATAGCTTAAATGTTAAGACTACTCTCAGTCATCTCCTCCAGAGTAGTCACATACACCTCAAGAGCCACATGCCTACACCCAATACCCTCAAACACCATTAGTCCAAAATGTATAGGAAGCTTACTTGGAATAATTTTTTAAAAAACATCCTAGCAAGGCTGGAGTCAGAAGTGTCCATAAATCGCAAACCGATATGGTGAATTTCTAGAAGGCAGGTGTCCCTGGAATTACCTGAAGTGCTCAGGGACTCAAATACATGAAAACATGACAGGTATGGATTTCAAATTGGAATTTTATTTTATGTCTGACACTGGAGGCTGTACTCCAGTGCAGAATAACAGCATCAACAACTTCTAGAGCATATGGCCCAACATAATATAAGTCCCACTTTTAAAATAGCATCCCCAGTGGGGTGAAAAAAATACACCATACCAGATCTCCTATATTGTTTCATTGCAGCTCTGGTACTGTTCACAAGAGTCCATACTTTTACCTCCTCCTCCTCATCATCGTAATAATGATAACTTTAATTTGCAAAGCACTTTGGGACCTCAATGCATGAGAGGCATCATAGAAAGACAAGATATCAAATTACTAATGCTAATTATCATGTGTTTCCACAGGTTATAGTAGTGAGAGTGGCAGACACCACTATAATTAAGATTTCATATACAGGGCGGTACCAGCCCTACTCTGAATAGATTTTTTTTAAAGGTATTTAGGTATTGCATTTCTCAGCATTGCAAGGCCTAAGTGACTTGCATGGCTAAGCCCCATTTTCAAAAGTGAACTAGGCACTTAGCAGAAGCAGTGAAAGCTACCTCAAAGTGGCGGGGCCACAGGTGCCTGAACAGTAGCCAAGCTCCCTGTGCTGCCCCTTCCCCCTGAGCTCCTGCCCCCACACCACTCCTTCCCCTGAGACCCCACCCCATGCCACCCCTTCTCCCCAGGCCCCTGCCCTCGCACCACCTCTTGCCCCAAGGCCACTCCCCTCTCTTGCTCCTCTCTGCTCCCCCTCCCCCCCATCGCTCACCCTTATGGGCCAGTAAAAAGTGGTGGGGCCATGGCTCCTTGGCCTCATGGTTCCAGCACCCCTGGCACTTAGGACTAGATTCGCAGAGGCACTCAGGCACCTAAGTCCAATATTTAGGCCCCACTGGCGTTAAAAAACGAACAAACAAAAAACCCTCTGATCAGTTGTCACCTAACCCTGGAGGCACCTAATATCCCAAGGCACCTACATTTCCACGGTTAAAGTCCCCAAGGTGCCTCAGTTTCAGCAGCTGAGCATGACATCATTCGACAGCTCAGCCCCTAAGCGCCAGAAGGATTCACACACTAGTCATTCTTCCCCCTATCTGTCCTTTGGGGCTGGTCTGGGAGGTGTGCTCTGAGTATGCCTACCCACACACAAAAAGCCTGGGAGGAGAGGCGCTGGCAGCATGCTCCTTATAACCTTTAGCCCAGTGGTTAGAGCCCTCACACAGGATGTGGGAGACTAGTTCAATTCCCCTCTTTTGCAGAGAAGGGAGTTGAACGCAGGAGCTTTCATTTTGGAGGTGATTACCATAACCACTAGGCTATCAAGTCATTCTCATACTCTCTCTGGCTCAACACATATTTTATTATTTAATACCGTGGAAGAGCTTCAGCAGGTGAGATTGCCAGGTGCCCCACTGCAGAATATCCCATAGCCCAATGGCTAATGCACTCACCTATAACATAGGAGAGTCATGTTCAAATCTGTGATTCGTAGCTGCCAGGGGCGGAATTGAATGTGGGTCTCCCATCTCCTGGGTGAATGCCTCCCCAACTACAAGGCTAAAGGTTATAAAAAGTGGCTTAGGCACCTAACTCCAGGAAAGGATTTACAGCTGTGTATCCCAAGCAGCTATAGGTACCTACCTGCCTTTGGGGGTGCGTACGCCACATCCTGCTACTTGATATTTCCTATTGGTTAGCTTAGGCTCAGCATGCTGGCATCTGTGACATTTTCAGATCCCTAAATCTCCCCATGGATTGTATTGGGAACCTGGGCTCCTAGGTCAGGTAGCAGGGGGACCTAAAAGTTAGGTGCTGCAACACTTTTCTCACTTATGGAAGATCTGTAAGATTCAGTTTGGCCACTTTGCAAATTCTTCATAGCTCATAACAGACGGTGTTTAGTGACATGCAGGATGGGTTAAGAAAGGCAATAGCTCAGCCATCACTAATCCAGCCTCACAGGAACCATTCTACCAGTGGCTTAGCACAGAGATGGAAGGTAGTTAGTAGCTATCTCAAAGTTTCCTACTACAGCATGGGCTATGTTGTTTATTTAGGCACAGGCCTGAGCGAGCAGTGGAAAGCTGCACTACCTCCTTAATAGCCCTGGGAGTCATTGTCCTCAGACACATACTTCTGAGACACCCTTCCCTGCTCTCCCCTGGATCTGGGTGGGGGGAAGGGCCTGCTTACATGCACTGGCTAGCATATTTGGAGGGTCAAAGCCAAGACTCTATCCAATACCTGTCCATCCACTTCCTAATTCCCACCCACTCACTTGTTCACATCTGGACTTACAGTCTGGATAGCCCGTATAAGGGTGGTGGGCTTCTTATTCTCCCTTATTCCTCTTGGTCAGTCACATTCTAGTGGTATATGAGTGTTTATATACATATACATGGTGCTATAGAGGTCAATCAATGTAAATTAATGCATTCAATGTTGTACAGCATTATTCTAGTCAAGTTCTTATGCCATTTCCATCGCAGTAGAATCTGAGATCACAATCGCAGACTAACAGAGTAGAGAAGATGGATCGCAGAGCCCAGATGAGGAAATTCACTAAGGTGGTTGTTATTAATATTATTGCTGACCAATTTCTTGGAAGTAATGAGTCTTCAGGAAGATTTTGAGTGGAGAGAGGATGATGGTTTGGCAGGTTAGGACAGGTAGGTTGTTTTTGCATAAGGGGTGGCATGGACAAAAGCATGGAAATGGTTGTGGGAGCAGTACATGAAGGGACACAGAGGTGGCATGGTTTGCAGTGGAGGTGGGATAGTTCCCAATTTCTAAAGCTTAAATGCTAAAGACATAAGAGAAGAAAAACATTGCAGGGCGCATCAGAACAATCTGTACACAGAGTGGGCAATAACCATTATAGTTTGGAATAGGTGAGCTGGACTAAAATCTTAAGGAGACTGTCCACCCATAAAGCTAACCACCACACAACAAAACCCTAGCCAAGTTTCTGACAATACCATTGCAAGCTCCGTGTGCAAGGTCATGTGCCACCTGATAAAGATAACTTCATTAGCAAATTCCATATGAACAATAATGTGTGCAGGTTTCATCAGTGACTTATCTCATGTCTTCTAATCTCAATAGAAGATCATCTTTGGTAAGGCAAGCTAAGACTTGTTCTTTGGATGCAGCTTCTACAAGTGAAGCCCAAGGCCTCTATTATGGTTAATTATTAATCTTGTCTGAGAACCCATTCAGCATTAACCCGAGGCACTTACTAGGGATATCCTACTCTTTCCAGTTGGTTTTGATTATTTTAGTTGAGCCTTTAGCCGTGTTAATCAGAAAGAACAAATCTGTATGGGTTATAAATGCTGGAGGAGAAAACCATAAAGACTGTTTATACACCAATGACAGTACATTCAATTTGTTGAACACAGCCAAAGTCATTTAAGGCAGTGCTAATTGAGTTATGAAAAAAATGTCACGCAGCTTTGCTAAGTCAGATGTGTTGGGCCAGGTTGATGGCCCAGGTTGATCCTTTTAAATGCTGTGTTACTATTTAAATGGTCACAGAAAGGGATCAGCATCAGCCTTTGGTAAACATTTGCACTTAGAGCTGGTTGCAAAATGGTAACTGTTCCCCATGGTGGGGAACAAACAAGCAAACAAAAACCAGAGATAATTACAAACTTGAGATTTTTTCAAAACTTTTTGCAGGAATTTTGGGGATGAAAAACTGAACCCCTGAATAAGTCATTTAAAAACACTTTTTGAAAAATGTATATGTAATTTGTATGTCCCACTAATATTTTTTTCCATTAAAAAAAATTGAGCAAAACATTTCTACAAATTCTAATTGCAAGGATAACAGCCCTTGTGCCAGGAGAGAGGAGGGGTGGGACAACGTCTCTAGGAGCAGAACTTCTCTAATTCTAATAAAAGCAGCAAAGAATCCTGTGGCACCTTATAGACTAACAGACGTTTTGCAGCATGAGCTTTCGTGGGTGAAAGTTAGTTAGTCTATAAGGTGCCACAGGATTCTTTGCTGCTTTTACAGATCCAGACTAACACGGCTACCTCTCTGATACTCTAATTCTAATGTGCAAGATTTCTAACTCACAGTACCTCCCATCAGATGGGAATTCCAGGTCCTCATATACATGAACCATTCATTCTGTTCCTTGTTGTTTAATTGCTAATAGCACCGTTTCTCAGAACTTATTATTCTAATCTTGCCCCTGGTGGCTTCTATTACTTCATGTACTGTACTTGTTATTCTTAAATGACTGCCATTTGTTCTGTGACAGCTAAGGAAGTCTGCCCTCTAATTGGCAGGACGTTTCCCCGTGTGTCTTAGAAGAGCTCCTGCCACTGGTGATATTTGGTTTTAAAATCATTAACCTCTCTTCCTCTATTAAAGCTTTTGCAGGGCTGTCTTGCAATATATTTTGTAGGATTCTCAGAAGGGTCTCACTATAGGAGACTTTCCATTTAATTCAATGGATCAGGACCAAGGGAGAATTTTCGAAGCAGGATTTGGGGATATATGAGTATCCCATTGACTTTATTATGATTCATGTGAGTAAGACCCCAGGCGGTGGTGTGAACACTCAGGGCTATGCCATTGATAATTTTTTTTAAGTCTTGGTTGATAAGTTGCTCTAGAGTTTCAGTACCCCATGTCAAATCTCATACCTCAATATCATCATTTTTTATTTTCCTTTGTTAAATCAAACAGATTTCTAAGGCTAAGCAACTGGTTAGACATAGAGCTATCATTCCTTCATGAACTTTAGCTTGGTATAGATTTTCTTACAAATGTTGACAGCTTCCCACACCCTGAAGAGAGGAGCTTAGGCAAGCTAACCCTTTTTTTTTTTTTTTTTTTTAACATAAGCGCCTAGAGTCTGAGATTCAACACTGAATTATTTGTGAACTCTGGTTAGGAGAACCCCAAGAGTTTTGAATTCATGTTGGACTGCAGACATAAAACACTATGTTTCCTCTGAACCTATTTTCTAAGCATTATTACAAATCAAAGTGAATCATAGCTCTGTATTTGTTTCTTGTTTACAAGTTTCTCTTGAAAAAAGTTTTTCCCCCTGATTCCATATCAATAAAAAACTCTTCTCTATACATGCTAGGTCTAGATTTCCTAGATTTGGTATTGACATTCATTCAAACCCTAATCTCATAAGGGTACTCTCTTCCACACAAATGCTAAAAATGGTACAGACTGACAGGTAGTGTATCCTATACACAAATAGCAAAGAAAAGCTATCATGTAGTGGTAATTAAGGTTGCAATAGGACACATTCCATCAATAAAATGGAAATAAGAGGCTAAAGGGACATTTTTTGTGAATTCCTTTCCACTTTCATATTGCCTACAACCTTAGCAATAATACTCTCCAGTACTCATAAAGCTTTCACCTTCATCTCCAGATATCCAAAAGCAATATGTACCCTGCAACTTCATCCCGCTTGCTCACTAATGTAAAACCTTAACAGTGACCTCAGATGCTTTTATAACAGCTATATCAACAGATCAGCACACCTGTCTATCACTCACCCTCTAGGCATTTGGGAAGTAAGTTTCCCTTAACACTGCTGGAGTCACTGTTAAGATTTTGCATTACAGCACAAATAGAACTTTTAGGAACCATGGTGAACTGGCATCACATACTAATTACACAATTTTTAAAAGGCCACTTTTAATAACCATTGCATCTATACATAGGCAGCAAAATTAATAACCTCTGGAATATCTACATTGATTAGAATGGATTTATACCAGTGAGTAATTTTGCCCTAATCTACGAAGCTATTCACAATAAGTAGTATAAATGCTGTTTCCACTACTCCAAACCAAACTCTAATAGTTGTTTTCATCATCATCATCCATGCACAACAAATTGACCCATATGCTAAATGAAATTAAAAAAAATATATATTGTGGCCTGAAGATTATTAGCCCTGGACTCAGGCACACCATCAAAAGGGACAAATTCCAAAGATCAAGGCCTTCAAAGCAAATCCAGTCCAGTTGGGTTCAGCAACCTAGTGCTTGAGTACTGTAAAGTAAATTAGTACAGAGTGCTGATCTCAATAGTTGTGTTCACTGTGGCTCACCTTGCTTAGAAAGCAGACAACTTTCCCTAGGCAGTCTGTTCCATTGTTCTACTGTTTCATCTGAACAGTAGGACAATGGAACAGACTGCATAGAGAGACTATGGAAGCTCCTTCACTGGAGGTTTTCATAAGGAGGCTGGATAGCCATCTGTCTTGGATGGTTTAGACACAACAAATCCTGCACCTTGTTAGGGGGTTAGACTAGATGACCCTTGTGGTCCCTTCTAACCCAATGGTTCTATGATCTGCTCCCTGCATTAGGCGACAAGTCCTGCTGCCATTGGAGTCAATGGCAAAAGTCGTGTTGACTTCAGTCATGCTGGATCAGGACCCAAGGTACAGGTAAATGTCAGAGATAGCTCTAAATAGATTACAGTCCAGTAGTCTTGTGTGGAGATGACAATGGATATGGACCATATTGTTACAATAACTGGAACAAATTATTTTTATATTTAAATTATTTCAAAAGGATAATAAAAGTTATCTGTTAAAAGCCATTTTTCACTTATGTGTTTCCCAGTTGGATGAGTTTGAAGCTATCTAAATAGCAGATAAGGTTACCTGTGGAAAGAGTCCCACACCCCAGTCTACCTCCAATAGTTAGAGGTAACCCTAGTGGATATTGATGGCCATTAACTTGTAACTTGAGAATAGGATGAATGTTATTCTAAGTAACAGCAGTAGAATTGGCAAATTATTATCTACCATAAATAGAGTAACCTTGGAAAGTTGGAGAGCCATAAAAGGCACATCAGAAAGACAACCCTTTGGATGAAAAAGGACCTGGTATTAACTAGCAACAGGGATTCATCAGTCTTCCTGATAGATGGATGTAGATTAATCTGCTGTTCACTGGTTCGTAGCAAGTCATGGAACATCTACCTTCCCCCACACCAAAAGTGCTACTCCCTTTAAGTCAGCCTTTTCTCTCAAACATAAATTAAACTCTTCTCTCCTTTGGTGATAAACTCCTACTCTCTATCTTAGTTCAACTGCAATAACTACGGCTCATTTTTATTCTGTTATGTTTTGCACCAGCAACTTTCACAAAATTAGACAGGGAAAAACATTTAGTTGGGTTTTTTAGTTTGTTTCCCTAAGAAAACATTTGATCAAATCCTTTCCTCCATGAGGGCTTTGAACCTGCATCCATAGACTCACTCAAAATACTTTTTCCCTTTTACTGTAGAGTGTCAGATTATCAGTCAGGTAAATTACCTTGGATTTACCATGTCAGTCACAGTCTAGTCACTAAATGTACAACAGGATTGTGACAAGGAATCCTGAATACAACTGGAGGTTTCTAATATAATTCCAGTGTGTATATGAGGTACTGAAGCTCCATGGACCCTAATGATTCCTTCCTTTCTGACTCCCCCACTGTCAACCAAATTTGGTCCTGAGAATGAAGCTAAATTCTTTCTTGGTCATGTATCATCATCCATAATAAAATTCCCACATGCCAAATCCAACCCTTATTTATATCTGTATAACTACATAGTTTTCCAGATTATGTCAAGTGACATTCGTGCAACCCTTTCTGAGGTAACAAAATCATACAAAACAATAATCCAGTGCCGTACACCAGGTCTTTGGCCTGACTCTGGGTTCAGTAGTCCTTACAGCCCTTATAGCAAGGGGCTTTCACATCAACTTCCTCAGTAGCTGGTCAGGGAATTGAAGCCCTCCCTCTGCTCTGTGTTCCAGTCCAGGGACCCAATGGCAAGCAACTAAGGTCTGCTTCCTCAGAGTCCTTGCTGCTTCCCTGGACTACTTCCTATCTCAGTCTGTCTCTAGGCTCTTTCCCTCAGCCTCTTCCCCCCCTTACTGCTCTGCAGAATTCTTTCTGGCTCTTGTACCAAGCAAAGCCTACGAAAGTTTTCTTCCTGGAGGTCTAGCTCCTGTTGGCCTCTCCCAAGGCTCTGTGTGTGTCTGTATCACATTTTTCAGAAACCTGACCCCCAGTCTGCTTGTCTGGGGTCTTGCACTTTTGTCCAGGCTCACCACAGGAGCTTGCAATGTTCCTGTGGCATCCCTGTTTCCAGAGATCCATTCTTGGGATAGAAACTCAAGGCCTACTTTTCCCTGGCAACCTAGGAGACAGTACCAAGACTCCTAACCCCTCATTCTCTTCCCCCCACCCCCCATCGTCTCTGAAGTCCTTCTTTTATATTAGCCACCCAGCTCCTCCCCAGATGGTTCTCATCCTTAACTGATGCCCTGTAATTGCCACCAGGTGCCCTAATTTTGCTCTCCAGCTCCCTTCAATCATTTCAGTAACAATAGGGGGTTTATATACACCATCACAAGCGGTATGGATTCAGTGACCCAGAAGCCCCTTCCAGTTCTACAGCTTGATTTATTATTAGAGCTGGTTGAAAACTGGTAATTGTTTTCCCCAGAAAATGATGCCTTTTTCCTGTAGTAAAACATCAAAGTAGAAAACTTTGGATTTTTCCCCTCCCTTTTTTCCAGTGCCAAAGGGATGGAGGCGGGGTCTACTATTTGTAATAAGAAAAACAAACAAACAAAAAACCCAAATTGTGAATGAAATGGAAATTTCCACTTATATAATGTTTTTTCTAAAAGGACATTCAATTCTGTGAAACTGGACTTCCCCACCGTCCTCACTAACCAGGCATTCTTTAAAAAACAAAGACCTTTCCTGTCATTTTCTTATCAATGGTATTTCCAAAAAGAAATTCATACCTTGGTGGCCTTATGTGTTTGAGTTTACTTCCCACGCAAACCGCCGCTAAACTTTTATTGTTTCCTACATTCCGTTCAGTTTGATGGACTGCTAGCCCAGTCATTTTAGAGCATTTCTGCAAGTAGTTCCTCAAAGCACCAGAACACAAAAAAACAAAAAAACCTGATAAAATATTTATAAAACTTTATTGCCACAGAGTTAATACAGCAGCAGATTTAATAGTGCAGGTTCTCCATTTAGAGTCCTCTAATGCTTCTCCCAATAGTTTAGAATGTCTCTCTTCTTTATTTATAGTCTGAAAGTAAAATATGCTTTGTGCTATTGGCACAATTAGAGCGGTAGCAGCTAAACATCTTACCAGCAATCCAAACACTAGTGAACAATCCCCTTCCAGGCTGTGTTGCAAAAGCTCATGAGTACACTACTCTTTGCCTGTTTGGCTGACAAGCATGTTGTAACTTGTCAAGCCACTACTCAGATGCATCATTGGAATAGCCAATAAGCTCTCCCTGCATGTTAAGAATGCTATAATGGCTAGGTGGCTGGTGTGTTGAAACCATGTTTTGAAGGTTCTGTAATGCTGGGTGTTATTAAAAAGAAAAGTCTCATCTGAAAATCTGAACCTTAGTGAGTTCGGTGCCCCCATCCCATTGAAATTCACTGGATCCTTTCAAAATCCCAGCCTTATTTACTATTTATTTTCATACATCTCTTCACTGCCTGGTATGGTGGAAACAGTAAGTGCCAGAATGCTGTAAAAATATTCTCTTGTAAAATTCCCAGCCCAAAGGGAAGCAGGTTGTAGCAGAACATGGCAAAACACCTTGTTTTCATTCAGATTTCCAGCCAACAATTTGCGGATTGAAGAAGCTCCCTCTTGAGCTGACACTCAGAACTTAATTATGTTGTCAATACCGTCAGCATCTTCCAATATTTACACCACATCAGTCAAATTCTTCCCTCCACAGCATCTAGCCCAAGTAAATTGTCTGGATATTGGAGAGACATGGGAAGGACTCTTTTTACCAAGACCAGGGAATGGCAGTGGAGCTTAAGTAGCCTCCATGGCCTATTAAGCCTGCTCTGAGTGAGGAGGGGTGGGAGGATTGGCATGAAGACCCTCTAACCCTGCCCCTCTCATAACCTCAAAGAGTCACTATACTCAGCAGCACAGGGTAGTTAGTGGAATTGTGTTTCACAGAGCATAGAATGCAGACTTCCTGCAAGGAACATATCACAGTCACAGGGGAACTATATTGGTTCCCTTGTTTCAGTGCCCTTAAGTACCTGTGACAGGAGAAGAGGATTTGGGCCCATGTAAATAAATCCTGCTTAAAATTTACATACCTCTTCCCTAAACAATCTTCAATCCTTGATCCTCTTCCTCTTTAATTACTATCTTGTTCTTATTTTTCAGTCAAAGTTACACAGGGCAGTTCTTACCATTTTCCTTACAATCCTTTCCCTCACACACATAAACCCCCAAAAGTAAAACTTTGGGACTCTCTGCACTCTCATGTTCAGCAATCTTCCTCTTGGATAACTGCATGCAAAACTCCAAGTCTGGCTTGGTTAGACTTTATGTATTGCTAGGATAACTTCTCCCAATTCATGTAATGCCACTATTTGTACTTCTGCTAATGGATTTGTGCCTGTTTCTGGTGCCAATCTTTTAGCAGATGGTTTTAGTTCATTGTCCATAATCCCCTCCAAGGCTTTTTTTTAAGCCCCTGGTCTGTGCTCTCTGTTGTGGTTCCATTCAGAGACAACAATTTGCATTGTGATTATTTTGTATTCCAGTTTTATTAATATACACTTCCTTATTACTCCAACTGCACGAGCTACTTCTCAGCCCAGAAGCCAAGTACACAGAAATCCATTTGAATTGGTTCTCTCTTTGGCTACCCTTCTATTCTGTGTCATCAGCAAAGACAGCCAATTTTGAAACAATAGCCTTCTTGATCTCACAAATAAAAGTGAGGGTCAACTGGTTCCCTTACCACACTCTAAATCTGAATCCTTCCTGTGCCATTAGTTGCTGTTTAGGGAATGAACAAAGCTCCACTATGCCTGGCTATCATACTCTTTGCAGAAGGGCTACTTTGCTGTGTTTCTATAAGATTTATTTATTTAATGGGGACTGGTTGTTGGCCCGTCACTCAGCTCCCACCTTGGTGGGCCAATGGACTGCTTTTCATCTTGTCCCTACCTTCTGACCCAGCCAGCTTGGCTGGACAGTTAGAACTTCTGCCAGCAGAGCTCTTGTGGTTATTGAAACATATAAGTGTCTGCACCACAGGGAGACCTGCACTCTGACTGCTGCCCTTTTAATGTCACCTGCTGTCTCTGTCCCATGTTGAAGCTGATGTTTAATAGGGTTTCATGGTATGACTGTGGAGTTGTACCATTGCAAAACAGGTGTCAGCAAAAGGAGAATCAAGCCTTATGTTCCTAGGACAAAAAAAAAAAAAAAGAGTCTCCAGCTCTGTGGACTAATTGACCTCTGGGATCCTCTCTGGTGATCCACAAACAAGGGCTAGGAAGTTATCCACAGTCAGTCTGACATTGATCCAGTGCAAGATAATAGAGTGGCTGATACAAGATGGGTTACTTAAGGAGGTGGTGGAATCTCCTTCCTTAGAGGTTTTTAAGGTTAGGCTTGACAATGCCCTGGCTGGGATGATCTAGTTGGGAATTGGTCCTGTTTGAGCAGGGGCTTGGACTAGATGACCTCCTGAGGTCCCTTCCAACCCTGATAATCTATGATTCTACGATTCTAAGATTTAAAAAAGAATTAAAGTAGGGTAATATAATTAACAATCAACGTGGATTTATGGAATAAAGATCTTGTCAAGCTAACTTGAGATCTTTTTAGTTGAGATTACAAGTTGGGTTGATAAAAGGAATAGTGCTGTACAATAGACAGACTTCTGAAAGGTATTTGACTAGGTATCACATGACATTTTGATTAAAAACTAGAATGACATAAAATTAACATGGCACATATTAAAGGCTGACTAACTGATAGGTCTCAAAATGTAAGTGTAACTAGGGAATCATCCACAAACAGGTGTGTTTCTTGTGGGGTCCTGCAGGGACTGGTTCTTGGTCCTATACTATTTAACATTTTTATCAATTATCTGGAAGAAAACATAAAATCATCATTGATAAAATTTGCAGAGGACAAAAATTGGGGGAGTGGTAAATAATGAAGATGACAGGTCACTGATACAGAGAGATCTGGATTGCTTGGTAAGCTAGGCACAAGCAAAAAATATGCATTTTAATATGGCTAAAAATAAATGGAATGAAGAATGTAGGCCATACTTACAGGATATGAGACTCTATCCTGGGAAGCAGTGACTCTGAAAAAGATTTGGTGCTGAGGCTGGGTGTGGATAATCATCTGAATCTGATCTCCCGATGCGATTCCATGGCTAAAAGGACTAACACAATCCTTGGGTTCATAAACAGGGGAATATTGAGTAGGAGCAGAGAGGTTAGTTTAGCTCTGTATTTGGAACTGGTGTGACTGCTGCTGAAATACTTTGTCCAGTTCTCATGTCCACAATTCAAGAAGGATGTTGATAAATTTGTAGACGGTTCAGAGAAGAACCTTATAGTTCTATCACTGCCTCACTATCCTTATAGTGATAGACGCATGGATCCCAATATATTTAGCTATTTAAGATAAGGTTAAGGGGTGACTTGATTACAGTCTAGAAGTAACATAGGGAACAAAGACAATGGGTTCGTCAATCCATCAGAGAAAGATATAACATGATCCAATGGCTGGAAGTTGAAGCTAGATAAATTCACACTGGAAATAGGGGGTGCATTTTTAACAGTGAGAGTAATGAACCATTGAAACAACTTATCAAGGATCATGGTGAATTCTCCATCACTGGCAATTTTTAAATCAAGATTGGATATTTTGACAAAAGATCTGCTCTAGGAATTATTCTGGGGAAGTTCTATGGCCTGTGTTATAGAGAAGGTCAGAGTGGATGATCACAATGGTCACTTCTGGCACAGGAATCTATGAATATAACACATAGCATGAAAATTACTGGAGAATGACATTGTGCACTAAACCATGGCTGGACGAGGAATGGGTTAGAGAACAGGACTCTGATACAAACTGGATTTTTTTCTGACACATCATGTTGTGATGTTTCACATTTTTCTGCATTAGTCACAGCACCATATCGTACACAGTGTGGCATGTTTGACATAATATAATGTGACATGTCCAAAGTAATATGTGAAAAGAAAAATAAAAGAGACACTTTCTGACCTAAGAACTGCAGTTTATTTCTATTTCATTTAAAAAGACCTACTTTTGTGGATGCTGACCCTCCCCCACCCCCTTCTATCTCATCACAAGAAACTGCTATCTATTTACCATTCAGACTAGTGAGAGTTAAGCAGATCTCTGTGAAAACATACCCAATGGCAGTAAGAAAAAAGCCCCCCCCCCAGTTTTGTGTCTTCAACATTTATAATTATAATAGTTTGGCTTTCAATACTGTCTCTGATCTTCGGATCCAAGAGCATTTTAACACACCACTAAAAGTTGGGTGTTATATTAATTTTACTGGTGGATAAACTAATATTGAAAGAATATAAGACTGCTATTTGCAAAAATGGGCTCTCACCCTGCATGATTAAAATAGGGATCTGCCTTAAATTGGCACCTGAAATCTGAGGCCACTTATGAAGATGAGGACCAAAGTGACAGACCTAAATGACTTACCAGATGTAACACAGCAAGTGAGTGGCAGAGAGAAATTAGCATCTAGAAAGCCCAGTGATTATTGGCCAGTCCTGTCACTCCAACCTCTACAAACATTCACTCCCTTTTTCCAGTTTTAACTTTCCAGCTGGTGTGGTGAAAACAGAAAGCAGAATTCTCAGATGAAAAGGTGCCATTGTGTTTCTCAAAAAACCTGTTTTGCCACAAAAATAGAAAATGAGAGCAAGTTCATCTTTTGCCAGTATCACATTCACCACAAAATTAGTCAGTCATACACTACATCAAATTCATGACATTCTTACAAACTATAGGCCTATTTCCTTAGATCCCATTAATTCCATTCATGACATCTTTGGCTTCCTTCCTAATGATAATGCCCAGAAGAGAACCAGTGCAGAACAAACTACTTCAAAGTATAGCAGGAAGTCAGATGGACTTTGGCCAATGACACCTGGGTAAACTCCCACTCTTACGGGATCTTGAATGTTCATGAAGAACAGACAAGATTCCAGTTTTTAAAGACCCACAATTACTAAACTGAAGGAAACTCAGTTTATCTTCCTGGGAAGGAGAAAGACTGAATTGGGCTACAGTGGGTCACTATTTTTAGAAATGTATATATTAAAATCACATCAATTCTAGAGGTGTTTCCCAGAGGGATAAACAAAAATAGATCTGCAACAAGGATCTTTGATTTCAAAAAAATCTAACTTTAAAAAATTAAGGGAATTAGTTAGGGAAGTGGACTGGATTGATGAACTCAAGGACCTGAATATGGAGGAGGCTAGGAATTGCATTAAATCAAACTTGCAGAAGCTATCTGAAGCTGTCCCAAGTGAGGGGGGGAAATGTAGGAAAGGGTTGCAGACCAAGCTGTATGAGCAAGCATCTCAAACAGGTGATTAAGAGAAAGCAGAAAGCCAACAAGGAATGAAAGATGGGATGTATCATCAAGGAAAGCCACTTCTTGGAGGTCAGAAAGTGTAGGACTAAAATGAGAATTGCCAAAAGCCAAGCAGAGCTGGAGTCTGCAAAGGGAATTTAAACCAATAATAAAAGGTTCTATAGCCATATAAATAAAATTAAAACAAGGAAAAAGAAGTGGCTAAGCATTGAGAATGAGGTGGAGATTAAAGATAACCTAGGCATGGTCCAACACCTAAATAAATACTTTACCTCAGTTTTTAATAAGGATAAGGAAGAGCTTAGGGGTAGTGTCAGGGTAGCTAATGGCAACAAGGGTATGGAGGTAGAAATTACAGTTGGAAGCAACAGAGGAGGAAAGAGACCTGGGTGTATTGATTGATCAAAGGATGACTATGAGCCCTCAATGTAATGTGGCTGTGAAAAAAGCTAATGCAGTGCTAGGATGCATCAGGGGAGGTATTCCCAGTAGAGACAGGGGAGTGTTAGTACCATTATACAAGGCACTGGTGAGACCTCATCTAGAATACTGTGTGCAGTTCTTTCTCCCATGTTGGAGAAAGATAAATTCAAACTGGAACAGGTACAGAGAAGTGCTACCAGGATGATCCGAGGAATGGAAAACCTACCTTATGAGAGGCGATTCAAAGAGCTTGGCTTGTTTAGCCTAACCAAATTAAGGCTGAATTACTACAGATAATTCTTCCCCAGGTGTCTAGCTGGTGGGTCTTGCCCCCATGCTCAGGGTCTAACTGATTGCCATATTTGGGGTTAGGAAGGAATTTTCCCCTGGGTCAGATTGGCAGAGACCCTGGTTTTTTTTTTACTTCCTCTGCAGCATGGGACACAGATCACGTACAGGTTTAAACTAGTGTAAATGGTGAATTCTCTGTAACTTGAAATCTTTAAACCATGATTTGAGGACTTCAGTATCTCATCACAGGTTAGGGATTTATTATAGGAGTGGGTGAGTGAGGTTCTGTGGCCTGCAATGTGCAGATGGTCAGACTATATTATGACAGTGGTCCCTTCTGACCCTAAAGTCTATGTGTCTATGAGAATTACCTTTCCCATTTCATAGATATTTTACACAGATATTTTTAAAGAAAATGAATGGGCAAGATGGAGGGACAGTGTATTCTGTTGCAATGCAATGAAGCCCATAATAATTCTGAATCTGTCTAAACTTATAAACTTCAAGGGAAAATAAAACTGAAGACAAGAAGACGGGAAGCAGAGGACAAGGAAGGGGAAACCTCTCAGGAAAAAACATCTCAACATTATAGAAAATGGACATAATACTGATCTTCTTTTACTGCATTTTGCTGGTGTAACGCCATTGAATTTAATGGAGTTACTCCAGATTTATATGAATATAAAACCAGAACCAGGACTAACAATTTGGTTGTTATTGTGCAATCATTAAAATCAGAACATACTCATCTCTGCATTTCCATGCCCCAAAGTGTGTGTGCGCGTGTGTGTANGTGCAATCATTAAAATCAGAACATACTCATCTCTGCATTTCCATGCCCCAAAGTGTGTGTGTGCGTGTGTGTATATATATATATATGTGTGTGTGTGTAGCATTAAGAGACACAGAAAACATGGTTCTGTATTGCATAGTGTGATTAATTCTTACTGAACATAGGCTAGGCTTACTTCACTTAGCCTGATCATATTGCATTCCAGGGTTGCTAGGAGGAAAAAACAACTGCATTAAAAACAACAAGCAAACTCCAGGCTTTGTAACTCAAGGCATGGTCCCACTTTATGAAATTACACTGACATCCTCTTCTCCGATAAAGAAAAACAATGCCTTTTCCAATCCATGTAATGAAATTGATTTTTTCCCTCTTTTATGAGGAGCTGGCTCTTCAAAACAACGGCTGCCCTAAGTATTACTCATCTCTACTAGCTACAGAGCTTAATGATTTGGAATGGGCCCAAATCATATAAAACAAATCCAGTTTATTCACCTACACCAACAGGTAGCCCTGTAGCATCTTGAACAAAACATACAGCAGCACCAAATAAATCCCTGAACAATAGTCTATTAGGAACTCTACAGCCACTGGGCTTACTTCCAAGATAGGACTCCAACGTAGCCTTCCCTTAATACCCTCTCAAACCCATGCCTCCTTAGCTTCTGGCTGCTCCTTCAACCCATGCTCTGCCCACTGTCACTATTTCTAACCTTTTCCTAGCATTTCTAGGGGATTTCCTAGGTGCTTAACTTTCTGTCTGGGGCATGCACAGTGCTGCCTTAGGCAGATGCCCAGACTCCTATGTCACACCTAAACCCCAGTGCAATCCTCAAACCAGGTAAAGATAGGTGTCGCCTTGCCTATCTCACCTTATAGATCCTGATCTGATGGGGTGCTCAGAACCAGCAGCTGGGATTAGGAGGAAATGGCAAACATGGCTTCCCTTATAACCTTTAGCCTAGTGGTTAAGGAACTCTGTTGGGATGTAGGAGAACCTGGTTCAGTTCCCTGAGGATGAAACAGGATTTCAGTAAGCCTACACAATCTTCAATATAGGACTGTAACAGGGTCCACTCACCACTCTGGCACCTCCTCAACCTGTCTTGGGAATTAGCTCTGTGGTTGAGGGCGCCCCCTTCAGGTGGTGCAGTGCCATGATGACTCCCGCTCTTGGACCCATGTCTCTCCAAGGACCATGGTGTCCTCTTCAATGACACAACCCTCCAGCTGTGCCACACACTGTGCTCCCGGCTTCCAGGGGACATACAGTCCGCTGTTCAGCCACTTCCCATCAGTGGCAAACTGCAGTCCACAGTCTAGCCACTTCCCACGTGGTTCCAGCACACTCTTTACCTTTGTATCAGGGCCTCAGTCTGCAACCCCCCAGCAGCTATCCAGGAGCTGCCTCTGGCTCCCTCAGCCCTTGTTAGCAGCACTGCTTTGTTCAAGGTGATGGCAGTTTTCTTGGCCCTTCAGGGACACAATCATTCCCCCCAGGGCTCCCAGAAGAGACTGCCTTCCTCTGCCTTGCAGCTCCCTTTATATATGGGCCTACTTGGCCCTGATTGGCTGCTCCCTTCAGCCCTCCTCTGATTGGCTGCCTCTGGCACAGCATCCCTAGGGCAGCTTTTAACCCCTTTTCTGCCAGTGAGGGGCAGCTGCCCCATCACAAGGTCCTTCTCAGTCTGTCTGTTGAATTTATTCCACTTAATATAAAATAATTAAATATCCATCAAGAGAGAAAGACTCTGTAGTCCGGTGATCAGGCACTCAGGTAGGAAACCCTATTCAAATTCCTTTCCTTCATCAGGCAGAGGGGGGAACTGAACCACATCCAGGATGAGTTCTCCAACCACTGGACTAAAGGTTATGAGGGAGGCCATAGGCACCAAATCTGTGGGTGCTCTGGGGCTGGAGCACCCACAGGGAAAAAATAGTGGGTGCTGAGCACTCACCGGCAGCCCATCTATCAGCACCTCCCCTCTCTCCCCAGTGCCTCCTGCCCGCCAGCGGGCCCCGACGATCAGCAATTTCCCCTCTTGCCCCACACCTCCTGCCCACCACAATCAGCTGTTTTGCAGAATGCAGGAGGCTGGGGGTGGAGGTGGGAGGAGCAAGGTTGTGGTGTGCTCAGGGGAGGTGGCAGAACAGGGTGGGAAAGGATGGGGTGGAGCGGGGGTGGGAAGAGGTGGGATCAGGCGGGGTTGTGGCCTTGAGGGAAGGGGTGGAGTCGGGGCGGTGCCAGGAGAGAGTTCCCAGCTATGGATCTCCAGCAGTGATAGGCCCCTCCCTCCAGCCTGGATTAAGGCATCTAACTCAGTGAAAGGGGGTGCTTAGGGCACACCTGTTTCATTGCATCTGCTGTTGGCTAGTTTAGGCAGCTCCTCGCTCAGCATGCAGTTTTTTGTGGATTCCATTTTCAGGTAGTTATCTCCTCCCATATATTGTATTGGGAGTACAGACGCCTAATCCGATGTTTGTGGACTCCACTGGGTGTCTAAGCATCTAAAAATTAGGTGTTGGAATGCTCAGTGTTGCAATGCCTATGTCCTTTTGTGAATCTGGGTCCATCTGAGCAACCCAAATCTGTTAACACATTTCAGGTTTCAGTGCCTTTACCTTATCACAGCTGATTTTCACCCAGTGAGAGATGGCTGTTTCAGGACATGAAATCCCCCAGAGATCAGATATAGAAGTGAATGTATATATTTTGCTCCTCAACAGGTGATAGTTACATATATTTATTATATATATGGATTTATAGAAATTCTAAAAAAGCATGTCTTCCCATATGTTTCAGGTACTGTTGAAATAACTTAAAAACATATCATAAGTGCAGCGGTACAATTTAATATAAACCATAAATAAAATATGGAATCATAGAAATGTAGGGCTGGAAGGGACCTTGAGAGGTCATCTAGTTCAGCCCCCATCCTGAGGCAAGACCAAATGTATCTAGACCATCCCTGACACGTGTTTGTTTAACCTGTTCTTTTGAAAAAGAGGTGGGATTCCACAACCTCCTTTGGTAACCTACACCCATACTTAACTATCCTTAGAGTTAGAAAGTTGTTTCCTAATATCTAATCTAAATCTCCCTTGCTGCAGATTAAGCCCATTACTTTGTCAGTGGACATGGACAACAATTGATCAGCATATCGTTATAACAGCATTTAACATATCTGAAGACTATCAAGTCCCCCCACAGTCTTATTTTATCAAGGTTAAACATAGCCAGTTTTTTAAGGTCAAAGGTCAGGTTTTCTAAACATTTTATTGTTTATCATTTACCTTTCATCATTTTTGTTGTTCTCTTCTTGATTCTCTCCAGCTGAAACCTCTTCAGCATCAAGTAGAGTGGGACAACTATCTCCCATGTCTTACACACAACACTCCCGTTAATATTTTCCAGAATATTAGCATTTTTCAAAACTGCATCACATTGCTGGCTCAGGTTCAATTTGTGATCCACCATAACCACCAATTCTTTTCAGCCTAGCCAGTTATTCCCCATTTTGTAGTTGTGCATTTGATTTGTCCTTCCTAAGTGTAGTACTTTGCATTTGTCCTTATTGAATTTCATCACATTGATTAGAATTATTTTGAATTGTATTCCTGTCCCCCAAAGTGCTTGCAATCCCTCCAGATTGGTGTCATTCACATATTTTACAAGCAGTCTCTCCACTTCACTATCCAAGTCATTAAGTAAAATATAGAATAGTACCAGACCCAAGATAGAGACTCCTGAGGGACCCATTAGATACATCCTCTCAGCATGGATAACTCCTCTTCGACTACAGTGTTCCAGCTGGTGGTGCATCCACCTTATTAATTTGATCTAGACCATATTTCCCTAGTTTATCAGAATGTCATGTGGGACTTTGTCAACAGCCTTACTAAAATCAGGATATATCACTTCTACTGCTTCCCCGCTTTTCACTAGGCCAGTAACCCCACTCCACTTGATACCGCCTGCCAACTAGACATGGCGCCATTGATCACTACCTGTTGAGCCCAAAAATCTAGCCAGCTTTCTATACACCTTATAGTCCATTCATCAAGCCCATACTTCTTTAACTTGCTGGCAAGAATACTGTGGGAGACCGTATCAAAAGTTTTCCTAAAGTCAAGGAATAACACGTCCACTGCTTTCCCCTCATCCACAGAGCCAGTTATCTCATCATAGAAGGCAATTAGGTTAGTCAGGCATGACTTGCCCTTGGTGAATCCATGCTGACTGTTCCTGATCACTTTCCTCTCCTCGAAGTGCTTTGCCCTTAGCCAGTCCTATGGGCCTCATCCATCTGCTATGAGTTCTCAAAGATAACTGCTAACAGTTCTGAGATTGCTTCAGCTCATTCCTTTAGAAACCTAATGTGAATATCATTGCGGCCTGTCAACTTAAATACAGCTAACTTATCTAAATATTCTTTAATCTGTTCTTTCCGTATTCTGGGTTGCATTCATTCCACCTTGTTGTTAATATTAATTGTGCTAAGTCTCTGATCATCATTAACATTTTTAGTGAAGACTGGAGAAAATAGGCATTAAACACCTCAGCTTTATTAGGGCTTGTCTACACTTACCATGAATCGACGATGCGGCAATCGATCCAGTGGGGATCGATTTAGCGGGTCTAGTGAAGACTCGCTAAATCGACCACCGATAGTGCTCGCGTTGACTTTGGTACTCCACCTGAACGAAAAGCATAAGATAAGTTGACGGGAGAGTTTCTCCTGTCAACCCAGCATGGTGTAGACACTGCAATAAGTTGACCAAAGCTATGTCGACTCTGGCTACCTTATTGACGTAGCTGGAGTTGCATAACTTAGGTTGACTTAACCCCATAGTGTAGACCTGCCCTTAATGTCATCTGTTATTAATTCCCCTCCCCTAAGTAGTGCACATACATTATCCTTAATCCTTTTCTTGCTCCTAATGTATTCATTAAAACTTCTTATTGGGTTTTATGTCCCATGCTAAGTATAACTGATTTTGTACTTTAGCCTTTCTGATTTTTTCCTATATGCTTGTGCTATTCTTTTAAATTCCTCCTTAGCGATTTGTCCATGTTTCCCCTTTTTGATTTTCAGGTCATTAAAGACCTTCTTATGCAGCCATACCAGACACTTACTCGTCTTCCTATCTTTCCTTCTTGTGGGATAGTTTGCAGTTGGACCTTTAATATTGTCTTCTTGAGAAAATGCCAGCTCCCCTGAACTCTGTTATCCCATAGATGTTTTTTTTTTCCCTGGGAATCTTACCTACCAGTTCTCTGTATGAGTATGACTAGAGCCTGGTAACTTGAAATTCAATTTTTTTCCAGTCCAAGAGTTGTCCAGCTTTGCAATCCCTTTCATATTTGGAAATGACTATAAACAATATTGACAAGTCCATGAATCATGAGTCAGCCCCCGAAATATTCATAAGGTGTTTTGTTCTATGATAGATTTTGAGTCCTTTTGAGCATTTAGCGTGCAATAAGGTCACCTATTGAGGTTATTCTCCACAAGCACGATGGCTTTTAAAAGTTCCTTTAAAAAAAATTAAGGAATATTGAGATTCTTATGAAGTTACATGATTTCAGATGCTAGCTTTGAAGAAGAACACCAAATACCATGTGACTTGCAATAAAATCACAAAAGTTGGTCACACTGTACAGCAGGGGTCCCCAACGCCGGGGCGTCTAAGTGCACCCGCGTACTGGTCGGCTTTTTGGGGTTTTTTGCTCTGCCGGCAGCACTCGGCTTTTTTTTTTTTTTTGGCGCCCGCCAGATGAAAAAGGTTGGGGACCACTGCTATACAGCATCGGCATTTTTTTAGGCATCTTGGTCTGAATTATGTCAATTATCACCAGAGAGAGCAGATACTATTTGTCACATCACTAATGATACATCCCTCTTCAGCACAGCTGAAGCATATTAAGCAGTGCAGTACAATGGACAATAGTGAACTTGGTCCAAAGCCCCTCAAAGTTAAAGGAAAGATTCCCACTGACTTCAGTGGGCTTTTGGATGAGGCCTATAAAGAGCAGGTCAGTCTCCAGGAGTGTCAGAATGCTATTCAATTGAAATAACACAGTCTATTCTCTGTGCTGCACATAAATGAACAACTCCTGTTGTGTCTGTCTGCTTATTTTTTGCAACAAGGTAAAGAGAGAAAATTATAAGGATTTTGATTTTCTTAGCATATCAGATTTGACATTTCCCTCTAATACATTGTGAATATGCATGCGATAATAATCAGATTGATTTCCGTTTTCAGTGGCACTTTGTGTTCCAAGATGTATATGAAAATCTTTCAGTTATATGAACAGAATTATTTTATCAGTGTATAAGGATATTATTATTTTCCATTTTAGGGGCTCCTTTGAAGCTGCTTCAATGTTAACACTTTGATGCGGTTTTGTGCTATGTAGCTGCCATGGAAAGCAGATATAGATAATAAGGTAAAAAGTACCACAACTTATCTGCTTTTTACTGTAGCAGGTACTGAAACCATATATTGCTGAAATGTGAGGACAGCAAATTTATCATCCAGTTATTATTACTACTTTTTAGTATAATTATGTAAAATTCTCCACATTTTGCTTCATCACTTTTTCCTGACAAGGTAAAAGTATTTTGCAAAATTTCAAAAAAAGCTCAGAATTTTTTTTTCCAATGTGAAATCACTGTCAATTTGTAAATTCACCATTCTTCTGTAGTCACTTCAGGGATATGTGCTACAGATCTCATACTACAGGTCACTGAAACTTGTCTGTAGGCCTTTGGGGTACTTCTACACTAAAACACTGAGTCAAAAAGCCCGAGTCCATTGACTTGGCTCACATGTCTTGGACTACAGTGCTAAAAATAGCAGTGCAGAGGTTCCCACTCAGGCTGGAGCCCGGGCCCTGGGACCTGCCCTCCTTGCTGGGTTTCAGAGTTCGGGCTCCAGCCCATGCCCAAACATCTACACTGCTATGTTTAGCCCTGTAGTATAGGCCGTGCAAGCCCGAGCCAGTTGACCTGGGCTCAGATTCAGTGCTGCAGGTTTTTCTTTGCATTGTAGACATACCATGAGATGCCATACTTTTTCATTTTAAGTATGCTCAGCACTAGCCATCTCCTTTTTTTGTTTTCTGAAGCTTGGATCAAAGCCCATTAAAGCAATGGACAGGCAAACAGAAGATTGGCACAGAGACAATGGGTATGTCTACACTGGTATCAGAGGTGAGAGTGCAGCACATGTGGACATATGCAAGCTAGCTTTGATTTAGCTACCTTGAATAACAATAAGACTGAAGCCATGGCAGCAAAGGTTGTACAAGTCTGCCCAGGACCCTTAATATGTACTTGAGAGGCCATCCCATGCTTTTGTGGTGTCACTGCTTTTGTTATTTGAGCTAGTTAGATCAAAGTTAGCTTGGATACGCCTACACACATAGCAGTCACACCTCTGATTTCAGGGTAGACATACACTAAGCAACTTGCCCAAAGTGAAGCAGGAAGTCTATGGCAGAGATCAGAATTAAACCAACATCTCTAGAGTCTCAGGCTAGTGCTTTAATCAGAAAACCACCCCTCTTCCCTAACAAAAATATTGTACTTCTTCTCAACACTGATCCCTCCATTTTCTCTCTTTCTCAGTCTCTCTGTGGAAATGAGATGAGTGAATATTAGTCAGAAACACATGTCTGAATTGGCGCCACGACATTTATCAATGATCCTAGAAACAAGGCTTCAGTGAATCCTTGCACTTTCCAATTCAGAACTGCAGTTCTCTCCAAGCAATATAAACAAGTGTGTAGTAGTTTGGAAAGAAGAACTTTGGGCAAAAAAACAAACAACTAATAAGCTGGGTAAGTGGAGAAATGAGTTAAAACAAGGATGTCAGCTGAAAATGGAGAGGCTCTCATTAGCTCAGCTCTCTGAGAATCGATTAGAATAATTCCCAGTGACTTCACAGACACCTAGCTGATTAAAGAAGAGCTGATGAGTTGACGGCTTCCCAGCTGCTAAGCTCAGCCGACAAGTCACTGATGACTTCAGCAGATGGTCCTGCTTTTAGTCCATTGAGAACTTTATGAGCCATGTATCCTCCTTCAGGCAACTCATTGTTTGAAATAAGGAACAGAATGATGAACTAATGTGTTGTGTTATAAAATGCTCCAGGACATATCTTTCCTGAGCAGCATCCAAACATCCTCAACTTGAATATCATTGTTATGGTCTGAAAATTAATGATGTATAAAAAAAACCCATCAACTGAAAAAATGTCAACAGTGATGCAGAAACCCTAAGAGCTGTGAAGTCCATGAGGGCAATAAAATTGCATATAGATTTAGTTAAGAAAGGGAGGTGGTTGCGTTTGTGAGGTTGTCACTGGGAATAGTTCACTTTATGAGCAGATTCTAATCCCCAGTTTACTCACACTGAATAGTGCCTTATTTCGGAACCAGCTCTACTGACTTCAATATGATTATTCACACTGACTGGCACTTTACTTCAGAAATAGCCATTGGGACTATGTGCGAAGTATCATAGAATCATAGAATATCAGGGTTAGAAGGGACCTCAGGAGGTCATCTAGTCCAACCCCCTGCTCAAAGCAGGACCAATCCCCAACTAAATCATCCCAGCCAGGACTTTGTCAAGCCTGACCTTAAAAAACCTCTAAGGAAGGAGATTCCACCACCTCCCTAGGTAACCCATTCCAGTGCTTCACCACCCTCCTAGTGAAAAAGTTTTTCCTAATATCCAACCTAAATATCCCCCCACTGCAACTTGAGACCATTACTCCTTGTTCTGTCATCTGGTACCACTGAGAACAGTCTAGATCCATCCTCTTTGGAACCCCCTTTCAGGTAGTTGACAGCAGCTATTAAATTCCCCCTCATTCTTCTCTTCTGCAGACTAAATAATCCCAGTTCCCTCAGCCTCTCCTCATAACTCATGTGCTCCAGCCCCCTAATCATATCATGCCTCTCAGGCTGAGTTATGGGATCAGAATCTGGCCCTATGTCACCAGGGAACTTCTGATGTCCTCTTTCACAACACCACTGCTGCAAAAAGTCATCATGCGTAAAAAGGAAGGACATCTTTGTCAGTGGGAAGACTCTATTGTATTGGTTGCAATATCTTGAGTGCAATGCTTTTTGAACTGTACTATAGGAGTAATATCTATTTGATGTCTGTATTATAAGGATGAATCCCCCACAATTAATAAGAAGTATTTTAGGCAAGGGGCTAAATTCTTCTCTCAGTTACAGCCATGTCAGTCAAGAGTAACCCCACTGAATTGGGGGTGGGGGGGAAACTTAGATTAGAGTCTGGTCCTGGGTCGTCTTCTTGGAACAAGGAAATGGAGGTCAGTCTGTATTTTAGAACTTCAGCTTCTGGTTCCAGGCATAACTAAGAAGTTAAAAGAAGGAATAAGATACTTCTCACCATCACTGAGGGTGGCAGAATCTTACTTTTTATACATTTCTATTTATTAATTATTAATTATTATTATAAGTAGTATTTATTTATTAGCTGTATTGCAATAGGGCCTAGGAGACCCAGCCATGGATGAGGACCCCATTGCAAAAGAATGGTCCCTGCCCCAAAGAGTTTAAGATTATTTGTAGGATTAGATAAACTCTTATGTTATTCTTCCCCTGCTTTTTTAAAACACTCTGCAAAGTAGCTGCTATGAATTCTAAAACATACCCGACCACAGGGTCTGCATTGTTTTATGATTGTTGTGCTGCACAAATACTTGGCAACCCTTTTCATTTTCATATTTAAGTTGGCTGTCTCATAGGAGTCATGTTACAATAAATACATATTGTAAATATACGTTATATGGGACTCAATCTGACACCCGTTGGCATTCATAGCAAAACTCCTCTTGGCTTCAATTGCAGCAGGATAGGGTCCTTAGTTTGTGGTGGTGAAACATGTTTTTTTTAAGGCTGCATTGAAGTTTCAGGTCAGTATTTCAAGTATGTATTTTTTCATAAATAATTCATTATACATTATTGAGCATATACAAAACAAAAACCAAAAGAAATCAGTCAGGGACTGCAATGTGCTCTTGCTGTGCATGAAAAATTCCCAAAGGTTATTCCATCTCTTTTGTATGTATGTAATAATGTAACCCTAATCAAACATACCTCAATGTTTCTGACAAGCTATTTATTGCTTAATTCTTTTTTTTCCCTGCACCAATAAAAATGTTATTCAAAACATTCACAATTGAATAATAAAAGCCTGCTGTGAAATCATTCTTACTGATTGAAGGCTGATTATTTTCATATTGCAGCTGTTGCTAGCTATTCCATATTCTTAAACTTTATTATTATAGTGGCATCACAGATATATTTCTGATTTCAGATCATGCATTTTGGAGGCTGTGATCTATTTTTTCTAGAGAATGAAAATCGTAGAATCATAGAATATCAGGGTTGGAAGGGACCTCAGAAGGTCATCTAGTCCCACCCCCTGCTCAAAGCAGGACCTAATCCCAACTAAATCATCCCAGCCAGGGCTTTGTCAAGCCTGACCTTAAAAACCTCTAAGGAAGGAGATTCCACTACCTCCCTAGGTAACCCATTCCAGTGCTTCACCACCCTCCTAGTGAAAAAGTTTTTCCTAATATCCAATATAAACCTCCCCCACTGCAACTTGAGACCATTAGTCCTTGTTCTGTCATCTGGTACCACTGAGAACAGTCTAGATCCATCCTCTTTGGAACCCCCTTTCAGGTAGTTGAAAGCAGCTATCAAATCCCCCCTCATTCTTCTCTTCTGCAGACTAAACAATCCCAGTTCCCTCAGCCTCTCCTCATAACTCATGTGCTCCAGCCCCCTAATCATTTTTGTTGCCCTCCGCTGGACTCTTTCCAATTTTTCCACATCCTTCTTGTAGTGTGGGGCCCAAAACTGGACACAGTACTCCAGGTGAGGCCTCACCAATGTCGAATAGAGGGGAACGATCACGTCCCTCGATCTGCTGGCAATGCCCCTACTTATACAGCCCAAAATGCCGTTAGCCTTCTTGGCAACAAGGGCACACTGTTGACTCATATCCAGCTTCTCGTCCACCGTAACCCCTAGGTCCTTTTCTGCAGAACTGCTGCCTAGCCACTCGGTCCCTAGTCTGTAACAGTGCATGGGATTCTTCCGTCCTAAGTGCAGGACTCTGCACTTGTCCTTGTTGAACCTCATCAGGTTTCTTTTGGCCCAATCCTCTAATTTGTCTAGGTCCCTCTGTATCCTATCCCTACCCTCCAGCGTATCTACCACTCCTCCCAGTTTAGTGTCATCTGCAAATTTGCTGAGAGTGCAGTCCACGCCATCCTCCAGATCATTAATGAAGATATTGAACAAAACCGGCCCCAGGACCGACCCTTGGGGCACTCCACTTGAAACCGGCTGCCAACTAGACATGGAGCCGTTGATCACTACCCGTTGAGCCCGACGATCTAGCCAGCTTTCTATCCACCTTATAGTCCATTCATCCAGCCCATACTTCTTTAACTTGCCGGCAAGAATACTGTGGGAGACCGTATCAAAAGCTTTGCTAAAGTCAAGGAATAACACATCCACTGCTTTCCCCTCATCCACAGACCCAGTTATCTCCTCATAGAAGGCAATTAGGTTAGTCAGGCATGACTTGCCCTTGGTGAATCCATGCTGACTGTTCCTGATCACTTTCCTCTCCTCTAAGTGCTTCAGAATTGATTCCTTGAGGACCTGCTCCATGATTTTTCCAGAGACTGAGGTGAGGCTGACTGGCCTGTAGTTCCCCGGATCCTCCTTCTTCCCTTTTTTAAAGATGGGCACTACATTAGCCTTTTTCCAGTCATCCGGGACCTCCCCCGATTGCCAAAATGCGAGCTTTGCTTAGCAAATAATGAACTTGACCAAGTTCTAACACACACACATATTATTTATATATAATATCATATATATGACATTAATAGGACTCCATTCAGTTGCAGGGGCGTTCCTATCTGATTTTCTTTGCAGGATTGGGGTCTTGAAAAGACATTGCTTCAATATGAAGCGAGTGTAACTTCATTGATTTCATTCAATTGACCCTTCAGATCTACAATGTTTGGATTGATCTCAGGTCCTGTACATTTTGTCAGCTGGACAATCCTACTAAGAATTGATTTACTATTAAAATATTCTCATTTTAGAAGACTAATACATGCTTACTAACGATATTTAATGTAGATTCAATCAATCATGTCACTTTGGGGTATCTTTGTAAAACTCCTGAAGTCCCAGACTCCCTTTTTGCAGATGTAAATTGGAGGCCTTGCCCTAGCACCTACAGGTCTGTCGCATCTTATGCGCATTTAACATGCGCGATTTCAGCTTTACGCGGTCAGCAAAAACCAAAAAAAAACCAAAGAAAAAGAGAAAAATAACAATTTAAATACTGTTTCTGTAGTGCGGGCGATTCTGCCCATTACACTCAATGTAATTTTGACTATATGCGATTTTCACTTTAGGCGTTGACTGCGGAACGTAACCCCAGCGTAAGATGAGACAGACCTCTACTTCCCTTAGTTACTTGGGAGTGGATTGCTCCCTGTCACATTTAAACCCATGTGAGAGTGCTAAGAGGTAGGAAAACTCTTCAAGGATCCATTTGCAGAATTCATTCTCAATCATTTTGTCATGGGTGGTGAGTTTGCTCTGCTTTGGACAGAGCCTCAGGACCCACCCATGGATCTGGAGCATCCCCCGGTTTGGATTGTGGGTAATCATTGTGAGAGCAGAGCTATCCACAAGAAGTCCCTGTGCCTTCCTGCTCAGCTCTCTGCTCTCAGTGCCCGTCTTTTCAAGCATCAACCCCACTCCCTCCAGAGCAGCTCTAATGGAGGAATGCTACCAGAGACTGCCCCTGTCCAAGTGCTCCAGGATTCTTCTTAAAAACGGTTTGGTGACAGAGGACTCCTTGTGTGGAAAAGTCTCTGTGGAGCAGGAAATACAGCCCCAAGCTGTATTATCTATCCTTCCAGGGTAATCTTCCTACATGTGAATCTAGACCACATCAGGAGCACCCCACATGGGATGCTAAGAAGTGTGAGCAGTACCACTGAGTTGGCTGATACCTCTTCCACATAGTAGGACTGAAACTGGGTCTCCCTCCATTGATTGATTGTGATAGCACTAGCCGATGCCTGGTTTGAACATGCAGTTAGAGATTCCAGTTCTCAAATTTGCAGATGCACATTCAATTAAGTCACCAAAGGAAGAGATAGGTACACATTTTGTGGGAGCAAATTGCACCGATAATAAGGTAGTTCACTCTTTTGAATAATTGGCCTTTAAGCATTTGCCAGTTTCCTTTCCTGTAAAATGGTGTAATGCTTCTGCATGATAGGCTGGTATTGCTATCCTCATTTTACAAATAATGGAACTAAGGCACGGGGGGATATTCTACAAGGGCGTTATTGCCTTCTACATTACAGACATATCAGCTGCTTAATAAATGTTATTGTGGGGTTCATTATTTCCAATAGGTATTTCATTCGTCCAGTCCCAATAGAGCTTAATGTAAAGGATTATATACACCATACCCACTACTGAAAGGAATGTCAGACTTGCCCAAATGGTTACATATAGGTCTCAAATAAAGCCTGACTCACACTAGTGGAAATCCTTCAATTTACTTGGTTGGGTTTCAAGTGTAATGTCTATGGATGGGTGCAGCCATAGATCATTGTAGATTTTCCTCATACCGTGCCCTACAACATTTTCTATCAACCATAAACTAGGTCTGTCGAGCGATTAAAAAAATTAATTGTGATTAATTGCACAGTTAAACAGTAATAGAATACCATTTATATAAATATATTTGGATGTTTTCCACATTTTCAAATATATTGATTTTAATTACAACACAGAATACAAAGTGTACAGAGGTCACTTTTTATTTTTTATTATAAATATTTGCACTGTAAAAATAAAAGAAATAGTATTTTTCAATTCACTTAATACAAATACTGTAGTGCAATATCTTTATCATGCAAGTTTAACTTATAAATGTATAGCTAAGTACAAAAAATAATTGCATTTAAAAATAAAACAATGTAAAACTTTAGAACCTACAAGTCCACTCAGTCCTACTTCTTGGTCAGCCAATTGCTCAGACAAACATGTTTACATTTTCAGGAGATGCTGCTGCCCACTTCTTGTTTACAATGTCACCTGAAAGTGAGAACAGGCATTCACACAGCACTGTTTTAGCCAGCATTGCAAGATATTTACGTGCCAGATGCATTAAAGATTCATATGTCCTTTCATGCTTCAATCACCATTCCAGAGGACATACGTCCATGCTGACGATGGGTTCTGCTTGATAACTATCCAAAGCAGTGCAGACCAACGCATGTTCATTTTCATCATCTGAGTCAGATGTCACCAGCAGAAGGTTCATTTTCTTTTTTGGTGGTTCAGGTTCTGTAGTTTCCGCATCGGACTGTTGCTCTTTTAAGACTTCTGAAAGCATGCTCCACACCCCATCCCGCTCAGATTTTGGAAGGCACTTCAGATTCTTAAATCATGGGTCGAGTGCTATAGCTATCTTTAGAAATCTCACATCTCACAAACCTTCTTTGTGTTTTGTGAAATCTGCAGTGAAAGTACTCTTAAAACGAACAATATGCTGGGTCACCATCTGGGACTGCTGTAACATGAAATATATGGCAGAATGTAGGTAAAACACAGAGCAGGAGGCATACAATTCTCCCCCAAGGAGTTCAGTCACAAATTTAATTAACACATTATTTTCTTAACAAGCATCATCAGCATGGAAGCATGTCCTCTGGAATGGTGGCCAAAGCATGAAGGGGCATATGAATGTTTAGCATATCTGGCACGAAAATACCTTGCAATGCTGGCTACAAAAGTGCCATGTGAACATCTGTTCTCTCTTTCAGGTGACATTGTAAATAAGAAGCGGGCAGCATTAGCTCCCATAAATATCAACAAATTGTTTCTCTTAGCGATTGGCTGCACAAGAAGTAGGACTGAGTGGACTTGTAGACTCTAAAGTTTTACATTGTTTTGTTTCTGAGTGCAGTTATGTAACAAAAAAATCTACATTTGTAAATTGCACTTTCACAATAAATAGATTGCACTATGGTACTTGTATGAGGTGAATTGAAAAATACTATTTCTTTTAATCATTTTTACAGTGCAAATATTTGTAATAAAAATAATATAAAGTGAGCTCTGTACACTTTGTATTCTGTGTTGTAATTTAAATATATTTGAAAATGTAAAAATATCCAAAATATTTAATACATTTCAATTGGTATTCTTTTGTTTAACAGTGCGATTAATCATGGTTATTTTTTTTTAATCATGATTTTTTTTTTTTAGTTAATAGCATGAGTTAACTGTGATTAATCAACATCCCTACCATAAACATAGCTCTGGTCTCAACTATATGTATGTTCTCAGTGTGCTAAGTGGCCAAGTAATGTCTGGGTTTTGGAAGTGAGAATAGAGTTTTGTTTTATTCCATTCAGTCTATAAAATTATTGATTGGAGGTTGAAAGGTTTAGAAATGTATGAGAAAGTACATGGAGCTATAATGGAAATGTTTGCAGACCCTCCACAGTAGCTGTTGCTAGTTCTCCAGCTATAATACCTAAGTGCAGTAATATGTTGGTTTGTATTTCTTCCTTTGTAGAGGTTACCATAGACACTAACAGCACATAGGCAACTAATGGGTAAAAATAAAGTATAAATGGATTTGGCAAAAGTAATTATCAAAGTACAGCTACAGGAGATTTTTTTATATGTACTGGTATAATTTCACTCAAGGATAATATTGAATTACCATGTACTCAGCAAGTGCTACATAGCGTTGTGTGTGTGGTTTTTTTTTATCACCAAACCCCTTCTGAAAGCCTTTCTGACTAATTAAGTATAAAACTATATTGTAAAATAAGACTTTCTTTTTATTATTTATATACCTGCAGCACCTAGGACTGCCAGTCATGGAGCAAGACCCCATTGTGCTAGGTGCTATATATATGGTTGTGAAGTAGGTAGGTTTGCTACACACGTAACATACCTGACCTAAATGTAAGAAAAAATGTTAAGACAACTTCAGGTATGTCTATACCTCTGAGTCTATACTGGCATATCTATGCTGGCATAACCCTGTAACGTAGATACAGCCTACACCAATGGAAGGGTTCTTTCCATCAATGCAGGAACACCACCTCCCTGAATGACAGTAGCTATGTCTACACTGCGGAGTAGATTGGCATGGTTATGTCTGGTTTGTCACACCCCTGACAAACATACCTATGTCTACCTAACTTAAGTAAAAACAATGAGGAGTCCTTGTGGCACCTTAGAGACTAACACATTTATTTGGGCATAAGCTTTCGTGGGCTAAAACCCACTTCATCAGATGCACCTGAGAATCTGATGAAGTGCATCTGATGAAGTGGGTTTTAGCCCACGAAAGCTTATGCCCAAATAAATTTTTTATTCTCTAAGGTGCCACAAGGACTCCTCATTGTTTTTGCTGATACAGACTAACACGGCTACCCCTCTGAAACCTGTTACCTATCTTAGACCAAACCTTAGAGTACATAACCTCTTCTCCACCCACAGACCTTAACTCTGGCCAATCTGTCCTCTCTTCTCTACCAAAATATCCCCTCCCAACACTATTAGTTATGAACATTTGGCATGTTTAGTCATCTAGGTAATTAATCTGCTGGTCACGTCAAGTACTAAGACCAATAAGTTGACATCAGTACTGGTGACCTACAATGGATGTGCCGTGTTTTATTTCCTGCCTGAAAATAGAAGGGACTTCCTGTGCATTAAGTGCAAGTTGGCGGCTGTGTTGGAGGAAAAGGTTCTTGGATTAGAGAAGCAAGTAGAGAGATTACTCAGAATCAGAGAAGCTGAGGAGTTCCTAGGCAACCATGTTCAGGAAACATCAGTATCCCTGTTTCAAGGAAGAAAGGAGCTGACCACCAAAGAGTCANATCTGATGAAGTGCATCTGATGAAGTGGGTTTTAGCCCACGAAAGCTTATGCCCAAATAATTTTTTTAGTCTCTAAGGTGCCACAAGGACTCCTANCCTGAAAATAGAAGGGACTTCCTGTGCATTAAGTGCAAGTTGGCGGCTGTGTTGGAGGAAAAGGTTCTTGGATTAGAGAAGCAAGTAGAGAGATTACTCAGAATCAGAGAAGCTGAGGAGTTCCTAGGCAACCATGTTCAGGAAACATCAGTATCCCTGTTTCAAGGAAGAAAGGAGCTGCCCACCAAAGAGTCAGAGAGAGAGAGAGAGAGAGAGGAGGCCTGGCAGTTTAAAACCACTAGGGGCAGAAGGTCAGAGCAGCATTCTACATCTCTGGAGACAAATGGGAATGGACAGGCAGTGGCCACTAGAGAGAAGAGGACCCCAAGGAATTCCACACAGCTAGACATTTCCAATCAATACCAGATCCTCAACCTGGGAACTTTGGAAGATACCTCTCAAGGTACAGCTGGTCCAAGAGGGCAAAGATGTATGGGACATACCTCTGGATGGCAGCTCATCCCAACCTGTAAAAAAACCAGGCTTTCCCACAAAGAGTTCTCTAACCATACAAGGAAAACAGACTACTCTTGTTGGGGATTCAGTATTCAGAAGAATCAAGAGACCATTCTGCAAGGCACAGACAGAGAACAGGATGGTGTGCTGCCTTCCTGGAACCAAGACATGAGACATTACTCCAAGATTGGCTAGGCTTCTGAAGTTGACAGGTCAGGATCCATTGGTGATGGTTCATATCAGAATAATGACATTGCATCAAGGGATATCTTGCTGATAATAGATGGCTTCAGGAAACTCAGAAGCATACTGAAGAACAAGAATGTCCAAGCAATCTTCTCTCGGACCCTTCCAGTGTCAAGAGGAAAGGAAGGCAGAAGACTCTAGAAGTTAACAGATTAATGGGCTAGTGGTGTATGGTGTAGGGTTTTGGGTTTGTGGAACATTGTTCCACTTTCTATGGGCAAGGGGAAGTATAGGTTGGATGGCCTCCAATTTAGTAAAAGGGGATCAAGTCTCCACAGGGAGAAGCTGGTTAGAGTAGTCAGGAAGGCATTGAACTAATAACAACAAAAGGGGATGGTAAAAAGAGGGAAGATCTGGCCAATCATTTTAGCACAAAATCAAGATATTGAGAACAAAAGTAATGAAGGAACCAAAGGACATGAAGAGAAGAAATTCTTGAATTGCCTATATACCACTGCAAGGAGCCTGGGTAACAAACAAAAGAAATTGGGATTGCTCGTTTATGAGCATAAATTAGTTCTAGTTGGTATTACTGAAACCTGGTAGGATAATTCACATGATTGGAATATAAAAAATAATTAAAACCTATTAAGGAAGGAGTGGGCAAAAGGGGAGGGGGAGTGGTACTCTATGTCAAAAATTTAATTACCTGTTTCCAAGTCACTGATAAGTTAGAAGAAAATTATCTTGACTGCTTATAGCAGTAGATGCTAACAGATAAAGCACAAGATGGGAAATTAGTTGGTGTCTGCTATAGGCCACCATATCACATGATGACAGGCTCCTAATGCACCTATCGTAATGTATGGGGGGGGGGGAAAGGTGCATGATCATGGGTTACTTCAACCTGAGTGACATATCTGGAGATCTCATGATGCCAATACTAGACATTTTTGGAATTTCATCATATATGAAAATTCCCTAACTCAAAAAGTGTTGCATCCAATATGGGGGAATTCTATATTACCCCCTTGCTTTGCCAGATAAAAAGGAACTGATCACAGAACTAAAAATTAATGGTAGCTTAGGTACAAGTAATCATGACTTGATCAAATGTATAATGTGCAAACAGAATGAAGTCCAGACCAGAAATACATATACTTGGTACTTTAAAAGGGCCAATTTCACAAAGCTGAAAACAATAATGAGCCAAATCAGCTGGGAGGAAGAATTTAATCAGAAAAATGTGAATGATAATTGGGACTCGCTTAAGAAAACTACCAGATGTCCAAAAAGCCACAAACCCCCAATCGAGGAAGAAGGTCACATTCATTAAATTACCAACCTGTATTACAGGGGAAGTGAAGGCAGCTATTAAACATAAAAAATAATATATAACAAATTGGAGAAAGGGAAAGTCAATAGTAATGAATATAAATCAGAAGCTAGGAATTATAGAAAAGATAAGGGAAGCAAAGGGACACAAGGAGAAATCTATGGCAAGAAAAGTTAAAGACAATAAGAAGGTTTTTTTTAAAGTATATTATGAACAAAAAGAATCCTAACAATGGTATTGGTCCATAACTAGAAGGAAATGGTAGAGTTATCACTAATAATGCAGAAGAGTCAGAAGTGTTCTATAAATATTTCTGTTCTGCGTTTGGGAAAACAATTATGTAGTCATATCATATTATAACTCTTTCCATTCCACTAGTACTTCAGGAGGATGTTATACAGAAGCTACAAATGTTAGATATTTTTAAATCAGTAGGTCTGGACAACTTTCATCTAAGAGTTTTAAAAGACCAGGCTGAGGAGCTTGCTGGATTATTAACATTGATTTTCAATAAGTCTTGGAATATTGGAGAAGTTCCAGAAGACTGGAAGAAACCTAATTTTGTGCCGATATTTACAATGGATAAGCAGGATGACACAGGTTATTATAGCCTTGTCAGTATAACATTTATCCCGGGCAAGTTAATGTAATGGCTAGGGCTGTTAAGCGATTAATCACACTGTATCAAACATAATATAATCATTGATAAAGTTAGCAGAGGACTAAAATTGAGGGAGTGGTAAACAATGAAGAAGACAGGTCACTGATACAGAGCAGTCTGGATCACTTGATAAGCTTGGCACAAGCAAACAATGTCTGGTTTATTATGGCTACATGTGTATGGAACAAAGAAAGTTGGTCATACTTACAGGATGAGGGACTCTATCCTGGGAAGCAGTGATTTTTTTGTGGGGAGGTGAGGGGTGGCTAACCATCTGAACTTGATCTCCCAGTGCGATTCTGTGACTGAAAGGGCTAACACAATCCTTGAATGCTAAACAGAGGAATCTCGAGCAGGAGTAGACAGGTTATTCTATTTCTGTCATTGGTAATATGTCCAGTTCTGGTGTCCACAATTCAAGAAAGATATTGATAAATTGTAGAGTGTGCAGAGAAGAGCCACAAGAATGATTGAAGGATTAGAAAACATGTTTTATAGCGATAGACTCAAGAAGCTCAATCAATTTAGCTTAACAAAGAGAAGGTTAAGGGTGACTTAATTACATTCTATGAGTACCTAAGTGGAAAACAAATATTTTATAGTGGGCTCTTCATTCTAACAGAGTGAAAGTTGGAAGTTGAAGCTACATAAATTCAGACTGGAAATAAGGCACACATTTTTAAAAGGGAGGTTAATTAACCCTTGGAACAATTTACCCAGGGTTGTGGTGGATTCTCCATCACTGGCAATTTTTAAATCACAATTGGATGTTTTTCTAAAAAATATGCTGTAGGAATTACTTTGGGGAAGTTCTATGCAGAGGTCAGACTAGATAAACACAATTATCTCTTCTGGCTTCAGGACCCATGAATCCTGACTGAGGTCCTGATCTCATTTGGGGGCACAAAGTGTTTAACAAAATAATAGATAATAAAATAATAAAAACAATAACATATTCTTTCATTTCAGGTCGCCAGGACTGGACTTGACACTTAATGTATTTTCAATCAAGTTCATTTCAGAGCACACTAAAAAAACAACACCTAGGAAAACAATTAGATTTGTGCCACAATGCAACTAATGCTTCTTTAGGGAACATTAGGTCTCCATAAATTACCCAGCTGATGTCTAAAATAATTAAAAAGACTTGTTCATTTATGCAAATGACTGTAAACATGCATCAGTGCTAAGCTTGGGATGCTTTGGTTCAGCTTCTAAAAGACTTCCAGTGAAACAAAGAGCTACTGCTGGAGCTTCTGTACTGGCCGGGAAGGACAATGCTACTGGAATGCAGCCATAAGACAGTTTATTTAGGATAAACATAAATACAAAGTTTTGTTCAGAAAGAGGGGACCTGAGTTGGGAGTGCTTGACTTTTTCTTGGCCAATTCCAGCTGCACAGAAGAGTCAAGGACTCCATATCTGCTCTCTGTGTATTAAGGATCCCCCTGGAAAACAAAATGTATGAGTGAAGTAGATGGGATGGGGCCATGAAGGGAAATAATTTGAGACTTCCCTTCAGAGGATTAGTCCCTGTATTCTATCAGGACTCAGCCTACTTTGATCTCCTTAACCAAAAGGCAGATCTACCCAAAATGAGACCTTTAGGGTGGATAGAGGAAATAGGGGATCACTGAAATATTGTAAGGTGCACTAATGCAGCATCCTTCAGCCACGGACAATCAATCATGTGACACAAGTCAGTAATATCACTCCATATAACAGATAGCTAAACTGAGGCATTGTGAGGTGTTAAATGACTTGCCCTAGGCCACTTATTGAATCAGTGAAAACCCGTAAAACAAGAGGTGTCCTGACTACCAAACACTGTTTTACCCATGAGACTATACTCCCCTTCTAGTACCTCACCCACACAAAGGTATTATAAAGTTACAATGGACTTGTTGGCAAATCATATGGTAATGGTGGTGTATTTGACTGCAAAGGACACATTTGTGTATTTCTCCCCTACCCCACCCATCTTGGACCATAGTTTTCACATGAATTTCTTTATTTGCAAACATTAATACAGTTTCTGTAAAAAAAAAAAATCTCTCCTGAAAGCCCTTTTGTTTGTGTTAATCTGCTCAAGTACAGAAAGTGGCACAAGGCCAAATGCATTAGCCATAATGTGTTAGTTTAAAGCCAGGCACAATTTAAGCCATTTTATGGCTTGGTTTAGTTTGAGTTTAATGTAAACATAGTGGCTCTTTGCAGTTTTGATGATATACTCAACTGTTACAGAAAAGGACATCAGGGCTTCATGATGGATAAAAACCCAAGGAATGTAAATGTAATATACGATAAATTGTCATTTCTCTTCAAGCACTTTGTAAATTACCCATTTATCCTTTCCATAAAAAGGATGCAAAGCTGGTTGTTGTTGTTTTTTTCATTTGGTCATAGCCAAAATAAGTTACATTTTCAAAAGCATGTCCAAAATGTGTAATATAGGGACAATTAACCACCAGGAAATTGTGAACCCTGCATGGAATTAAGTATTGCATGCACTGAACTGCATGCTTTGTCTGTCCCATTTATATACACCGTAAGAACATTCTTAACTTCTAAAGTTCCACACAATATGTTTGAATGACATATTTTCCTCTATGCAGTGTAGTTGTAGCCATGTCGGTCTCAGGATATCAGAGAGAGAAGGTGGGTGAGGTAATATCTTTTATTGGACCAACTTTTGTTGGTGAGAGAGACAAGCTTTGAAGCCATACAGGGCTCTTCTTCAGGTCATTCTTCTTCAGAGTACCTTTCCTGGACCTAAGAAGAACTCTGTGTGGCTCGAAATTTTGTCTCTCTCATCAGCAGATGTTGGTCCAATAAAAGATATTACTTCACCCACCTTGTCTCTCTAATATTTTCTTCTGGTACTCTCCCACAAACCTGTTTATTTTTTAAATGATTATGTGTATAGGCTCATTTTGTTTTCCAAATATGGTGGAACTAGTTGCACTCACCACCGTCAGCTGCTGGAAGTTCCACATCTAGCGCTTCCTGTTGACCTTCACTTTGACTCTACAATGACCTGGTTTTGTCATGATTTAGCCCTCTGGCTGTGTCCTGTCATGTCTGGACACTTTCTAGGTTGACAAGAGTATATTAAAATCTCACAAATGTCCCAGCACAAAAGATCTTTTTACCGCCACTTGGGCTATTCCTTGGCCCATCCTTCAACCTTAGTGTTCAGCACACCCTGGGCCCAATAGTCCTTACGTCAGGCTTGTATGCCCCTTCCTCTGAGCTGGTAGGGGAACCCAATTCCCAACCCCTGATCTGGGTTCTGGTCCAAGGACCCTGTATTGGGCAGCAAGGTCTGCTCCCTCAGACCTTCTGCTGTTTCCATGGGCCACTTCCTACCTCCAATCCCCTTGTGCTGCTTCCCTGCAGCCTATGCTTAACATAGCTTCCCTCTAGTTCTCAGGCCTCTGGCTTCTCTCTAGGTCCTCCCAGTTCCTTCTTCCTCTGCTGGAATTCCAGTCCCTCTAGACTGCCTCTCTGTGTCTTGCCCTCTTTCCAGGGCCCACCACAGGGATTAATTCTGTCTCCGTGACCTTCTTCAATTTGCTTTTCCCAGGCTCTTCCCATAGTGACGGAACTCTCTACCTCCTCTTTCCTGAGTCCTTCTAACTGGGTTCTCCTCCCTATTATGTCGTCTTTCCTAACCCTTTCAGATCTAGGATCACTAATTGCATTGTCAGATCAGAACTTCTGAGGGATATCTTCTACGTCACAGGCAAGGCTGAACCCGACTCCCCCTAAAGGATTACCCAATCTATGATACATGGGTAAGTAATTAAAGTGTTTATATGCACACTAGCTTATTTGACTATACAAATATTGGAGATTTTCATCATATTTAGAATCCCAATTTTGGAAATTTAGCTCAGTTCTTTTTCTAACAGAGTGAGACTGATGGGAAGATGGAAGCCTTACAACCCATCTAACTTATCCACTTGTCAGCCTAGCACCTGTACCGTGTCTATTTCTCCCTGTGAGGGCCCATAGCCACAGGAACTAAGGGTGCGGGGGTCCCGGATCCACTGCCGGCCCCGGTCCCAGCTGTCACCCCCGGTCCCCGGCCCATGGTCCCAGCCGCCAGCCCCGGATCCTGGCTCGGGGTCCCGGCTGCTGGCCCTGCATCTGGGGCTCCGCACATGCCCTCTGTGGCACCAGTATCAGCCAACCTTACCCCTGTCTGCATCCCCACCTCCCGGAGCCAAGGCCCTGCTCCCGGCCCCAGCTCTAGGGGATGGTGAGGGGCACGGATGCGGAATGGGGGGCGTAGTTCAGCATCCCCACTCTAAAAATTGTTCCAGCACCACTGTAAGGGCCAATCTAACTCTATTTCAGATTATCGTCATCTTTATCTCTTTTGTTGCTGTCTGAGGGTCACTGGGGGTGTGGAAAGGTAAAGCCTGCACTCCTGTCTGGATCTGAGTTTTGTTAATAGGGCCTCTCTGCAGTATTAAGGTCAAGAACTAGCATCTTTATTAAAATGTATAATTGCTTCTTGGCTACCACCCCCAGTAATAAATGTTTGGCAGGCCAAACTATCCCCACAGTAATTTCTCACCTGCCAGCCCATTTTTTAATGTGTTTACATAGGTGCAGCTGATTTCATAAACAGATCTATTAATGATTCATGAAAAGGATCAGAAACCAGCTCACTCATTTTTAGCTGTGTTACCTTTGCAGAGTTAACAGGAGTAACAAGCAGTAACAACTTGCCTTAGTCTGTGCTATTATTGCATAGTCATTCCTGATAGACGACACGCACTTTAATCTGGGGGTTGTTTTTTTTTATCCTCTTCTGTACTTTTCCCACTTCTTCAATATCCTGTCTGTAATATATTAACCAGAACAAAACACAAAGCTTGAGCTGTGACCTGACTGACCCTTTGTTCATGGCATAAATATCTATTCTAATTGACTCTGGTTTCCTCTATTTATTCAATTCAATGTTCTGTTTACATCTGAAACTCTTGCCAGACATTGGGAGAATGGTTTAAAATGTATGTCCATTCTTAACTCACACGCAAGGTCCCTTTATTCATCCTGTAGTTTGGGACCACTGAGGGCAGAATCCCTTTTCTTCCTTTTGGACATGATTCTTCTTAGAGTCAGGGCCGGCACAACCCATTAGGTGACCTAGGCGGTCGCCTAGGGCGCTGCTATTTTGGGGGCGCCGGTGCCACGTCCGTCCGTTCAATTTTGGGGGCGGGACCTTCCGCCGCCGCTGTTGGGGACAGCATTTCGGGGGCGGGACCTTCCGCTGCCTAGGGCGCCGGAAGAGCTGGCGCCGCTACTGCTTAGAGTTCATATATCTGCAGATTTTCACACCCTGCTACTTAGTCCTCTACTTTAGGTCACTGATGTATCATTTGAACAAGATACAGAACAATCATTTCACTTATCACCTCCCTCCCACTTGATGGCTAACCAGTTGCATTCAAAGAACTGAGACCAAGGCCCAGCTAGAAATATCCACATAGAAATTGTGAGCCCTGTGCTGACGCACTGATGAGCAGTTGAAATCAATGGGATTACTTGTGAGTAACTGCTCACATATGTGAATAAGGGGCTTACAATTTGGCCCTTTATCTGAATGCCCCAAACCAAGATGGTTTTAATAATATATAAACCAGATCAAAACTAGCCCTGATTTTGTTTGTTCACCTCCCAAACTCAGCAGATGATGTGTTGCTAATGAGTACCAAATTCACGGCCATGAAAAACACGTCACAGACCATGAAATCTGGTCTCCCGCCATGAAATCTGTTTTTTTGTGTGCTTTTACCCTATACTATACAGATTTCATGGGGGAGACCAGCATTTCTCAAATTAGGAGTCCAGACCCAAAAGGCAGTTTCAGGGGAGTCAAAAGGTTACTTTAGGGGGAACCACAGTATTGCCACCCTTACTTCTGCGCTGCCTTCAGAGCTGGGTGGCTGGAGAGTGGCGACTGTTTGCCGGGAGACCAGCTCTGAGGGCAGCACCTCATCAGTAGCAATGGAGAAGTAAGGGTGGCAATACTATACCATGCCATCCTTAATTCTGTGCTGCTGCTGGCGGCAGCTCTGCCTTCAGAGCTGGGCTCCCAGCCAGCAGCTGCTGCTCTCCAGCTGCCTAGCTCTGAAGACAGCGCTGCCGCCAGCAGCAGCACAGAAGTAAGGGTAGGAGTACCGCAATCCCCCTACAATAACCTTTAAAACCCATCCACAATCCCTTTTTGGGACAGGACCCCTACAATTACAACACTGTAAAATTTCAGATTTAAATAGCTGAAATCATGAAATTTGCAGTTTTTAAATTCCTATGACTGTGAAATTAACCAAAATGGAGTGTGAATTTGTTAGGGCCCTACTAATGAGCCACAGGAAGAGGTTACACTGATGGTTTCCATTTTTTTCCGTCTCTACACGAATGTAAATTGGAGATTAAGGGACAAATTGTGGCCCTTATCACTGGTTTGAATAGTGGGCAGTGCAGAACTGCACTATCCAATGGGAATCTCCTGGGGGGACTATGCAAATGAAGGCACAATCTGTGCTCTCATTCGCACACTCCAAGCAGCCTGGTATGGAGGGTGACCCATCATCTTTGGAATGGTGCAGACTGCTCCCCCATGTGTTGCCAACAGGCGCGGTGGCTGGTGCAAAGAGGAAAGGCACCGTAGCCCCACCTTCTCTCTGTCCCCTTTGCAATGTCATGATTCCTTATGGGTTCACCCAGAGTGCAGCATTGGCTGTTCCTGTGAAATATTTTTGCCTGGGATGTCCAAACAGGATAGGCTTTTTCAACACTTTTCCATGTCACTCTAGTATGGCCATAAAGGCCAGGTACAATCTAGCCCAGAAAAAACCCCAAAAAACCCCACTATTTTTTATCCAATTAATTTTAAATCACCTAAACAAAGAGCCTTCTGCCATTTTCATGAGAAGACTAGTTAATACCATCACTCCATTACTGGGCCAGTTTTTAATCCCATGGATTATCATCGATATTGTTATTGCTAACATTAGACATTCATCTTCTTTGTGATTCTGTAAGAAATGGCTTCTTAAAGCCAAAGTAAATCATAGCCATTGCTTCACCCCTGTCCGCTCTCCCTGTCACTTCCTCTGGGAAGTTAATCAAGCTCGTTAAGCATGACCTCCCATTTTGTAAATCTTAGCTGACTGCTCTAATCAAGCTAAACCTGTCCAAGTTGCTTATCTAAAGGCCTCAAAAGTCAATGAAAAATCTCCCCGGATGAGAACAAAGCCCTAGGAATTGTCCCACTATGTCTTTGCCTGGGATGTGGAGATAGATTTCTGGGAGCTATATCTATTTGCTGGTTCTCCCCTGCAATGTTATTTTTAAATGTTTCTCACATCTCTTTATTGTCTTTCCTACTCATTTCAAGATGCAAACCCTCATGCTTCCAAGAATAAACCAATCACTAATTGATACCTTCCCCCCTATAGACAGATTATTCTATAATGGGCCAATATAGGATTCATTGCACCTTGTTCTGACACACATGATGCTGGCCATCAGCAAAGATAGGATAGCAGATGGGCGACTGGTCTGATTTGATGTGACACTTCCTATGGAATTACCAAGTGCTATATGACTTGGGGGTTTCATTGTGAAGGATTCACACAGTTCTAATGATGACTCTTCCCAAGGCTACTTTTACCTTTTCAACTATCTCTTCTGCAATACTCTGGATACCAGCGATGCTTTCCTACTTCCCTCCCTAACTTCTGGTGTGAGAAATGTGGAATCTCCATTTTGAACAATGGTAAATTTTGATTTTTCTTCTACCTCATCTCAGGGTAACAGTCATTTGTAGTGTCAACATTAATTGTGCCTCCAAATACATTGAAACAGAAAATAAAGCCCCTTGTAAAATACCATTTGTAATAGGAAGAGAGCCTGAGGCATATGCCCTTGTATCAGAGGCCTGGTATGAGGCAGGACCTGCTCACAGAATCTGGCAACAACAGAGCTGATATTTCAGAAATATACATTCCTATGAAGTGATAATCATAGAGTACTCACATAAACACATCCCAATATCTAGTGGTACCAAAACATCCCACTATCAAGGATGGTACAAAAACATTCCCCAGGAATAACAGGAACACACTGACCCCTCCTAAAAGATACGGTCAGAATAACAGTATATAATAAAGATGTTTTAATCGAACTAACATGTACAAGGTGATGAGTAATAACTAGCCACATCAGGGAGCAGTAACTAATTATGCCAGAGGTAGTACTAACTTGTTTGTATCGGGGTATAAAAATGTATCTCAGAGGGAGTATCTTTGTCTGGCCTAGGGAGGAATGGAAAGTCCTGCTGTTCACTAAGCCGGTCCATTGTTACGGGCATACATGTATTAGTGGTCCGGTAGAATCTGCGGGATACTAGTACCATGCTTCATTGACAATAAACCTGGCTGGGTCCCTTAACGGATCTTGTAGACACTGGGTGGTTCGCTCAAGGTCTGCCGTGCCAGCTGTCTTCCCCCAGGCTGGGGTGCCACACCAAAAAACCACACACACGCAGCCAAACATCTGTCAGTATCTAAGCACATCATTAATAGCTATTTATAGAGAACTGAAAAATGTTTTTCCACTTAATTCACAGGACAAAGCGTTGTTTCTCCTTCTGAATAGGACACAGGGGAATGGCTGTCCAGACTCCCAGACAGTGAGTGACAGCCTTCACCCAAGAGGTGAAAGTAATGTGTGAAATGAAAAAGATTTATTTTACCTATTCCAATGCTGGGTGTAGACTGCTAGCCTGAATTACTCCATGTGCTGGATGGCTAGTAGTTGAATGCCCTCTCAGTGCATGGGGTAGGCAGTGAATATGCTTCCAGAGAGATACCACCATTTCAAAACTGGTCTTGGCTGATCCCCAGTAATTACTGGGAACACTTCATGTGTATGGAGACTACTGCAAACTCAGGCCCTGAGCCAGCCAAGGAAGCTGAGAAGTTCGTAGTTCACGCTCACCCTATGCTAGTGTTTAAGTGATGCAGAAAGGTAGGTAAAGAAGAAAGCTATGATTGATACCACATATATTTCCTCTTTAGAAGTCTCTGGGAAGGCAGCTCATAGAAAAGGCAGATTTTCTCCACCCTCCCCCATCTCCAGTTCCCTGACAGTAGCAGGCACATAATTGGCTAATGCACCTATTATTCTTTTTAAGGATCTGTCATGATGATTTTAAGGCAGAACAATGGTTGTATATCTCTGGTAAACTTTAAGGAAATTGCTGTTTTAGAGGGATGGGCACTATAAAAGGTTTAAGTTATGGCAGACAGAGAGACCAATAGAAATTTCTATTGTTTATGTCCCTTATTTCTCCCTGCAACATATTTCCTTACTTCTATTCAGCCCCTGTTATCAAATCCATCAGCACGACAATCACATCTATCCTTTCCTAGTTTTTTGCTCCTTTTATCTGTGACAAATAGACAAATTCTGTCTATCGTGTCATCAGCTTGGAAAACATTTGGAGTTTACAGCATTACCAGAAAGAACCACTAAAACAACCCTATAAATGGCATTTATTTTTGATGGTGCATTTATGGCATGTATCTGTCATGACTGTGACAGAGAACAAAGATCCTCCTCTCTGGATTCTAAATAAATACAAAATATGGCTGAAAGTCCAACAGCATCACCTAAAAATCCACAATAATATTATAGGGCACATCCTGGTGTCACACGCCATAGCTCCATTTGAATTCTGCACATCTGGCCCCTCCATGAGTGAAGAGAAGCGTGGGAAGTGTTCAGTAGTGTAAAGAACCAAGGGCAGACTCCCTTCTTGCCACTTTCCTTCCCAAGTGCCTTGAGCTCCCAGTTGTAGAGTACCTTCTTTCAGGGAGGCTCTGTCCACCAGCAGCCCAACTCAGCTCTCTAGCTCCAGTTGGGCTTCTCTCACTGAGTGAGAGCCAGAGATCTGCCCTCCTTCCCTGTCAGACCCACCTGAGCCAGGTTTAGCCCTTTTAATCCTCCCTCCAAGTTTGACACCTACTGCAGGTGAAGTGGAGCAAGGCATATTGAGCCCACCAGGTCTCATTAACCCTTTCTGGGTCAGTGTGGGGTTGACACACCTCATCACAGTAAGAAAGTGTTGAATTAGAATGGATTGGATCTTTCTTGTTTGCTGGATCTCTGAACATGGTGATGAGAAAAATGTTTGTCTCACCAAGAAATGCTCAAGTGGCGAAGTTCCACAGTGATCAGTCCTCTCACCCCTCTTGACAATGTGAATGTTCAGTGCTGGGGGAAGTTGTTAAGAAATTTGGGTAGAGGTGGTCAGAACACAGAAGTTCTGTTCCACCGGAAATTCTGATATTTTGGAATTTGTTGTCATTCCAAATCAGAGCAAAAAGGCAAAATTTCAAAAATTCCCACAGAACAAAAATTTAAAAAAAAATTGATTTGGAACAATCAAAACAATTCATTTTCATAATGTTTTGTTTCAATAATGTCAGAACACGAAATATTAAGTATAATATAAAAATCAAAACTAAATCAATTGAAACGCTAATAAAACCAAAACATGTTCACCTCATATAAAGGACACATTTTGAAATTATTGAAACAAAATGAGAAAGCTGAAATGATTAATTTCAACATTTTCTCCTCTAAAATGGACAGATTCCTACAAAACATTTCAAAATGTTTCAACATTGTTTTGAAACATTCCAAAATATTTCACTGTCAATGAAACTGCATTTTCTACCTGAAAACTGGTCAGTCAAAAAAATTGCAAACTGCTCTAAATATGGGCTATTGTGTAGTCATAATACTACTCAGATCTATGTCTTCTCATATACTTGTGGCAGCATGTACAGTACATACACTGCACACCTCCCTAGCACAGTGTAGATGGTGAGACACTGGTTAGGTGAGTAGATGTAAAGACACTCCTGAGCCCTGTGGGTATGTACCCTGTATGCTCTCAATACACTTAAGTTCAACCTGGACAAGAGAGATCTGGTAGAGGGAAATATACCCACCTCATGATTAGCCTGTCTACTTCTGCTCCCAGTGCAGCTGTGAGACCAGACAATATATATGTACATGTCCTTCCCCAAGGTTCTTCTGCTTGCTAAAGCAATTCCTGTGTTCTTATGTAAATAGGGAATGGGAATTCAGGCTATTCAATATGGTTCTGGGAAGGCTGTGAGACACATCATTTTTTAGAAACTTTGATTGCAAGGCTCGGGAGCACACAAATGATGAGTATGAAGTACAACAAGGTAATATAGCATGAAGATTATAGGAGAACATGTTTGTTTTCAGCTCAGATAGCAGCTACCCACTCAGATCATGCATATTTCATTTAAATTTATTATGTAGAATAAAAATGGTACGAACAGTGCACACCGTAGCATAATTCTCGGTCTCATTCATTACAATAAAGCAGTTTTGGCATTTCTCTAATACAAAAAGTACAGGGAAAAATAAAACAAATTGATATTATGGACCTAAATGACTTACTGTAAGTAGTTTGGTAACATTTCCTTTGTGCATGTTTTGAAGCACCTTTAGGGTCCCTATTTCAAAGGAGATTCATGGTGAACATTATCGGCTTTTCTTAGGCAGCGTTTATTTTAGATTTGAGCAAAGGACAAATTCAATTATGGGTATGTGGATTAATGATATTTTCCAGTGCCATGCACTGCATGATAAGCACATAATCAAAGGAATTCTACACCAGTCAGTACTATCAAATACAGTTTTTAGTTCACTAATTCCAAATGTTGCTATTGGACAATATTATCCTTTTAAAAATATTGCTTAGCTTTGTGGAGCTCTGTTCTTTAGAAATTAAGAGGAAAGGGATATTTCCATACACTGCCTCACCATTTAGAGAGAAGAACATAAGAATAGCCATACTGGGTCAGACCAATGGTCCATCTAACCTCTCTTCCAACAGTGGCCAATGCCAGGCGCTTCATTGGGAATCAACAGAATAGGTAATCATCAAGTGATCCATCCCCAGTCACCCATTCCCAACTTCTGGCAAACAGAGGCTAGGGACACCCAGACTAATCACATTTAATACTAATTCTTAGCACTTTTAATCTACCAAGTGCTTTAACAATGTTATTTAATTGACCCTCACAATATTTCTCAGCGATTGGTCAGCACATATTATGTACCCATTTTACAGCTGCGGTTGAGTGACTTCCCACTCATCACAGAATGAATTAGTTGTCAGAACCAAGGTTATAATTCAGGAATACCTGTGTCCAATCTTCTTCTCAGGCCAGTAAATGCCTCACTCTCAAATTCGGGCTTCAGCCTGTCTTGCAGCATTTAAAATTTTTGTACCAAGTTCCCATAGTGCCCCTTCTGGTAGAGAAGAGGCAGGACTTGGTGTAATGGGTATATAAAAGGGGATTCTTCAGTAAGGCTACAGGACCATGTAACTATCTCTCTTTCTCTAGCTTCTAGGGATTGTGCTTCCTAATGTCATCACAATATGTCATTTCCCCCCCCCCATTTCACATTGAAACGAACCCAAATTATTTGGAAGTTTTTCCTTGGAAAAGCAGCGAGACTCCCACTCACAAATAGCCCTGTGCTTAGGGCACTCACCTGGGATGCAGTAGACCCAGGCTCAAGTCCTTGTTCTGCCTGATTCAGGGCAGGGACTTGAACTTGGGTTTCGTTCCTAGTTGCTGAGTGACCTAACCACCATGTTGTTGGTTAATCTGAGGTGGGTGTGGGAGCTCTCTCTTGGCACTGCTCCACTTTGCATAAATAATTAAATATTAATCAGGCTAGCAAAAGAAGACTAGCTCTGTAGCCTGGTGGTCACTTGGGGTATGGGAGATGCAGGAACTTACACCATTCTATTGAAAAATTCCTGACCAGCTGTTCTATGGACTATGTTGTTGTGACATACCCTGAGTACATTCTAAATGAGTGGGTTGCTGCATCACCCCTGCCTTCTAACTTGGGGTGCCTGCTAACTGTTTTGCTGCTGTGGCCTCCAGCATGTATGTCACTCCCAGCTATGTCTGTGTGCACTTGCAACCTGCTAGTCACACCCAGGCTCTTATCAGCCTGAATTATACTGCAGGCCCAGCACACTCCCAGTGCCAGATTTCCCCCCAGAAATGTATATCCTATACTGCCCAGCCCTCTCCTGGACAATACAAGCTCATATAAAGTCCATCATTTTATTAATAGAAATGAGATGCACAAATCTTGTTTGGATTTTCCCAAACACTTCAATTCAAACACACTGGGTAAAATAAAACAATAAAATAAGTTCATTAACTACAAAGAGATAGGTTTTAAGTGAATACAAGTAATAAAGCATAAAATTCAGAAATGATTACTACAAAAATAAGGCTAAAATACAACTAATGCCTAATTGAAAAAAATATGATAAATTGAAAGCAAAGTTTTTCAGTCTCACTAGGATCCCTTCTTTTGTGTAATGGCTGCTTCTTTTGTTCTTTCTCGTGCCATTAATCAATGGACAGACAGAGAGAGAGAGGAGGAGGGGTGCTCTTGGAGTGGCTCCCTTTTCTTTTTATAGTCCTCTCCCTTCTTTGAGAAGCGTCTCCAGCTGGGAGCATGGCAACAAGCAGACTGTGTGGATGGGAACTCCATGCTGTTTCTTTTCAGACATACAGATTTTTCACCCATGACCCTTTTCCTGCCAATGAATAGCCACTTAGCCACCGATTGACCTTGTTTACCCCTGGCTGAGGTGTCAGCTTGCCCTTTGTCCCTGAGGAACTGGTTTGGCTACTTCCCAGACTTGGAACATGATTTAGTAACACCATATAGTGCAATCTTATAACTTTACATACAATGTTGCCACACATATTTTACCAGAACAATAATGACCAGCAAATTATGAGTTTTCAAATGATACCTCACAAGGCATACTTTGTACAAAGATTATTACAATAGTGTACAAGGGAAGAATACAGGGGTCCAGTCTGTCACAGTAGTAGTACATTTTCTGGGATTCATTATAGTTCTGCTAAGAGTCCCCACTCTACTCAAAGATCTGCCTCTATTAGAATGCATTGTGAAGTACATCTCCATGGATGGCAAACAGGTTCTCCTAGGATGGGAGAAGGCCTAGGAGTCTGGCCTTTAAATTACATGGTTTTCTATTGCAAATGAATTTGAACTTGAAAAGTTTCCATTAGAACCCTTCACTCTCTGTGAGTTTGGGAGGGGAAAATTATGTTTCTTCTCAGTAGCGAGTACTTTGATAGCATTATTCAAGGGATTGTCATTTGGCCACTGAAAGCGGCCAGCCTCTGAGATCTGACACAAGTTTGTTTTTGGCTTAGTGGCATTTTTACAGGTTTAATCAGCGATGGGTGAACTTTCGTTTGTGAAATTTCAGATATGCCCTAGTTTTGTGATCTGGAAGTTTCCACGGATCACCTAAGGACCAGTTTGCATTGAGATCAACCCTGTAACACTGACTGTGAGAAGGGAGTTGGCGTTAACATTAAGCACATTAAGTTACATCCCTTCCCCACCTCTCCTTTCACTTGTAGATTGGAATGCATTGGATAAATGGCTTGAGAAAGTAGCAGAAAAGCAACCACAATCCAGCAAAGAGGAGCAGCTTTAGGATGTAGGGACCAAAAGGTTTGACTGCTAGTCTCTGTCCCACAAGGAGACTGGCATGTCAGGAACAGAAGCCAGTGATATTTTGGTACCGATTAAAAGAGACAGGACTTAATGCCTTGGGGACTTGTGTAGATCTTTAAAGTTGATTCAAAGTATATGTAGGGCCAAATTCAGAGGCGACATAGTGTGAGTCTCATGTCAGAGTAAATCACCATCAGTTGCCATAAATCAGCATAAGTCGATGTGAGGGTGTGTTTAATGCACTCACTGAGGAGTCAGTAGGGGTCATGGTATAGCAAGAAAAGCAGGCAATAGGGGACGTATAACAGCAGTAGCAGCTTTAACTTACTTCATTTTACATACTCCTGTTGACGGCTTCTCCTGCTGCAGATTCACATTTCCACACCCTCCCTGAGAACATTATAGTGACACACACTCAGCCCATGCTGATTTACTACTCTCTGACTTTCACCATCGCTTAATATCACCTCTTGATTTTAGCCTGGAATAACTATCTCTTGGCAGACACTGATTCCCTGCTTCACATTTCTTTTCTTCTCCATGTATATCCATTGAGCTGTACAATTCTAAGGAATTTATTACAGGAAAGTGTGGCCCCCAAAGTAGCATTACCGCCCTGGAGAATGGGAAACAATAATAATAATTAATAAAACAAAGTTTGTAGCTACTATACTAGCTGTTAAATCTTGTCCTGTGCATCTGAAAGGAAAATTGAATATAAAATACTGCATATCTGCCCTACACACACATACTTTAAATGCAGACTTATACAGGCTCCTCTGTCCATTCATTAATGTCCACCTTGGAAGTTTCATTCACACCATCCTAGAGGCAATCTCATTTGGAGGGCATCGCCGAAAAGGAATCAATAATGCTATTGATATCTGTGAAATACTTCTTATTTGTTTCCTTAAAACCAATTGTGTTTTCAGAATCATGCTAAAATATTTACAACATCTGTCAGAGAAAATAGATGGCTATATCCGTGATTGTCTTCAGGACTACATTAAATCTTACAGCCAGTCTGCAACATGCTTGGCTGTCTAGAAAAGAACAGAACTGCAGAAGCCATTCTATTAACATTGGAATGAATAAGTGTGCCTGATTCTGAATTAGTTTAATTCACTTTGGAAATGGATTAGGCTCATTTGGAATAAAGCACTCTTATTCTGGATAAGAGCATCCACACATGGAATTAATCAAGAACAGTTAATCTACTTTAAATTTGCACCCTACTTTAATCTGGATTCATTTTTATGTGTAGACAAGTCCTAGGAATGCCCTTTCTTGTATAGTAAACACAAAAAAGGAAAATTATAAACAAACTGTAGCAATGTCTTCCATAACAAGTGATTATTTGAGCAGCTGGAATAACACAAAGGATGCATTCTCAATCAAGAGCAAGTAAGACTTTTTAAGGTTTCGGGAAATGAGGGAGTAGATGCTGTGTTGATTGGTAATGGACTCAAGACCTTTAATCACTTGATTACTATTTTGAACCTAGCTCAAAATCACTAATGATCGAGAGCTGTTTTCATCTGACAGGTTGGTGGCTTCAGTCCAGTTCATAGTGGATGGGCCTCATAACATTGGACAGTAACAGGCCTGCCTCTTTGTTGGCAGTATTAGAAGAGAGCAAGTGAGCTAGAGAGAGAGAGACAGAGAGAGAGAGGAGTGGATGGGCATAAAAAATCAACTACTCTCTCATCTCCCAAAGGAACTCCTTCTAGGGTACAGTTAATACACATTTGCAAGAAGCAGTGCAGGGAATCTTGCATTAGCACTGACTCTGCTTGAGCTGTATCCTTTCTGTGGCTAAATGGAAACGGAAAGTTTAATCAGCAGTAGAGGTTTCATCCCAGAATATCCCTGGCAGGCATTGTCACTCAGAGATGTACTTCTGAGTCACAATTTCCTTCCAAAGGGTAATCATTTACTTCTGGCAAGTTAGTAGGGAGAATAGAGCAAGATTCCACCTATTCCCTGCCACTCCCTTTTCACCTTCTCTGGATAAGGAGTAAAGGGTATGCATCCCTGTTTACTTCTGCACCTCTAGACCCAAAGTCCTGGTAGTCCACGTTGGTGGCTAACCAGGCTCTTATTACCTGGTGTGGAGTCCAGCTCAGAATCGAGCACCAAATGCATAATCCTCTTTAAAAACAAATGTGCCGGAAAGATATTGTGGATTAACAGCATGGAAAAAGGATCTAGGTGGGAAGAGTATGGTATATACAAAAAGCCTTTGGTAAAGCAAATCTACCCCAGTGTTATTTTGGGGGTCGGGATTTGGGAGAGGGAATATCTGTTATCTGGTGAAGGTGTAAAAACAAAGACCAAGAACAAAACAATTGAGTCTATTGAAAACATACAGTGGTAGAATATTTGCGTTGGGATGGGATGAATGAAAGCAGCAGTTTATTCTTGTCTTACATACATGGCACAACATACAGAGCTGGCACAAAAAACTTACAAAACCTCATACACCATGCTTCCTCCCAAATAACTTCTATCAAGTTACAACAGCATAAGAAATCAGTTATTTAGTTACAACAGATCTTCAAACATGGATAACCTCCCATTCAGATTTTTTTTCATAAGCTACTTAGACAAACATTATTTTACATGTTTAATACAGTACAGTGTCCTTAACAGAGTTCAAGATATTCACATTGAGTATTGAATACTTTATAAAATGGCAAAAATTCTCATTTCAGGGCAGGACCACTTTTACTCCTGCCATGTCTGGTTTACGAATGGGTCACAAGTCATTTTTACTCAACTTTCCAAGCTAATCATTGCTTTAAATTAAAAACAAAAATCCTATTTACAATTTTTCCAGTGTAATAAAAAGGTCTTTGCTTCCCACCTCCCTATCTTCCCTCCCCCGCAACAGCTGTCATTTATCTGGTAGAAATATTAACCCGTAGGCTGCTATAGAAACTTTAAAACACCCTCCTGACAACATCACGTTGGATGGAAAAATGAAAGATGGCCACAGCCCATGCCTGATGTTTAAAAAAAAAAAAAAAGATTTTTTTTTAAATTTTACTGAATGAAAGGCTTTGTATCCAGTAGGAACGTATGCTAAATCTCATCATTTGATCACATTAACAGAGATGATGTGCTACCTGTGAGCCAGATTGTAATAACTATACCCTTGTTTTAGTTGTACCTTATATTACATAACACCCCATTGACTTCAGTGGAATTACTTGTGTTACGTTCTTTTTTGACATTAGTAAGAATATTGCAGTCTGGCTCTATAATGCTACTATCTTTGGGCTAGATTCTATCACCCTTAATTATACTGAGTAGTTACTTACTCCATAAACAGTCCCATTGATAGGACTATTCATGATTCAGATACTACTGTATGGTCCTGATCCAAAGCCCACTAAGTCAATGGGATCTTTTCTTTTGACCTAATTGGGCTTTGGCTCAGGCCCTGTTTGTATAAGGTTAGCAAACTTTAGCCCTGAAGTAGATAATCAATGTCTAAACAAACATTATATTCTTTTGTACAAACAATATGCAATTTTTTTACACTAAGTGTTGTCATAAAAAGCATCTATAAGTTGTTTGGAAAATGCATTTTTATAGAACTTTATAAACATTGTGATATCAAACACGTTCTCAAAGCTGGATAAAGTACTGACACAAAACCTGAAAGAACCTAAATAGAATTCTTCCAGGAGTATTTCTTTCTTTTTTGCATATTTAACATTCCAGCCTCCTCCACTTGTCATTTTATGGTCAAATTATGGTCCCAGTGAAGCCAACAACAAAACTCCAATGGGCTTCAAAGATTTGGCCTTCATTGAGAGTCTAATACAATATCAATTGTTAAAATGTTTTCATCATCGGCCCCATTCTGCCACCCGTCTTCACACTGAGTAATAGCTTAATTCACAAGCAGTCTCATTCATTTCAGTGGGATTACTTGTGAAGGAAGGAGGTACTCAGTCTGAGCAAGGGTATCAGAAACTGACCCTGCATTTTTTAATCCTCCTTATTTCCACCACTAACAATTCTTTAAAAAATATTATTCTTTACAAAGCTTGTCATTCAAAAGGAAAAGATTTGAAGACAACACTGTATAAGAAATCAGTGTACCCAGTGTAAACATAAATAAGAGTCACAGGGCTCAAATGTTTTATTTATATACTTGTTTACTTTGTTTTATTTCCCCAATCTGGCATTGTGATCACAGTTTAAATCACTTGATACATACATGTTGCATACTACAGTGAAATCATGTTACTTCCCTCCCCCTCCCCATTTTTTAATACAATCAGCCATGGACACATGAAAATGATTGAAATGAAGTGCTATTTTAACATTGTTCATCTAATATGATTTAGCATGTGTTATAATGCTAGTTTGGGCCTCAATCCTGTAAATATCTGTTTCATTTTATACACTGTAAGTAGTCTTATTGATTTCAGTGAGACTACGCACAGTGCATAAAGTTAAACACACATGTATGTTTTAATGGGATTGGGGCTTTGATTTCTGCCATATAATACAATTTGTGTTCTATTTTTATTTTATTTTTTATTTTTTTATTTTATTTTAGTGAAGCAAATAGAAAAAAAAATGGCAGACAAGTTTATTTTAGATATTTTCAACCTTTTTAAAATATAACAAATGAAAGACCATTCATTGTAATATTCTTCACATTTCATTACCTTGGTAAAAATGTTTTACCTTTGTTAGAAATGCTCAAAATGTGACCTGGGCATCGGGGGGGGGAGGGGTGGGGAAGGGGGAGGGAGGAATTGCAGGTCATACTTAAAGCACAAATCCTAACCGTATTGTAACATGTGCACTCACCTATATCCGAGCCCTTTTTATAAAACTATCAGTTTTAATTTGTTCGCTACTTTTAAAACATACTTATTTCATCCATTGTAATAATAATAATAAAAAAAAACCAAACGTAAAAGACTATACAATATTTCACACACATAACAACTATTTGCACCTGATGTGATATGCAAAGCAAGTTGTTGAAAATGTCTTGTATTTGGGTTGACCAAAGTATAAGTACCCTAAACTTATGAAAATTGGTTGAATTTCCATACGAGAAGGTTTCTGATACAATGGCAAACCAAATAAAATACTCCTCCTGCCCCTCACACATTCCCAATTTTTAGACTTAAAAAAAAAAAGTCTGTCCCTAGATCTAGCAATATATATTAATGAGGTTATCATCTTCTGCATGGAGTAGTAATCTACAGTTTCCAGTGATTTATTCATAACAGATAGACTGCTCTTATTGAAGTTTGCACTGCTTCACAAGTCTATTACTATGTAAACTCCAGCAGAATATGAATATCATATGAAATTATGTCAAGTTTCTATGTATTAGAAAGACCTTTGTTTAATGTGAAAATTTAGTAACCTTCTGTTCTGATAGTTCACTCCAGTTTTAACAAAAAGATGTCTTGTTGTTACAAGCCTGTAATTATGCATCATACAGAAAGAAAATTGCTCCTTGCCTATTGAAATATTTGTTAAGTTCCAACCCATTTCTAGGCTGCTAACCATCACACAGCATGTGCCACTTGGCAATTTGTCTCCTAGGATATTCACAAATTTCCTTCCAGTGCTCTCCACTTGTTCCTTCTGCTGAAGCTCCCAGGGTTAACCGGCCAATAATCTCATTCCTGGACCCCCTATCTGAATCCAAAACCAAAAATTCAATGCTGATATCTTCAAGGCCCTCACAAGGAATGTCAAAGACAAACAATTCATTGAATACTGCATTGGGGGTGCATTTCTTCACATGGGTTTTCTTTTTAGAGATTCTCTTCTTAGCATGGTAGAGGTTCACTTTGACATAAGGATCTGCAATGACAAGCAAAAAAAAACAAAAACCCACAAGACTATTGACTGTTGTCCAACAGCAATTCATGGATCATGTGAATGGTAAAATATATTCTACCAACATAATAACAACACGATGAGGGGTTGCCACAAACAAATAGATGTTGAAAAAAAGTTCCAATTGTAAAACTTTACCCTAAGTGACAACAGCAAGCTTTGTTGTCCATGTTTTTTAAATTAAACTATGAATCTTGAACAATTAAAGCACAACTGATAAATATTAGATCTAGGTCTTTATTACAGCATGAAGGAAAAAAATTCTATTTGCCTATTGGCAGAAACGTAAAACTGTATATTTATGTTTAATATGAATTAGTTATTCACACTTATTTGTATAGGATAAGCCACATCTTAATGAGAATTGTGCAAGCAAATGCATAAGAGAAAAAAAAAACAGAAAAAAATCTTCTTTAAGGAATGGTTGAATGGACAAAATTTATTCCTAGTGTAACTCCAGTGATTTTAATGGACTTGATTAACTTGACCCCACAAATTTTAATTTGGTTATTTTGAACCAGCAACTCCAAATGTGGAGCTGGATTTGTTGGTATGCTATATATGCCCAGGCTTAAGCAAGTTGATGACTGCCTTGCATCATTGGAGCAGCACGAAGTATCCAATTCAAAAGGTTAAATTTTGTCCATATTTTATTAGTCCTATTAATTGACCCAATGTGGCTTTTTTAAACAGCATTCAAGTTTCGCTCGACTCTTCTTCCATTGAATTCATAGAGAGTTCTACCACTGATCAGAACTAAACACAAATCCCATTTAGAATTGCTGGGCCAGAGACATCAAACTGGAATAGCTCGATGATGACAAGGTTATTCGTCCATTTGGCCTGATAGGATATTTTGCAGAAATACAGAAACAAAGATCGTATTGCACATATTCAAGTGCAGTATGACAGTGACAAAGTATGTTGAAATGTATTTCCACTTTCATACTATACTTTTATAGTTAACCAATACTTTAGGAATAAACCTCAAATAATTAAATAATTAACTGGCCTTTTGAAGCACAAACACCACCCCAGCATTCTGTATATCAAAATCAATACCCATCAAAGTGCCGCATAGTGCTCTTGATCTCTGGCCAAATAAACATTGCTGGTTAACATCTCCCAACCATAGATACATCTAAAGTGTCCAGTTTGCTTCTCCCGTATCTATCAGCAGCCTTTTATACCACTGACCAGGAGGTTTTGTTGAGGTGCGGGGGCATCATATAAGTGGTTTAGGGAGTCTCCTGAGTGAATCACTTCCTATCTTGCTGAGAAGGTAAAGGTGAGCAGTAAAAGTGAGAGGGGTGCTCTCATACAGGGAATCACAGGGGTCTATTTTGTCATGACTGGCATCTGATTACCTGAGAGACCTCCTTTCTCCCTGGCCCATGCTGACACAACTGAGATCAGAAGAGATGCTAAAGGTAGAGATCCCTTTCTGAAGCATCTTCAGCTTTGTAGAATGTGTCAGCCTACTGAGTACACTGCAAGGCCCATTTTTTCTCTTGGACATTCAAGACGAGTTGAGGGTTAAAGAGGATTTTATTTTATGCTCAGAAGAACAGCCCATTGCATTTTATTGTGAAATTAAATTATGTCAGGGTGCTCAGTGTTTGGATATGCCCTTACGTATGACTCTCTTAAAATAAATTGAATAAATATACTATACTGTCTGTCTGTGTCTGTGTGTCTCTACCATTGGTTTCAATGGACATTCCATAAAAAGAAACAGTAGCATAATAGAGCCATGAAAATGGATTGCAAAACCCGCTTTTCCTTAGTGCATCCCAAGGACACTGCATTACAATGCACAAATATCATGTTACGAGTGACTTATATTACATTGCAAATACCATGTAATGAGCCAGCTTGAGGGCTGATGTGACTTCACTGGAGCTATGTTGAATTACACCAGCTGAGGGTCTGTCTCAGTAATAAACCCCTGTAGATTACTTATTTACAATAAAACTATAATTCTGCAGTATTTCCCAACAAAATATCCTGCTGATGTCAGAGAAGTCCTACAGAAGAAAAGGGCAAAACTCAATTACTTCATTGGGAAGATGATTTCTTCCATATTAACTGCTAGGCCACTTAATTTCTTGGCAAATACTATATAGGAACAAGCTCCTAACATTTGTGTCTCTGTGAATAAAGTAAGAGTGAATTGCTCCTAACATTTGTGTCTCTGTGAATAGAATGAAGTAAGAGTGAATTGCTCCTAACATTTGTGTCTCTGTGAATAAAGTAAGAGTGAATTGCAGATCATACAGCCCATGAATACGTGGGTGATAGCACAGATTTTTAATCTGTAAACTCACAGGTTTAGTATGCTTTTTACAATTCTGCCTATTCCACAGTCATAAATAAAGACATTACCTGATAATCCCGAAACGTCAGCTTTGGGTAGGTGCCTGGCTTTTAAAACAACGACGGTTAGAGTGTTTGTTGTAGACTGGTAACAGAGAGAGATCAGTAATTCTCCACGCCCAGATGACTTCTGAGGAAATGAAAAGAGAACCTTTATGAACAAATATCTTGGTCAATATCTTGGCTGTGAATTGGAGTCATTAGTACACTTTTTGAAAATGTCATATGAGACCAGATGTTGGAACACATTGGAGTAGCTCTAAAGGAGCTATTTATTATTAATTATTATTTTAGGAGTAGAATTATTAGTATTATTTATTATCATAGTGCTATGCTGCTTTATGTTACCAGACTTGATCCAATGTATTCTGGTTACAAAACTTTGTTAATGGCTTATTAGTAAACTGATTAGAAAAACAAGGTGAAAGCATATATTGTCATGGAAGAGACCTATTAGTTCACTTGGGCTATAGTAAGATAAAGATTTAAACTGATTTTTGAAACACCTACATCATAGGAAATAAATCTCAGTGAAAATAAAAGAGTATAACCAGAGCTAAAATAGAAAAGGTATATCAAACACATATAATTCACCAAAATCTGCAATGAAATATTTTGACAAATATAGACTCACAATTTTATTGAAATGTTGTCCCTAATACTCTCTGGAGGACTATCATTTAAATGGAAGGAAGAAGAGATCAGGGTTCTGCTGTATAATTATTTAATTTGAATTTGCAAGAACAATGGCTTCACTTCAAGTAAAGCAAAGAAAAGAAACAGGGACCTAAAAGGTTGAACCTCTCTGGTATGTACAGTATCAATGAGATGATTACAGAGCTGTTGTGCTGCAGCATTAGAACTATAAAACAATGATATTGCTGATAGGAATATTGGCTGGCAGACATTAATTCAATTTGATGTAATGCTTGATCTTTTGAAAGCAATTACATTAACGTCAATACACATGCCAAATCCTCAGGAAGGGCTGGTGGGTACAATTCAGTTGTTATGGTTTTGAAAAATCTTTTCATTCTGAACCTGGATAAGAAACACAGAGTGAAATTCTGGCCCCATTGAAGCCAACAGGAGTTCTGACAGATTTCAATGGGGCCAGGATTTTGCCCATAGTGTCTTCCTTTTATTAGTAGAGCTGCAGCCTGTGTTACAATACTTAAGATACAGGATAATAATACAAAGGTCAAATAATACATTTGAAATCAAACAATGTAGTCAACAATGCAATGTTGTGAGTGGTTTCAAATAAAATATTGGATAAATATTTTTGATCTTTAAGGGCTTGATCCATAGCTCACTGCTGTCAACTGAAAGATTCCCATTGACTTCAATGAGCTGTGAGTCAAGTCATAATTCCCCATCTTCAATACAGAATGGGGAAAAGAAGCTGTGCATTCTGTTCTTGCCAGTCTGATTAATTTGGGTCAGAGCCTGCTGACCTTTTTTTTTTTTTTTTTTTTTTTGGAGATATACCTATCTCATAGAGCTGGAAGGGACCCCGAAGGGTCATCGAGTCCAGCCCCCTGCCTTCACTAGCAGGACCAATTTTGCCCCAGATCCCTAAGTGGCCCCCTCAAGGATTGAACTCACAATCCTGGGTTTAGCAGGCCAATGCTCAAACCACTGAGCTATCCCTCCCCCTGGACCTAACATAAGTGGTCCCATTGAAGTAAATTGGACCAATTGCATAAGGAAATAGGATTTGGTCCATTAGCAATTTCTTATAACAAGCTCACTGCAGTGATCATTGATTGCACTTGTATGCTTGTCTCCCCATAATGTTATCATGTAAAGCTTCTTAATGGTTGTTCTGATGAACTCTTTCCCTAGTTTATAATATACTAGTAAAATAATAACATAATAATAAATAATAAAAGCACAGGACTTTGAAAGATATTTAAAATAGATTACCCTAACATTTCTTTTGATGATCTCCCTGTTCATTAGCATCCTTCCCTCAGACAATTCAATTCCTTCAAGTGGAATGAGGACTTCTCCAATGATGTCATCTCTGGAAAACCTGTCAAAGCTCAAGATCATAAAGTGAAGGATTAAATCTTGGATTTGGCTATAGGGGATCCCATAAAATGTAAAGGTTTCATCGAAAGCTGGATCTAAGGTTTTTCTCAGCACTCTGGTTTTCACCTTGTGCTTCTTCTCAGGTAAGATTGTCATTTTGATGTAGGGATCAGAAGTCATTGACTGTTCATCCATTGCTGGCAATCCACGTGCTTCTTTGATGTTCACCACAAATGCCTTCTTCTCAAAGTTGTACTCTAAGGAGAAAAAGAGAGTCCCTAGCTTGTCTTGTTTCTCTTCAGAAGACAGTGAAGTGTTGGACTTTAAGCTCTCGGGGGATATTGAATCTTTCTCTCTTTCTACAAAGTGCTTTGGAGTCAAGTTCTCAAGATTTGGAGAGCTCTGGATTTTGGGGGTTGTTTTGGGGAAGTTGCCATTCAAATCTCTCTTCTCCAGGTCGAGGTGGAGAGAATTCTTTGGCATCACTGATTTGCTTTTTGCTTCACTTTTGTCATCTGCTCCAAATTTCTTCTTACTGTTAAGGTTCTCGGGATAAATGTCAACCCCCTTCAGCACATGGACAAATTTGTAGGGAGGGGTCTTGTTGGATTTGGAAGATTTACGCTGGCAGCAGATCCAAGCAAAGAGGGAGACTGTGAAGACAAGGCCAAAAGCACTAAAGATCCCAACCACTGTAGGAATTTCATCTGCAAATCAAATTAATAGTAACAAACATGTAAACAGCAGTGCTTGAGATAATAATGTGATATATTAGAAAATACACTCAAAAGAGATGGCACTAGCAGCAACCTAGGCAAACTGAAATGTTTTTTCATTATACACATTGCAAAGGATTGGTGTATATTTCACGCCACCTGCAGGTATAAATGTGTAGCCACACAGCAAGAAGGACTCTTCATGTAAGTACTTTTCCATATACAGTGTAGCCAATTATTTTAAATTTTTGTTCATTTCTTGTTAACAACAGAGTGATTGTGAGGAAAACAGTAGGACAATATAATATCATTAATAAGTATTCTGAAATGGCTCCTTTCTATGTGCAGTTTCTAGGTTCACTTAGAACAACTAAATCAGTATGAACCCACGAGGCTCACTCCTGCAGCTTCTGCATTGAGTCTCCAGGATTTTGTTGCTTAAACAGAATCTGAAATATGCATTACTTATATATGCCATCTACGTTTTATATTGCTCCCTGGACTGCTCTGTGTATTGAATGAGGTAAATGTTTTGTGTTCTGATCTCAAAAGGGGTTAGAGGTATCTCATGAAGATGCTGAGTTTAATAGAAGGGGATGGTATTCAACACTTTCTTAGGAGGCACTCACCTTCTTGCAGGAGTGGGTCCTTGAAACAATAATTATATCTATAAAGGATTTTTCCTGCTACCTGGACATTATGCATTCATGTTCAACTCTAAAAACAAGAAAACCCACTGTGTTGCTATCCATTAAGTATTGAACCCATCTGACTATTAACCAAAGTCGTGGAGAATTTAAAAGCAATAGAAGGAGAGTTCTTGTTTATTTTACAATATTTCATTAGATTGTAAATTGTGACAAAAAAAATTAGAGCTAGATTCCTCTCCCATGTCCGTATGAATCATGCATTTGAAAATTACATTTCAAAGGGGAAAACAGTGCAAGTGCTACAATCTCACTTGGAATGTGGATAAAGTGGTTGCATATAGAGTTATATCATTAGTATTTCATAAGCATGCAATGAAGGGCCACATGAGCACAACTAACTGGAAATCCAATTTGCCCTATAAGTAACAAATGTTAACATCCCACAATATACCAATCAGAGCTAAATCCACATCACTGTAAGAGTGAGGGGCTAGTAAAATATTAATGTGATGACGTTTTGTATGAATAAGGGTAATTATGGTCTTTATGTAAGAGTGCTGGTTCTTTAACACATGATTAGCAGACCTTTCTGGTTGAGAAAGAGCACAGGTGTCCTATATGAATGAGTCTGTTGTGTATAGTTAAAAGCTAGACACATAGAACTACTTTTCACTTACTGTCATATCTTTTTTTTTTTTGTATTGGAGTGACTGAAAAAATAGAAAAATAGCACTAGAAAGAGATATTAGGAGATAAACTTCCAGCAGCTAAAGGGTTAGGCCTGGCTCTACATTTCTTCCAACAGTTGAGTCATTTTCCCTTCTACCCTTATTCTGTATCATTCATTGTAATTAAATGTAAGAACTCAATAAAATGACATATATGATCAATAAGTGAATTCATTTTTTTTTAAGTTAAGCACGTGGCACTGAGTTTAGACAATTCGTCAGGGTTCAGAAATGGAAAATGTATAAGATGCAATAGGAGAGAACAAGGTATGATATCATAATTATTAGCACAACTATTATTTTAATTATTAGCACAACAGGTTTTAAGTATCAGTTTGCATTTTTGTAGCACTTTTCCTTAGATCACATTTAGACAGACTGTTTATAAAAGTGTGAATAATACGGTATTACATGTTACATCTGCAGCTTCTGGTAGCATTGATAGGACAAAATTGGTACTTAAAATTAATTATCTTATTTAAATCAGTCATCAGGTGAACAAGATGTCACAAATGTAGTTAGTTAGAATCACCCAGGTGATGGGGGTGGGGGCAGGGAGATGAAATGGTAAAGAACATTGCTATACATTTACTTCAATTAGATAACAACCTGTGTTTCTTACTATTTTCATATGGCAAATCAATTGTCAAGCCATTCAGAAAAGCCAAATTTCTTTGAAATGTTATTTATTAATACTAGAGCAGATTCTGATCTCAGTAACACAGATGTAAATCAGGATTCACTCCACTTAAATCAAGGGAGTGATTTCAGATTTACACTCTTGCTAGAGTAAATATTTTGTAAAGGATACTTCAGAAACATTTTATTTTATAAACTCTAAGTAAATATATATATGCACACACCTATTTATGTAAATGTTTCTGAAACTCCCTTTCTGTAATAAAGTTAATCCTATATTCAACAAAAAAATGTTGAACTTAAAACTTTTTATTATTATCATCGTTTTATACTAACATCCACTGCATCAAGATTTATCTCTGGAGTAAGATGTCCATTTAAAATAAGTGGGGATATCACACATTCACTCACCTAGCAACATCAATTAAAATGACATATATATCTGTGGATAAGATTTTATATGCCCTCCTCTTTAAGAAGACAGGGGTGAAAGCTATTCCAAGAGCATTTTGAACAAGGATTTGATCTTTGGCATGGAATATACTTGAACAACTCAACACTGGGGTATGCTATCTTTCCTCGAGATAGAGGAAATAATCGAGGCATCAGTAATACACAAAAAAGTCCTAATGCTTGCCAGGACCTGGGCTGCAAAAACAAAAAAGAAAATTACACATCTATGAACTTCAACGACACAAAAAAAAGATTCAAGTGCTCAAAGGATTCCTCTGAAAGAGATATAAGGAAGCTGTGGAGATAGGTTAGACAAGATTTCAAGCATACCCTTAGTTAGCTCTCCCAACACCATGAAATGGAACGTTCATACAAATGCCCAGCCAGCTCTCAGGCTTAAGGATGGAAATTGCCTGGCATTATAAGTTTGGGATGGAACTTGCTTACCAAATTCTTCTCTGCTCGCTGAAATCGGAGCCATTTTTGCTGCGTGCTCTGTCCAAGGTACTGAAAAGCACTTCCTCTCCTTAGCCCAGCTCTTAGCTTGCACAAACCCAACGGAGCCCTATTTTTCCAGCGTGATGAAATCACAAACATGAAAGATCGGGAAGGTTTAGGAGGAGGAGGCTGTGAAGGGGGAGGGGAGGGAGCTTTTAGACCTTCCCTCTTCACAGTGAATTGCAACCCCCTTCCTGTTTTGGTTCTTCTGAGTAGCTCGGCTCCGAGACCGAAGACGTGGTTGAAACCCAAATTGACGCAATCCTGACGCTACAGGGCTGAAATCAGCNCCCCCCCCCCCCCCCCCCCCCCCCCTCCACCCCATCCCTCCTAGGGATTCAGCACACACTCATCAATTATTTTAACTGCTCTGCTGCAGGAGATTAGCTCACATTCTCAGCCTGACACAGACAGAGATGCTAATTCCTACATGTCCTTGTACAATCCACAGCCCTGTTATGTTTCATTAAGTGTTATTTATTAATTTGATATCCAGGTTGCAATGATGCAGTAGACGATGCAAAGTCTTAGGGTCAAACGACCCAGCTCCAATTTCAGGGATGTGTTTTCACTATATTTGATACCATACACATAATGGATCGGAATCACTAAATGTCCTGTGTCTACTGCCCCTTCCCCCTTGGAAGTGCAAGAACATAGTGTTCTCTTCTCCCGACCTGCTTTCGGGTCTGGGTAAAAGCTGGATCTGCCTGTCAATTTGGAACCTAAAGCTCCCGGATTATACTGTAAAAAAAGTCTGATGCTAAAACACCCACAACTCCCCCTGAATCTGCAACAGTGCTGTAAAACCTGGCACTTGAATCCTGCTGGATCCAGCCAAGTTTTGGCTCCTATCCCAAATTCTGCTGCATAAATGGAGATCAGGTGAAGGTACTCCTGTTACAACAACAAAATCCAGAGACAGATGGATAGTGCTCCAGCTCCCTGGATCTCGATCCCGACATTTTTTATCCCCCATCCAGCAAATGCTGCTGCTTAACGACAGAACAAATGTAGCTGCTTCTAACTCCAGCAAAATCAATCCATCTGAGAGGCTGCACCTAGTCAGTCTGTGATGCTGATAATCCCAATTCCACTTCCTAAACAAATATCATGTTTAGCTGCTTCTGCTGCACTTTAGCAATCCTGCCCCTGCCCCCCAGCCCACCTCGCCACACACACTGCAGCTGTTCCACAGAAACTCAAATCCAGGATGGGGACTCTACTGGATCTTACCAAATTTTGGCCACAAACACATAAATGATACTCTAAAAATAGAGGATAGTGGTGCTTCAACTATACACCTATAAAAATCTGGACATACACACATGCTGGTATAAGAATGTGGCAAAAACTACCATTTGACTCCTCTATTTATTTTGACACTACAATTTGGGTGTTCAAAGACAGCCAGGATCCAGGAACATCCAGCTTTTGACTTTCCCTCCCTTCCTTTTGTTAATAGCAACTTTTTTTTTATTTTGGCCATCCAAAATTTAGACTTGTTCAAATGGAAGTGCATGGAAATAATTACATTTGATTTTACACTCCAGAGCAGACTGACCGGCTTCCAACCATGATCAAAATATGCTGGATCTTGACACGAATTTAACTGGAGAACATATGGATGCTATCCCTGATCCAGTATCAATAGGGCTTTCTCCCCCCCCCCCCCCCCCCCCCCCATGAAATCTGGAAGAATCTCTGTTGATATACACAGGGATTACCAAGCACATGAAACTGCCAATTTCTGACTGTCAAAGGTTTCCTTCCCTTCTGGTTTCTTAAAAACCCTGGAACACAGGGAGGCACCATGTAAAAGGCTGTTACACAGTTTTCAAGTTTTATAGTGGCTGGGGACCACTTTCTTTCAGCACTGATTCTTTCCCAGAATGGAAACTCTGGTAAAATGGGGGTGGAGGGGGGAAGCGAGTTGTTTTCTTACAAAGTACAAGATAGTTCAGCCATTTTCCTCCCAGTCCCCCCCTTTTTAAATTAACAAACTTTGTCCTTTTTATGGATTATCAATATTATTATTTGATATCAATATTCTGGGAATGCCTAGAGACCAATCAGGTTGAGGCCCCATTGGGCTAAACACTATACAAAAATATAGTAAATGACAGTCTCTACCCTTACTTTTATCTCAGGTTTGTACATATATGGCTCATTCAAACATTACAGAAGGTGTTTCTTTCACTGCCCTGACTTCCATCCTTTAGGAATTGCTAGTTTTCAAGGATATTATGATAATTAGATAGACTGCTATTTTACATATACAGAGTATCAACTCTTTATTCCCATAGTATACCACATCTATGACATGGCAAAAAAGCATCACTTACATCAATCATGATCCTTCTATAGTTAACTATGTGGCTACCCTTAGTACAGAATATATGTCACAGAAAATACATAAGAAGCAGGTTGAGCATTGGGATGCTGGCAAACCTTGAGACAGATGTGCTGTTTATTCTCTGTGTTGTGCAAGCACCATCTAGTGTACACCTTAGATCCATCAGTGCCTGAGGAATAGCACACATATACACACTTATGCAAACATACATAGAACTACACAGAGAGATAATCAGCCTGTTATTTCCATGTTGTATATAAGGCAATTTGGAAGAAACATAATCACCCCTTCTATTTGTTAACTGGCTACATTTCAGCTGAGCCCCACCCAAGCAATGAGTACTTTTTCTCTCCTTTTGGTTGCAGATTCTTAGGAATGTCTTCCTGTCCTGAGAAAACATACTGAAGGTTTCAGCAGAGATTCACATTCTTAGAATACCCTTTTGTAAAAACTAGAGAGAAAGCTCATTGCTCAGTCTACATTCCCCTCCATTAATTTGATAAGCAAACAGATGATCATGATCTGAGCGCATCAACCCCCAGACACATTCAGCACAAAGTCAGGGAGAGCTGTCTGAGACCTTGGCCACTGTACTAAGTTAAAATGAGTTCCTGTGAAAAATGTACAGTCCAGCTGACTGCATCACAATGAGCCTTTCTGTGGGTCTAGAAAACAGATTATCAATGCACAGGCATGCGCAGAACACCCTCCAGCTGCTAAAAGAGTAGGGAGTGTGGTTACTAAGCAACAGAGACCATACAGTTCCCAAAACAGATAGGCCTCAAATAAGCATTTGGGGCTGGAAAATAATGGTTTTTCCTCCCCTCCCCACTTATCAACAAACAGTTACTATGTTTCGGATTCAAAAGAGCTTGTGTGGAGGAAAAAAAGGCCTGGCTTCCTCCTTTAAAAACCAAAAAGTATTATTTTAAAATATAAAATAAAGCTCCATGATTTATATGTAGGAGGTAAAAACAGGGAAAAAGCCCTTTTCCACCCCAACAAAATCTTAGCCCTGGAGCTACACGCTGATGCTACGTCTACACTTGGAGCTTAGGGTATGATTCCCAACTTGCATAGGCATACCCATGAGGTCCAGGTGGGTTTGTACTCAGGTTGGCTAGCCTGTGGCACTGCTTGCCACTTACCATGCTTCCACAGCTACAGTATTTTTAGAACACTATCTCGGTTATGTCTATGCAACCTGGGAACCACACACCACAGCTTCAAGTGTAGACATAGCCAGAGATCCACATGTTCAAATGCAGCCACTGATTGCGTAAGCCTCGATTTTTGGATTCCAGATTTGAGACATTGACTTGATATGGACCTGAAAGAGCTTGTTCAGCACATCTGAAAATCAGGCCAAAAAGCCAAGATTTTTAAAAGTAGGAACCTAAGTTAGACCACATAAATAAGTGGCCACATTTTCAAGAATGCTGAGCACCCAGACACCCCCACTGACTTCAAAAGAACCTTCCCAGCACTTTTGAAAATCAGGCCACTAATTTGGAACCCTAAATATCTAGTGGTTAAATCACTAGACTAGGACTTGGGAGTGCTGATTCCAATTCCCTGCTCTGCCACAGACTTCCTGTGGGACGTTGGATAAACCATATAGTCTATCTGTGCCTTACCTCCCCATCTGTCAAATGGAGGTAATAACACGTCTCTACCTCACCGGAATATTCTGAGGATAAATACATTAACAAGTGGAAGGTGTTCAGATACTATGGGGATGGAGGCTACATAAGTACCTAAGATAGATAGAAAGAATGGATTTAGGAGCCTATCACTATGTTTCTGTCTCTTCAGCCTTGGTGTAAATTTGAAGCTTTATTTGTGGGACAATATGGCTGTAGGATAATTTCACAGCATCAAGATTCTGTAGGTACAATGACTTCCTGCCTACCAGCTATTTCAGGAAAAACACACATATATGCAACTTACATGCAAATACCATATAAGTAACATATAGTATGATATTGACTTTGTCTGAGACATTTTGACTAGAGAAGGCTGAATAATGTTTTGTTTTGTTTTTCTGTGGAAAATGTTGCCTTTTTGGCAAAAATTGAAAACTTTTTTTTTTCAGACAAATACTGAACATTTTTGACTGAAAAACAAACAAACAAACCCTTAATTTGGAAATGTCACTGCAATGCCTCATGGAAGCTGTAGTTTAGATGCGTCCATTCTGTTCTTTGTGCCAGGCTCCCTGGTTGAACTACCTGTCCCATGATGCAGCATGGTCTCCTCTCTCACTGAGCCATTTTGGTGTATCATGAGTGACCTTGGCAACAGTACATACCGAGAAATGTAGTCTGGCTGGGGAACCTTTAGAGGAGAATGGGGAAATGAAGCAACCAAACTACAACTTCCAGGAGGCATTGTGGAGGCATTTCCAAACTTAAACTTTTGGGCTTTTGGACAATTTTTTTCAGTCTTACGTCAAAAAACAAAAAAGTTTCAGTTTTAAGGTGTTAGTTTTTCATGGCAAAGTTTAAATTTTACACAGATAGCAGACACATTTTGTGAGAAAAAATCTTCATAAAAAAAACAACAACAACTTTCCACTGATAATTTGGACAGGAATTATTTGACCAGTCCTCATTTTGACCTATATGCAAGTTGCCCTTTCATGTACTATGCTCCATACAAATAAGTAACATATTAAAACATATAACATAGTTTTTATGTAGATGGGAGACATGCAAATGTGTTGTTTTCATATATACTATTTGTCAGAATCATATGAACTTAACTATCAGTGCCAGGTGCACAAGAGCAGTGCTGGGCACAGCTGGGGAGGAAAGTGGCACAACAGGTGGCTTTCACCATCTTTCCCCCCACACTCCCACAATCTTGGAGGCTGCTGGAAATTGAACCAGCCTTTGGTGCAAGCTAGAGCAGTCTTAGCACTGCTGTAACTATCACCAGTGGATAATGGCTTCCTAAGCAGTCACATGCTACCAGCTAGGATTACCAGACTGCATTCATTCTCTAGTTCGTCCCCTTCTCACATTTGACACACCTCTTCCCTTCTCCTAACCTGCATCATAATGCCCACCATACCAGGGGACCAGAAGCCCACCCTACCTCAAATGAGAATTATCCTAGAGGAACCCTCATGCGCTCCCTCTGGGCAGCTATAAATCTCCTTTGTGTTGGGAGACTTAGTGGATACTCAGTATCTGGCTCACAAACTTGTGCTCCAAACTCACAAGCACCTATCACTCAGGCTACAAGAGACGGGTCTATCTTTTTGTGTCCTGAGTTCCTGCTGACGTCAGTGAATTCTTGAGTGGCTGCAGAATCCTGACACTGGAAGTGTCTCGCTTCCTCTTCTTTCTATTTTTGGTATTTTGCACAATCATTTTCTAAATATATTATGATGTGTTCTTTACCTCCCTCTTGAGCTTTAAGACCTTAATGCCATTTCATGCTGTGGAGGCAGGGAAGAGAAGGGAAAAAGGAAAGCTGGCTGTGGTGAATAAGGCATTTCCAACAATTGATTCTAAAGTGGTTGTAGTCAGTGTGCACCGGCATAGATTATCTTTCTACAGCTTCTAAAGACCAACCCTCTGGTGGTTAGAGACACATTTATGTAACACAATATCAGGGAGCACAGCTGTGGAACTGGCTATTACTAATACTTCCTGTGATTTTTTTTTAAGGTTAGTTTTTTACTGGCAATTTATTTCTTCATGTGACAGCTTTATTTTGATAATAGCTAGACTCCACTGCTTCTGATGTGTTAAAGTTCATAGATGGTAGTGTTTGTGAGCTAGGAGAATTATTGTCTGTGTATACATTTTATTGGCTTTGCTGTACAGGACAGTCAGGGCAGCTGTTATGCTCTCAGCAAGTCTACAGGAACCCTGGGAAAGGGAATACTTTTTCACCTTGGTGACCTCTGCCTGTTGAGGAAAAGTAGGCTGTATTCCCTCTTCCTCCCCAGGATTTTATACCAAAGATGCATCTAGGAAACAGAATCAAAGTCTTATTAGTGACAAATATATTTTCCTTCTATTTATTTTTTAAATCAATAAAAATACTAATTGAGGGGAAGAAAAAGGTACAATTTGGGTTCTCCAAAGGGGCTAGATGAGCTAGTCAGTGGGAATTGGGAACCTAATTCCATTTGGCTGCTTTGGAAATCCCAGCCTTAGTTGACAGCTCAGCTACCACAGTGGCCTAAGTTAAGTGTCAGTAACTTGGATGACTGGTAAATAAATCAGAATCAGAACTGAAAGGGAGACATTTCTTTCCATTTTGAAGAGCAAGAGAAAAGAGAAGAGGAAAATAATATAAAGCTAAATCCTGAAGTACTTACCGGGGTCCTGAATATCTTTCCAACTCTTATGCATATGATTAACTTTATACATGTGAGTCCCACTGAGTTCTTTAGGACTGAAGTTAAGCACAAGAATTGCTATTTATAGGATGTAGCCCTTAATTTTAAATCACTCCTTGCTTTTGCATGGACTACCGTAAGCTAAATGCTATAACTTGCCCAGAGAACTATCCAATGCCATGCACAGATGAGCTATTGGAGAAACTGGGAAGTGCCCAGTTCATCTCCACCTTAGACTTAACTAAGGGGTACTGGCAAGTGCTGCTAGATGATCCAGCCAAGGAAAGGTCAGTCTTCATCACCTATGTAGGGTTGTATGAATTTAATGTGCTCCCTTTTGGACTCAGAAAATGCACCTGCCACCTTCCAGAGATTGGTAGATAACCTTCTGGCTGGATTTGGGGAATTTGCAGTCACCTATCTTGACAATGTGACTATATTCTCAGATTCATGGGCAGAACACCTGGAAAACCTCCAAGCTGTCTTCCAGCACGTTAGGGAGGCAGGATGAACTGTGAAGGCCAAAAAGTGTCAAATAGGCCTAAACAGGGTAACATACCTTGGCCACCACGTGGGTCAAGGAACTATCAACCCCCTACATGCTAAAGTAAATGCTATCCAAAATTGGCCTGTCCCTAAGTCAAAAAAGCAAGTCCAATCCTTCTTGGGCTTGGCCAGGTATTACCGACGATTTGTACCACACTACAGCCAAATTGCCACCCCACTGACAGACCTAACCAGGAAAAAACAGCCAAATGCAGTTCAGTGGACTGAGAAGTGTCAAAAAGCCTTTAACCAACTTAAGGCGGCTCTTAGGTCTGACCCTGTACTAAGGGCCCCGGACTTTGACCAACCTTTTGTCGTAACCACTGATGCGTCCGAGCGTGGTGTAGGAGCCTTTTTAATGCAGGAAGGACCAAATCAACAATTCCAACCTGTCATGTTTCTCACCAAAAAACTTTCTGAGAGGGAAAGCCACTGGTCAGTCTTAGAAAAAGAATGTCACGCCATTGTATATGCTCTGGAGAAACTACGCCCATACTTTTGGGGACGGCATTTCCACCTGCAGACTGACCATGCTGCACTGAAGTGGCTTCACATAGTCAAAGAGACAAACAAAAAACTTCTTCAGTGGAGTTTAGGTCTTCAAGACTTTGATTTTGAAATACAATACATTTCGGGAGCCTCTAATAAAGTGGCTGATGCACTCTCCCGGGAAGGTTTCCCAGAATCAGCTGGGTAAAAATGTCCCTGCATTACAAGTCATTGTAGTCCTTGAAATGTAAAAAGTACTATTTAGTTCTTCATGTAATTAATAGTAAAATTAGAGGTGCATGTATCTTATTAACTCTGTTTCCTAAACCTCCAGGAAGAAATCCCAGCCGGTGTGGAACTGACCTAAACCAGGCTGGCCAGCACCGTCTGTGATTTGGGGTGTTTGTGATAAATGAAGGGGGAGGGGGGAATAGGTGCCTTTTATGGACACCCAGCCAGCCAGTTAGCTATAAAATCCCTGTTAGTAGCTGCTCTCTACTTGCTTTACCTGTAAAGGGTTAAAAAATCCACAGGTGGGGGGAAAGGAGTGGGCACCTCACCAGGGGAGCCAATGGAAAGGCTAGAACTTTTTAAAATTGGGAAAAAAACTTCCCCTTTGTCTGTTGTTGTTCTCCGGGGAAGAGGGGAATGGGGCAGCAGTTATGCTGTGAGAAGCTGAAGGCCAGGTATGAAAATCATCAGACTCATTCCTAGAGTAGGAAGATGTGATTAGGTTCATTTTGTTTATTTCTTATGGCTTGTGGATTCCTCTGTGCTAACCCCAGGTTAGCACAGAGGAACCTTAAAGGTTGCTTGTAACCTTTAAGCTGAACCCCCAGAAAATGATTTTGTGTGCTTAATTTTTGGAATTGCTCTTTTAAAAATCTAGCAATAGCCCGAGTTTTCAGATATATTTTCTTTCTTTTTGTTTTTAATAAAATTTACCTTTTTTAAGAACAGAGTTTGTATTTTTGTGTCTTAAGAGGGTTGTGCACATGTTTTTTAGTTAGCTGGTGTCAACAGCTGATTTCTTTGTTTTCCTTTCTCAGCTCTTCCCCAGAGGGTGGAAGGGCTTGAGGGTACCCCACAGGAAGGAATTCCCAAGTGCGCCTTCCTGGGTTCCAAGGGGTTTTGCATTTGGGTGGTGGCAGCATCTACCCATCCAAGGTCAGAGAGAAGATGTAACCTTGGGAGTTTAATACAAGCCTGGAGTGGGCAGTATTAATTTTTAGAATCCTTGTGGGCCCCCACCTTCTGCACTCTAAGTGCCAGAGTGGGAAATCAGCCTTGATAAACAGACTCAGATAATTGGTAGGAAAGATACCAAGGGAAAAAGAAGTTCAGGAGAGCTGACAGTTTCTCAATTAAACAATATTAAAGGCAAACTAGCCCAATGTGAAGGAAAGCTCGTAAGAATAGTAAGAGGCCAATAAGGCTCCAACAGGAGCTCTTTAATGACCTGAAAATCAAAAGGAAATCCTACAAAATCTGAAAACATGGACAAATTGCTAAGGAGGAGTACAAAAGAATAGCACAAACATATAGGAACAAAATCAGAAAGGCTAAGTCGCAAAATGAGTTACAACTAACAAGGGACATAAAAAGGAATACGAAGAGCTTCCAAAATACATTAGGAGCAAGAGAAAGATGAAAGAATGTGTAGGTCCTCTACTTAGTGGGAAAGGAGAGCTAATAACAGATGATATCAAGGAGACTGAGATATTTAATGCCTATTTTGGTTCAATCTTCACTAAAAAGGTGGTCAATGGTGACCAAATCCTCAACACAAGTAATATTAACAAGGGGGAAGGAATGTAAGCCAAAATAGGGAAAGAATAGATTAAAGAATAATTAGATAAGTTAGATGTATTCAAATAAGCAGGCCCTGCTGAAATTTACCCTAGAGTTCTTAAGGAATTAGCTGAAGCAATCTTGGAACTGCTAGTGATTCTTTTTTAGAACTTAAGGAGAAAGTGTGAGCCTCTGAGGACTGGGTAAAGGGAAACATAGTATATAGCTTTGAAAAGGACAAAAAAGAGGACCTGGGGAATTATAGACCAGTCAGCCTAACTTCAATATCTAGAAAGATACTGGAACAAATTGTCAAACAATCAATTTGTAAGCACCCAGAGGACAATAGGATTATACCCAATAGCCAACATAAATTTGTCAAGAACAAATCATGGCAAACCAACCTAATTTCATTCTTTGATAGGGTTGCTGGCCTAGTGGATGGGGGAAAGCCATAGACATGATATATCTTGATTTAAGTAAGGCTTTTGACACAGTCCCACATAACATTATCACAAACAAACTAGGGAAATGTTGTCTGGATAAAAGTACTATAAGGTTGGTGCACAAGTGATTAAAATACCATACTCAAAGAGTACAGGTCTCTCGCATCTTACGCGCATTTAACATGCATGATTTCGGCTTTGCGCGGTCAGCAAAACCACACCAAAAAAAAAAAGAGAGAGAGAAAAAAAGCAATTTACGTACTGTTTCTGTAGTGCGGGCGATTCCGCCCGCCATCGAAGTCAATGGGATTTTGGCCATACGCGGTTTTCGCTTTACGCGCTGACCGCGGAACGGAACCCCCGCGTAAGATGCGAGAGACCTGTAGTTATCAATGCTTCACTGTGAAACTGGGAATTTTATTGTGGTCATTCGGGGGTCTGTCCTGAGTCTGATACTAGTCAATATTTTCATTAACGACATGTGTAACCCCATTGAGGTTTAGAGAGCATGGGCACCCCAAGAATAACGTACCTATTGCCCTCTTAGTCTGTCTTTCCTAAGGTATGGGTCTCCAGCGTATACTGAAGGACACGGATACAGCCCTCCAATAAATGATTGACACAAGCAGTATTCTTTTCAAAACAAGATACCTTTTTATTAGTATAATCAAAAATCCCTAATATAGTGATAGTCTAGAAACACAAATAAGACACACATTCCGTATTGATGTTATAAAAACACAAATCCCTTACAAGTTAAAGATCATTTTAAACCTCAATAACAGACTGTTCAAATCATTCTAAGTGTTTGTGCTCTGTCACAGATGGCCAGTTTGTCACACAGCGCTGCTAGTAATTGGCAACAGTACTTTAAATTTGACATATATAAAACCTTTTTACAAGTAACACACAGTTATATATCTTTATTAACACACACAAACACATACTAACACTAATTCTACACTATGCTATATTATAATTATAACTGGCAGGCTTACTCTGTCTGTTGGCTTCTGCTACATTTGCTGCTGCTGCTGTTTGCTGCTGCCACCATCAGCTCCTGCACCACAGCTCCTTGTGATCAAGTCAGATCAGCTTTTTCTTCTAAATCTCTCTCTTTCTGCTCCTGGCTTCTGACTCTCGACTCCTCTCAATTTCTCTCTTCCTCTCAATTTCTAACCATCTGCCTTTTATACTGTACTAGCTGTCAGTTCTTTTATACTCTCTAGTTTTAGCCTCAGCATTTCATTGGCTATCTGTCCATTCTATTTTATCCACCAATTTGTTGTCTACCACTTTTGCGACCGTTATCTGTCAATCATTTTTGTTTACCACTTTTGTGACCTTTGTCTACTTGGCTCTCTGTTGTTTACCTCAGAGTTATGATCTGATGACCTTTCCCCTACTTTTGTACTGCACATGCTCAGAAATATCTTGTGACCTGAACCTTCCAGTGGTGGAGTGACTTTTGCTTTCTCAGAATGGAAGCTACGGACACCAAATGGAGTATGGGGACTTTCTCCAGTATCTTCTTGAGCCCGAGGAAGTACTGATTGTTCCAGGAAGAGGAAGCGCTGGTCATTCCAGGGGTGTGGAGAGAGGGAGAGTGACAGAGGGTGTGTGCCAGTAGCTGCAGCAAGAGGGCTACAGTGAGCAGGCCCTCATATAGTGAAGCTTATATTAAAATACTTATCAGGTCCTGCCTCAGTCTTCTTTTCTCAAGACTAAACATGCCATGACATCTTTAATGTGTACACATCAAAACACCTAGGAACATTATCTGCAAGGCCAGGTCCGAATAGCTCATGCACAGTAACCTGCATGGGACTCAGCCTACATACTTCAGAAGGAAAAAGTGTTGATCCAAGCCAGTCTTGCTGGGATTTAAACTCATTTTTCAGAAAGCCAGATTGTCCCCTGCCATGGTAAAACCTGTGGGAAGAAGGTGGGTTACCTGGGGTGTGGGGCAGGGAAGACAATTCTGTGAGGTTGCCTTTTTGTCATTTTCCTTGCAAAGTCCCCTGTAGGGGATGAGAGCCATGGATTTTGGATCCACCTCACCACCTAGATTGAAGATCCTGGAAATCCACAGGTCCATAGAAGCAAGAGCCATCCTGCAGAGACAATAGCCCCTCCATCTGGTTTCACTTAGCAAGATTGCTCCAACAAGAGCTCTGTTTCCCTTGTTTGTGTCTCCCTGAAGTTGCTCAGCAACAGCTGAGGAGAACCAGAAGACGCTAACAACATTTTGATCTGAATTCATTGGCAGCTGCTTTTACAGGCAGAATCCCAGTGTGACTTTGCCTCATAGAGCATCCCCTTATCTGCCCTTCATCTATGTCCTCAAAACTGTGCACAGCCCCTTCCAAATGGGAGACTCACAGAGGGGGATCCATAGGATGCTGGAAGGGGCAGTCAGTGCCATAGAGGTAAGGCAGGCAGATTTGGAACCATGTGAGTAGGATCCCCAGGCCTCACAGGATATGTCTACACTGCAAATAAACACCTATGACCAGTCCCTATCAGCTGACTTGTGCTGACGGGGCTTAGGATGAGGGGCTATACAACTGCAGTGTAGACGTTCGGGCTCAGACTGGAGCCCATGCTCTAGGACCCCATTAGGTGGAAGAATCACAGAGCCTGGGCTCTAGCCTAAGCCTGAATGTCTACACTGCAATTTTATAACTCCATAGCCCAACCCCACCAGTATGAATCAGCTGATGTGGGCCAGTCATGGGTGTTGTCTTGCAATATAGACATACCCAAGGAGGCTGCACATTTGTAAACCTGATGTTAAAGTTACCATCGAGCTAACCTCTCTGGCTATATTTGGAAAAAAGTGAATCACCAAATGTGGCTCATTATCATGCCTCTGATTAAAATCTTCCAGGCCTTCTTGTTTTACAGTAAATGACTAATAATAAAACCAGGCCAAGTCTTTTCTGAATTTGGAAAGGGCAGCAAAGACACAAGCTGGGATTTTCAAAGGAGCCTAGAGGAGTTAGGTCCCCAGCCAAACTGGTCCCCAATTCTGATAAGGATGGTAAAGACCACCAACACCTCACAACCTTGGAGGCATGAGGAGAAAGGCTTTGGAAATCTCCTCTATCCCACAGTCTGCTTTACTAGTACAAGCCTCATTTGCATTCAAACTTGAATTTCCAAGAGGCTGCTACACAAACTCATGATCCCCATATTGTTAACATCTGACGTTATCCAAAGTGACAAAGTGTTTCCTGTCTTCTGCAAGTCAGCTGGGAGATGCCAGCTCCTGGAACAATGTGCCAGCCAACTTTTATATAAAAAAGTATCAGTTCATCATCTGAAATTAAAATGTTCCCTTTCATTGCCATGCATCTTTTTATTCTTTCTGTGTATGCATTGATATTTATGGAATCCATATGTAATTTGGTATCAGTATATTTAATCATAATCTGCACAAGCACAGTGCTTAGCTGAACATATAAAATGAACTATAATGATTCTAAAATGTTTAATTTAAGAATCTCTGCCTCTGTGCATATGAATCAGAGACCTGTGTTTAATTATTGATAGCAATTAGAGCACAGAAGCAGACAAACAGCATCTGGTGGCAGGAATAATTCCATACCCCAGCCTTTACTCAGAGTCTCCTTTTGGTACCAAAGCCATGCTTCACTGACTGATTCGCTGCACTGTAAAAATTTGGTTTTCTGTTTCTAAACCAACCTCTGAAAACATTCTGCCTTCTTATGAGTCCTGCTGTCCTTATGGGTTTTGCCTGTCTGGGTTGAGCAGATGCTACAACAGGATAAAGTTGGTAAGACGGTGGTCTGATGTAGTACTCAGACTCCAAATATTATTCCTACATAAGTACTTCTCTGTTTTCATGTATTCTCTGTCTTGTGAATGCTAAAATTTTAAATAATGCATTGGTATTCAAGCCTGAAGGTCAGGGAATAACCAGAAGGATGCTCTGTGAAATACCAGACACAAACACTTAAGCTGAGCTGGCCAAACAGTAAAATTAGTATTTGCCAGTATTTTCCCAATTAGGCAGCAAGAGTTTGATCCTGCAGCCCCTGAAGTCAATGGAAGTGTTGCCACTGACTTCAATGATTGTAGGAACAGATCTTAAGTTCCATTTGCTGTGATTCATGGGGTCATATTATCGTTTACCAGCAGTAATCAGACAAATGCCAGGGGGTTGTGAAAATGTCATGAATCCAGGAAGTTTCACATATTTGAGCATGAATGATTATTCATCTGAAAATTCATTCTAGGAGTGATTTATTCATTAGAGCTAGCAGGGGTGGGGGGGAATCACTAAATATTTTTCAGAAACTTCCCTTCCCCCTCCACCCTGAAAAAAAAAATCTGTTAAAAAATTTCAATCAGCTACGAATGAAAAGTATGGAAAATGTACCTCTAGTTTTTATTGAGACTTGTTATTTTCCTGCTTAAAATGTTTCAGGGAGCAGAAACAAAGCATGTAACTTAGAGGAGCAAACATTCAACNTTTCATAAAATCGAATTCCGTAAATTCGGAATAATCCCGTAGTGTAGACGTACCCTTTGAGGAGCAAACATTCAAAATGGATAACAAACAGGCAAAAGCAGAATCCTGAATAGTTCATAGTCTGAGAATGAACTAGTTGTCAAACAGGTACAAAAGTGAATACATTAGAGGAAAATCAAGATCAATTTGCAAAGGATTTGTGAACCTAGAAAGGAGATAAATGCAGAGGGCTAGTTTGTAACTTACCCCTTTATGGCCACAAGGGAAGCAAGGACCACAACCTGATCCTGAACTTCTATCGTAGACTGGAATCCCCATCCCAGACCTTACTCACTTTGGGAGTCTGGGCAGGAAGGTGGGGAGATTAACCTCTATGAGATTGCAGTTCCCCAAGATAAGCAGGTGGGTGGGGACAAAGCAGAGGAAGTTAGGGAGTGGGTGAAGTCTTGACTCCATTGCCCCAATGCACTGGCAGGGAAAGCTGGCTGGGCACGAGGGGGAAGTAATACGTGTATTGTCGAGGGTGGCACAAAACTAGTTCCACCAGGGAGCAAGGGGAGAACAGAGAAGAGATTGTGATTCAAAACTTTGTTCTGCCCCTTACTCAGAGCTAAGAACAATGTCTCTGTCTAACCCACAAGGGATATTATTCATGCTGAAACCATAGTCTTTTTCTGGAAAAAAAAATATACACATATATAAAAGAGAAATGACTTTTGTATTTGAAGGAGCGGCTGTTTTCCTCCTTCTGATTCACATGAAGGGGAAAAAAAGCCAAAAATGACATAGAACATTTGGAAGAAAAATAGCACACGCAGGAGGGTCAATTGAAAAGAAGGCATTGGCAGCGTCAGTATTGTACAGGGTTCTATTCATTTGCGGTGGAACCTGTTTGCAGTATTACTGCACGGTGAACAAACACAGGGTCAAGGTCTGCTCTGACTCCAACTGGGCTGTATGGAGTATATATCAGGGCAGAACTTGGCTCATATTGTAACGAATGGGAGAGGGTGAGGGAATGAAAATAAAGAACCAAGTTCTCGGTCAGTAAAAAGGGACACACCTTCATTGACTTCAGTGGAGCTATGCTGCTTTCTCCCAGCTACTGACCCGGCCCAAAGAGATTAATAGACAAAAATTGTATTTTTAAATTCTAAGATGTCTTTAAAATCATTAGGTCTCTGGTGCTTCCCACTGCTCCATGATGTGCAGGAGGGGGGAAATCCCTAGAAAAAGGCGGGGTATATGGATAGTGTATAGGGAGAAAAGGTGTTTAGATGAAGTATAAAATTGCATTCTGGGAAGTGTAGTTTTAGCAGACCTTTTGCATTAAAGATGTAGAATGACTCAGTAGCCCACAGACTGCTCATTGGCCACATTCTGCTTAAAATCAAATGCCATTTTTGAGTAAAATGTATCAAGCAGTTTCTAATAAGAAAAAAAGCCCACCAAATCTCTTACTTTCTGTCATCACATGCTAATGAGCACAGATAGAATTTCAGTTCCCTCCTATGAGACATCATTCATGAATGATCTCATATTGTACTTGTACTTTCTGTATGCCAAACACGAGTAATCTACTGGAACCCCTACGAAAGATACTTCAGGTAAAGCATTAGCAATTAAAAAAAAATCAATTATAATCTGGTTCTGTACCTGTGCTACTTCCAGATAGGAAGATTCTGATTAATTATATTTTCTATATTAGACATATTATTTTTGAATACCACTAAATGCTTTGATTTGGAACGTGCATGTACAGTGAGTAATCTGTGGTAAAACAGTGCATGTCATAAGTATATTATGTTTTATTGCAATACTGAAACATTCTGCTATTAAACAAACTTTTGGGGCCTGATTCTCATTTACACTACAGCCAGTTTACGATGCTCTGGTGAAATAATTTAAGCCAACTTTAAAACCACTTTAAGCTGTACCATCGGGTGAGCTGGCCTTTTCAGGAGGTGGGCAGTCAGATGCACCTGTGTCAGATTTAGCTCATCTCCTCAAGTGGAGGAGTGACAAAGGGTCATTTCAACAGCAGCCCTGGCGGGCGGTGGGGGTGGGGGCAGGAAACGGAAAGGGCTGCCTGCAGCTTAGAGGGAGACCAGGCAAACTAGGAAAGAGGCGAGTGTAGATCTGGGAGTCAGTGCTCACCCAAGAGCAGAAGGCCAGTGAGTATGGAAAGAGGCCACAGGAAGAGGCAGGACAGGATGAGGCTGGGGGGGACAGAAAGCCCAGTTGCCTTTGGGTTCCAAGAGATAAGAACTCAAAGTAGAGAGTTGTCATCCTATGCTGCCATCTGGCGAGGGGGTACTATTAATGGAAGGATGGAGAGACTGTTGATTACCCCAGAATAACTCCTTATTTTTAGGAGTAGTATTACAGAAGCTCTGAAAGACCCCCATCTGAGATTGGGGAGACCATTGAGCTGGCTGCTTTAGAAACACATGATAAGAGAGAATCCCTACCCAAAGGGCTTGCAGTCTAAAAAAAACCCACAACAGGACAGAGGAAAGGTGGGATGAAGAAAGATGGCATACAACATGGAGAACTGAGATATGGGCTACGGCTATACTGTGAGCTGGCGGTGGGATTGCCAGCTCACATAGACATACTGGTGCTAGCTTTCATTTGAGCTCCCATGTTAGAAATAGTAGTGTAACACCAGCATGGGCAGGTGTGGCAAATATTAGCTGCCCTGAGTGCAAAGCTGCCTATGGCTACAGACTCGGTGCTGCTAGCTGCCCATGCTATCACAACTAAGCTATTATTTTTAACACACTAGTTCTGATAAGAGATAGCACAACATCCCTCGCTTGTAGCGTAGACAAAGCCTAAGTGATTTGCCCAAGGTCACAGAGGAAGTGGGAGGGAAAGCTGGGAACTGAAGCCAGATTTCCTGACTCTCACTCCCGCCGCTTGACCACAAGACCATCCTTGCTGTCCTTCACTGAGGCCAGCACTTGGTTTCTATTCTGCCACTGAACTCTCTGATTAGAGCAGGTCAACATTTTTAGTGTGGAAAGTTCCCTGTTAAAAAATATAATCTCATTGAAAAAGATGTTTTTGTGAGAAAATCTCAAGTCCAATGAAAAATTTAAATTTTCCAGAAAAAAACAAGCAAACATGTTCATTCCCAGGCTAGGGCCCTACCCATTGGATCACCCTTCCATTTAGGAGCTTGAGGGTTCAGCAGGCTTTTAACTTGGGACTGTGAAAATAAGCCTCCCTAAGCTGCAAATATAAACTTCTTATGTGGAGCAGCCACTAGAAGTGGACAAGGAGAAACCTTTTCCTAATATGAGTCACAGGTTTACTAAAGAGTTTTGTACAGATTGGGATCCATACCACAATGTTCAGATCTAGCATTGGGCTTCCTTGAAGTTTATATATACTCAAGTCCAATGTTTTTGTTCAGACCTCTCTCTACTTTGGGTCTTTGGAAGTTGCCTGAAAGCCTGGTGACTTCAAAAAGACTAAAGAGGAGAACAATATGTAAATACCAGTCATTGCTGTTATTAATAGCATTGTTTTGTTTTTATGAAGCTTGCATTTAATAAAGAGGCAGCCTTATGCTTACCAAGGAGTAGTTGGCTGTTTTATTCAGGTGGGTGTATCTCATGGGAGGAATTCACATGGGGTGAACATCATACATGCATTGTTTTATGTTATGTTATCCTTTGCATATCTTTTGGAGTTAAGCATTTAGGATAAAATTCACCCTCATGCAAGAGAGCTAGCACAAAGCCAATGCACCATCTGCATTCTCAAAATAGGTCCTAAGTTATTTTATTGTTATTATTATTTATTGTTTATATTACAATAGCAGTCTACAAACTTAGAACAAAAAGACAGTCTCTGCCCCAGAGGGCTTATTACCTAAAAACAAGAGTCAATAGATGAAGACAGACAGACTGATGGGGAAGTACAAGAAACAGCGAAACAATAGTGGTTGGCATAATAGGCAGTGGTCCCTGCATACCTATGGCCTAAGCAATGTTGATTTTTTTGTAGTTAAAGGAATGCTTTAAGGAGGGATTTGAAGGAGAATAGTGATGGGGCTTTGCAGATATTTACAGGGAGTACCTCCTAAGCATGATGGGCAGCATGGAAGAAAACAAGAAGGTGCTGGTTTGAAAATGTAACAAGTGAGCAATGGAGTTTGGCATCATGGACCAATCGGAGGTGGGACTCAACCTTTCAGTACTGAATGAGAGATGATATGTAGGCTGAGCATAGGCCATGAAGGACCTTGAAAGTGAAGACAAGCAGCTTATGTTTAATACAATAGAGAAGAGGGAGCCAATGGAGGAATGCAAAGGGAGGGGTGACATGGGCAAAGCCACAAACTAGGAAAACAATCTTTGCAGCAGCATTCTGAATGGATATGAGTGAAGCAAGATTGCATCTGGCAGGGCCAGAGAAAAGGATGTTACAGAAATTGAGATGTAGTAGAGTCTGGATGAGAGTTGTAGCTGTGTGGCTGGGAAAGGCTGTATCTTAGAGATGTTATGCAGAAAGAGGTCCAAGTCAAAGACCTGAATGACAAGAAAGATGGAGGTTTTGTCCACAGTGATCGAGAAAGGAGATAGTGGGGAGGTTTTATCCAGGCTGAGTTTGAGCTGATGGCCGTCCGTGAGGAGATGACAGAGACAGGCCGAGATTTTAGTATGGACAGAAAACAAGCCTTCAACTCTATGTAGGGGTGAATTTCATTCTTGAAGTAATATGAAGACTCAAGGCAAATGTAACGGGGTTTAAAAGAATCGCTGAAAAACGATCCAAGAAATATGGCAGAAAGGGAGATAATAGTGATATTTAATATAGGCAGAGTTGACTGTATTAGGAGACCAACATCAGAAAATCTCACATAAAATGTTTCTAAGTGTACTTTCCTATTAACTGTACCATGAAATATGCTTTTCAGGCTTATCCGGGCTGGTTTCAGTTACTCTGGATGTTCCTTCTTTAGCCAACATTCAATTAATTAAAAAACTCATAGAAAAGGCTGAACCCACTAGCAATTTCTGAACTTTTCATTTTGTTTCCCCAGAGTTCAGATAACAGTGCTGCTATGACACAGCTGAACTGGAAGAGCATTCTGCATACAGAAATGAAAATGAGCTCGAGTGTTCCAATTCACTGCCAAAGTCTCATTTCCAGTAGTGCCACAACAAGTAATTTATCTGCTGGGTTCAGAAGCTACCGAGTTGTGCTAGGTACAGCAAAGTGAGATACTTAGGACATGATTGTGCACAAAATGGCACTATTCATATACATGATTTCACTCACATAAGTTATTGCAAGACTGTGCCCTAATGTACTCATTTGTTGCAGGGCTCCGGCAGCAGGGCTCTGGGGGCTATTTAAAGGTCTCCCCTGCCTCTGCTGCCCCGGGCCTTTTAAATAGCCGCCGGCGCTTGCCGGAGCCCTGGGGTAGCAGCGGCGGCGGGGCTCCGGCAGCAGTTTAAAGGGCCGGGGCCATAGAGGCAGCAGGAGCCCCGGGCCCTTTAAATAGCCCCCGGAGCCCCGCCGCTACTCCAGCGCTCTGGGGGCTATTTAAAGGGCCCAGGACCCCCCTGCTTCTACCGCCCCGACCCATTAAATAGCCCCCGGAGCCTTGGGGTAGCGGCAGCGGGGCTCCGGCAGCTATTTAAAGGGCCCAGGGCAGTAGAGACAGCGGGAGCCCCAGTCCTTTAAATAACCCCCGGAGCCCCACTGCCGCTACCCCAGGGCTCCAGCAGCAGGGCTCTGGTGGCAATTTAAAGGGCCTGGGGCTCCAGCCACTGCTGGGAGCCCCAGGCCCTTTAAATTGCCGCCTGGGGAAGCTGGGCCGCCCCGGTACGGCGCACCGGCTCTTGCCGCTATGCCGTACCGGGGCGTACCGGCTTACTTTCACCTCTGGCTGCAGCTACATGGGCTACTGAGAGCTCATCAAATCATCCTCTGTTCTCTACTCTGGCTTATCCTAGAACATCAAGTCAAGTCAACGTCTTGATCCTTATCTTCAGGAATCTCAGTGGCCTGTGCCCAGGATATCAACAAGATCATATAAAGCTCTGGGATGAAACCAGAGGTCGATAACTCCACTTCCCAGGAACAATGGAGCTTTCTACCTCAAGGGTAAAGCTTGCCTGTGCAGGACATAGATGGTTCAATTGTTCAAGATAGTGGAACAAACTCCCACATGAACTGACCATCCCAAACCTCACCAACTTCCACTCCAAAACCATAGTGCATTTCTTCAACCTGCCTTCTCTAATGTAAACACAGAGCAGTGCATACATTTACAAAGAATCAGAGGGGTAGCTGTGTTAGTCTGGATCTGTAAAAAGCAACAGAGAGTCCTGTGGCACTTTTAAGACTAACAGATGTATTGGAGCATAAGCTTTCGTGAGTGAATACCCACACGCATGCGTCTGACGAAGTGGGTATTCACCCATGAAAGCTTATGCTCCAATACATCTGTTAGTCTTAAAGGTGCCACAGGACTCTCTGTTGCTTTTTACATTTACAAAGTTTTTTAAAAAGCACTCAACTGCACATGCAATTCTCCTCTGGGGAGAGAATGGCAGAGAGAATAAACCACATATGACATATGTTACTCAAGCCACTTAACGCACTACTGACACGTGCTCAGATGCTACAGTGATGAAGATAGTATAAGAGCCTACACAGAATAGAATAGTTTACAGGTTTTCATATCCATGATACCATTGCAATTATTAATATTACTGATGTTGTTGTTTGTATTACAGTAGCACCTATGGGTGCCACTCAAAAACAGGGCCCCATTATGCTAGGAACCGTACAACCACAAAGGGAGAACCTGTCCCCGCTCCAAAGATCCTGTCTAATCAGGAAAGACAGATAACAAAATGATCGTTATCGTCATTTTACACATGAGGGGAACTGAGTCACAGAGAGATTAAGAGCTTAATTTTCAGAACAGCTGATCATCCTTAGCTCCAATTGAAGCTACAGATTCCCAGAGCCTCTGAAAATCAGGCCTTGCCTGAGCTCAAGCAAGAAGTCTTTGGTAGATCTGGGAGTTAAAACTAGATCTCCTGCGTCCCAATCTAGTGCCTTATGCACAAAACAAACTTTCTTTGTGGAAGAGCCAGCGATCCCACAATTCTTTTCTGCAGGCCTTGCATAACGGAATGATGGAAAGTTCCCCTGATGCACACTACCACACACACACACACGCATGCCCCTTTAGCCTCTAGGCCTTCTGTTATGTACAGTCACTTAGAAAAATCCTTGCAAACCCAAAATAGCAGGTGCTAAATCAGTCAGCATGGCAAGCAGACTGTTCAAGGAAAATGGAAATAAATTGTTTACAAGGGAAACAGACTATCACCTTTTGTAACCCCAGCATTACCATTTAAATGGTCCTTGACAAGGATCTTATTTTGCTCCATTTTCCATTCATGCTTAGCAAACATTTATTAAGCAAATCCGCTCTAACACAAAGAAGTGCAATGACTCCAGGAATGTTATCGCACTCCATGTTCTGGGAGTGATAAATAATTAAACACCTGTTGGCATTTGTGTGTGTGTGTTTTTATGTATGTATATGACTCCATATCTACAGCAGCCCAGGGAAACTATCTCCTGCTGCAAGATCCTATTGTTCATTTACATTTGGAACCCAAGGGCCCAATCCTTAGTTGGTGTACATTGGATCATGCCATTAAAGTCAGTGGAGCAAGGCTGAATTACACCAGCTGAGGAACTGGTCCCAACCTTTTAGTTACAGCATTTATCCATCACCAGAATAAAAAAACAACAGAAGCCTTTGCTAATTGAACTGACTGCTTTTTATTCAAGGACCAGAACTAGATCCTTTGTTTTTGTTTTAAATATCTTTTTGTTTTTAATTTTCAAGAATACATTAGAGGAGGAAAAATCCAGCATGCTAAAATTCAAGGTAGCAAATGCAATCAGATTTTGTATTATACAGGAATGCAAAGTAAATCCTCATGACTATATATTGTAGATGAACATTAGGAGTACAATTTCAAAAGCCTCTACATGACCTAGAACCCTATGTCTCATTGAAGGTCAATGGGACTTAGGCTCCAAAGATACTTGTGTACGTTTGAAAACTGTATCCTACTGAACTAAAGGCTTGATTATCCCCTCAATTATGCACAACGGATAAAATTTACCCCAACAATAATTACCCCCTTTCTTGAGGGAGTGAATTGGGAATTAAGTGGTTCACAGGTCTTTGTGCTTGCCCTCAGCACAGGGGTGAATTTCACCCTACAAACGAGAACCACAACTTGGATTATCCAGAAAACACAGGTGAAACGGAATCAATTTGGATAATCAAGGTTTTTGCTATTCACATCAGTTTCCAGCTATTATAGGGAGTATCGGATAACTGGGGTTTTGATAATCCCTCATTTCATGACTGAAGGTGATGTAAATGAGAGAGACACGATTCATTGCTCTGCCATTAAAGTTATACAAAACTCAGCATTCTGGTGTCCAGGGTACAGCATGCATTTACAGGGGTGTGCACTACTCCAGTATGCATGGGGAAAGAGAGATAGAAATGCATGCATTTTTCAAATGGATAACACTTGTTAAAAGGAACCCATTATGCTTCCTGTCCCATTGGATTAGTCCAGTGGTCCCCAACGTGGTGCCCGCGCATTTATGTGCCCCCGCCTAGTGCTCAGCAGGGGAGAGAAGCCACGGCCTCGCACCTGACGGGGACAGAGAACTCAGGCTGCGGGCGCGGTGTTCTCTGTTCCCGGCAGGCGCGGGGCCCGCCTAGTGCCCAGCAAGGGAGAGAAGCTGTGGCCCCGCGTCGGGGACAGAGAACTCCGGGGCTGCAGGCTGCGGGAACCGGTTCTCGGTCCCTGGCAGGCGCGGGGCCCGCCTAGTGCCCAGCAGAGGAGAGAAGCCGGGGCCCCACACCTGCTGGGGACAGAGAACTCCGGGGCTGCGGGCGCCGGTGTTCTCTGTCCTCGCGGCTTCTCTCCGGCTTCTCTCTTCTCTTTCGATTCATATATTATGTAATATTAAATATGATGTTTTTCATATTATTTAATGTACAAATACAAAATAAACCTTGAAAAATTGTTGGCGCCCGGCACACTCTTCTGAAAACATGAATGTGCTACTGGCCACAAAAAGGTTGGGGACCACTGGATTAGTCAAACAAATACAAGTTTTAGAGGGAGATTTAATTAAAGCCAATTTGGGGCCACTTCATTTATGCTCAACCTGGACACCATTCATAGCCTCTACATCAGTGAAGGACAACTATTTTTTTTTCTCCCCACAGTCCTCAAACAGAAAATAAAATAAAATCTGATAGACTAGTATTATTCAAGGTCACCAGATAGCACTATTGCTGTTAATTCTGTGGAGTCTGTTGAACTGTATGAACAGGCAGTTAGATCTTGGAGAAATTCTTACAGCTATTTGTGCAATTTATTTATTTTTTAGAAGCAGTCGATACCATCAGTAAAGTCTGTTCTGTCTGAGCCTCTCTTTGACAGGCTCATTTAGTAGATGCAGAACTGCTGCCTATAGGTTACACCCATGGAGAGCAAATAAAATCATTGCATAGTGTTGAAACATGACATTATCAGAAGGTAAGTGGAAAAGCAACCTAAGAAGAATAGTAAAGTGAACAATACCATGGAGCATGATGGAGTTCAACTGTCCAGAAAGAAATGGAAAACATGAGCCCTCCTAAGCAGTGGAAGAATTCAAACTGCTTTCGGAGCTGCCTTTCAGGGGAATTCTGAGTGAGAAGGGAAAATGTTGCTATGTTCTAATCTGGGTTGGAAGAAGAGTTAGAGACATTTATAACGCTCAGCTAGATTTGTGGTCTCAGCTAATGGGAAAAAAAGGCGTGAGTGTATTACAATAGACCTGTTTCTTCAGAACGAAACCTGATGTTTGCATGCCACACTGCAATTAAAAAACCTATGCCACCAAGTCTCAGAGCCCGAGTCAGCTGACTTAGGTCGGCAAGACTAGGACTGAGAGGCTAAACATAGCAGGTTAGACATTGAGGCCTCTTCCCTCTCATGGCCTCACAGTATAGGCTCCAGCCCAAGCCTGAATGACTACACTGCAATTTTATAGACCCACAGCCCAAGCCCCATGAGCCCAAGTTGTAGGTCTCTTACCGCATTATACACATACCCCTTAAGGCCAGTGTTATACAGAAAATCGGACTAGAACATCTCAATGGTCCCTTCTGGCCTTGGAATCTATCAATAACAATGTACAGGCCCAATGATCCCATAGAATGGTTTTGTGACAGAGGTAGAGCTTCTGACTAAGAACTATGCAGTGGTTTGGGGCGGGGGGGAGTAGTCCTAATCTTTAGGGTATAGTCTCCCATATGCATGCATTTTCACGTAAATAGTAACACATAGCACTTTACACCCATAGATCGCCAAGCACTTTACAGCCAAGGTATCAATATCAGCATTTTACATATGGGGAAACTGAGGCACAGAGAAAGGAAGGGACTAATCCAAAGCAACACAGCAAACGAGCAGCAGAGTGGGGAACTGAAGCCAGGTCTCCTGAGTCCCAAGCCAGTGGCCTATCTCCTAGGCCACACTACACTGGGATGGCAGAATCCCATCAGGGTTGCTACAATTTAATGTTCATACTGACGGCCCAGATTAAACAATTGCATGAAGTTTCCCATACAGAATATAACTGTTCTACAATGTTGTAATAATGCAACAGGGTGCAGTTCATACACTTCGTTAGTGGGCTTTCAATTCCACTAAGTTTCAAGTATTCAAACAGCTTCACACTGTAGAAATATAATGTATTAGGCATTTTAACATACAGAATACATCTTAAAAGACAGTTATTGGCAATTTCATATTGTTGATCATGCTAGCCCTTTTCTGAATCAGATAACAACAAATGATCTTTACTATTGTGCTTTATATATTGTTATTCGTTTGTAGTGTCAGATAGTCCAATCTTATCCATATTTAACAACTATAGGATTTACTGAATATGGTATGTAAATGGAAAAAAAATAGAATTTAAGAGCAAATTAACGGTAGACAGAATTCTTTAAAAATAAATCCGTTTAGTATTAACGATAATTTACAGAGACTGTGTAGAGGGTGAAAATCACCCCACACAGAGAGCTAGACAAGAATATGGAACATTTAGGTGATGTATATAGAGCAGAAGTGCAGACTGATGCGCAGAATGCCCTTGAGTCCATACCTTGACTAGCTGTTGCCTCAGCTCTGGAACAAATCCTTCCAAATCTGCTGTGATTAATAAAGGTAATGGGCCAGACTGCACTCTTTAATAACAAAAGTGATATAGTACTTGTTGAACTCTTGTCTTACCCTTGGTGGACGTGAAGAACAACTGATCACCATCCTGTGTATAACAATCGTCTGCAGATTTGAATCAGTGCTATAAAATACACACAGAGTGCAATTCTTCCCACATGCTATTATGGAACCTTCAGTTTAATCTACTGGTTAGAGGAGGGGACTCGGAGCCAAATGTGTTAGTCCTCAACTCTAGGAAGAAGTTGCTCCTAAGTTTTTTCAGTTACCGTAGTGGCACAATATGGAGCTGTCTTGGGCAGCCAGTGGAGCAGAACAGCAGGTCACAGAGCAGCAGGAAAACCATTGAAACGACACTTCTCAGAGACAATGGCAGTGGAGACATTCACCTCCGACACAAGTCTGGAGACTTCTCCTAACACGCAGTTACTCTCCTCCAAGACCCATAGAATATTGATTGCACTCTACTGAGCATGTTCATTTGCCTGAGTGTCCTCGTTCTATTAAATATGCTTGCTCAAGGGTGAGCTGTGATGTATTTGCCATGTCCCTTTTCCCACAGTTCAACAGTATCTTTGGACTAGCCTTCTGTACTGGGGTGAATTTCATCCAAAATGAAGGTATAAGATATTGGGTCCGATCCTCAACTGTTGTATTTCACTGAAGTAACTATGCCGAATTGCACCAGTTGAGTATCTGGCCCATGATCAGTGTCAGGCCTTTAGAATTAGTAACATCTTAGTGACCTAGATCGGAGCGAGACCCCATGTGGCACATGAAGATGGTGCTCAAGCCATTGAAACAGCAAGGCGCTGCGGTTCATCACGAGCAAATGTGAAAGGCACGTCTGCAAGATCTTACCCCTGCTGCTCTGGTAATATGACAATGGTTGTTAGCGGGATACAGGGATTGTTCTTGGCAGCTGGCAGCACAGGAGGTGGTAAGCTAAATATTACATTCCACGTCTCCAGCAAACGTCTTCATAGAACCGCACCATTCTGAGAACACAATGGGCAACAACAGAGCTATAAAACTGCTTACATTTGATTATCCGAAAGATATACAGTGTATACTAAATGAGTATTGTTACAGGCATTAACAGAAGCAGTAATTAACTGGTATGGAGAAGGTTGGACTGAAAAAACCAAACATTGATTAAAGCTGTACTGTTTTCTTCTATAACCTGTTTGGTTACCAGTGACCCACTGTGTGGCACTGCTATTGGACAACATTGTCTCATTTTGCCTCTTTGAACTCTTTTCTGACACCACCATTTGACACCATTCCTTCACACTCTGCCAATCGTAGTGATATCACACAACCAGTGCCAGGTTGCATTATTATGCATTGCTATGTGTGTCTATAATTGTATGAGGGCAGAAAAAGGCACCTCTCTGATTCGAAGGACTACCCCATGCCAAATTTCAAGCTACTGCTGCAAAGCACAGACACACTAGTATGCTTCAAAAATGTTTGGAAAAAATATCATAATGGGAAGTGTTAAGCAACCTAAGTATAGGGGTTGCTGCTGCTCTCCCAACTACTCCCATATAAATGATATTGAATATTTGTGTTGGCTTTTGCAACATTAATAGAACTCATTTAATACAGCTATTTTTGTATGTAATGGATATATAGTTCCATACAAAACAATGACTCTTACACAGTTACTATGTAATAATCTATTTTATTATCCAATAATGCAGTCATAGAATCATGGAAATGTAGGGCTGGATGAGACCCTAAAAAGTCATCCATCCATCACCTTCTGCTGAGACATGATTAAACATTCCTAGACCAGAACCGCACCTGGTCTAACCTGTTTTAAAAAATCCTCCTAGAACACAGATTACACAATCTCCTGAGGTAACCTGTTACAGTGCTTAACTATCCTTATAATTAGAAAGTTTTCCAATATACCTAAACTAAATCTCCCTTGCTGCAATCTAAGATGATTACTTCTTATTGAACCCTTGGTGGACATGGAGAACAACTGATCACCATCCTCTTCATAACAACCTTTTACAGATTTGAACCAGTGCTAATAAATGCACACAGAGTGCAATTCTTCCTATATGCTATTACACAACCTTCAGTTTAATCTTTTGGTTAGAGTAGGGGACTAGGAGCTAAATGTATTAGCCCTTACTCGGGCCTCGACTTGCTATCTGACCTTGGATATGTCACTTAAACACTCTTTTCTTCCATTTACCTATTTATAAGACTGATATAATTATTCTTACCCACCCACCAGAGGTTATTGTTGTTTACTAGAGAGAATGCTTTGAGATCCTAGGATGAAAAGGGGCTAGGCATTTTTACTATTTTAGCTGCTAGAAGTTTACAATACCAGAGAACACAGCCCTGAAGTAACAGTAATTATATGTGGGCTAATCACTATAGAGCATTTGCATAGTATTTTATTTATAAAAACTCAGCTATTGAATATTGATATGATTTTTAAGTAACCAGAGTTCTCTCTCCTGCTATTCTACCTACCAAGATAGCTCCATAGAGGCTTTAATAGAGAAGATTTCACTGGTGTCATACATGCTGCTGTAAACATCTAAGCTGGGAGGCAAAACATTACCTTCTGGAAATAAAACTTGTATTTATGCTAAACAATTCTTGTGATCTGCAGCCTCTCATAATTGGTTTGCAGACTATACACATTTCATTGCACTTTGCTTCGCGGGATGTCCCTCCTGTTGTCAGGCATACTCAAGAACCATGTCTGTAAGCTAACAGGCATAGTGTTATGCTCAGGGCCGCACAGCTCCACACAGCCCCACAGAGTTCTGGGAGGCTCCCAGAGAGAACAGCCATTGTGCCATTTTTCTGGGCATCATCTGAAGCCCTGTGAAGTCAATGGGAGTCCTTCTGCGGACTTCAATGGAGTTTGGATGAAGTCCCTCAAGGAGACTGCAGTGCTTGTCCCTCAGCTCCACTGGTTAGTGCAGAAGCTGATGTGAGCCATGACACTCTGAATAGCATAGCATTGACTTAATGCTAACCCTGGAGAGTCCTTCTACTTTGCAGGCACAAGGAGTGGTCTTGTTTATACCCCACACATGGAGTAAGAGGATGCAACAAACCCATTTTCTTCTGACTTTGCATTGCACACCCACACAGGCAGCAGACACAACCTACTATTGAAAGCTGAGCCCCTCTTTACAGAGGGGTTGGACAGGGGCTATGTTTTTGTGTTGTTTTTTTAATTATGATTTGTATTATTTAATATTTGTATTGCAGCAGCACTTAGAAGCACCAGTCATGGAGCAGGACCCTATTGTGCTAGGTGCTGTACAAATGTACAACATAGGGATGGTCTCTTCCCCAAAAGTTCTGGTAGGGGCCATGGTGAATAAGCAACTCATTATGCGTTCCCAGTGTGACGATCCTTGAATGTACAAACAGGGGAGTGGGAGTAGTGAGTATTCACAGATTTTATACACAGAGGTGATTTTACCTCTGTAGACTGTATTGATGAGAACAATATTAGAATACTGCACAACGTTCTGGTGTCCATATTTTCAAATGGAAGGTGAAAAATTGAAGAAGGTGCAAAAAAGAGACAGAAAATTATCTAAGGGCTGGAGAAAAAGCCTTACAATGAGAGACTTAAAGAGATCAATCTGTTTAGTTTATCAAAAAGAAGGTTGAGATCTAATTACCTTCAGGAGAAGAAAATACCAAGTACTAAAGGGCTCTTTAATCTAGCACAGAAATTGGAAACAAGATACAGTGGCAATTTTGAAATATGGCGCAAATATTTAACGATGAGGGGGATTAACTACTGGGACAAACTGTTAAGGAAAGGGATGGTTTCTCCCTCTGTTGCAGTCTCTAGATCAAAACCAGAAGCCTTTCTGAAAGATATGCTTCACTCATGGACAAATTATTGTGCTCAAAAGAGGGGTAACTGGATGAAATTTAAGGACCTGTGATACCTATGAGGTCAGACTTGAGCTAACACTCCGTTCTGGCTTTAAACTTTAAACTTTCAATGTATCATTGAAAGAGCTTACAATCTACTCATGCTTCTTCTGCATCATAACTCTACGCACAAGCAATCCCAGTAGTATGCTGCCACTGAAATTGCCTTTAGTAGGCTTCTGAGTCAACACCCCTCATGGATACATGCATATATCTATAAATTGATTTACATATGTAATGAAAGTTTTTTCCATGTATCAAGGGAAGGATGGACTCCTAGGGCTTGAATAAATTTGGACTCTTGCACCCTTACTGCTCAGGATAAATTGATGAAGCTATTTTGTTCCTCACAACAGGACCATTCTCAGATGAACAAGTTCTAAATCATACTTAATGGCACAAATTCAGGTGTAGGTCTAAACCAGTGTGAAAAACAGTTGATATAACGTGTATCATCTTTCAGCAGGTTAGCGTAAAGGCTCAGACTCTGCCTCTTGCCAATACAATTATCAGTCACAATTAATTCATCTGACAAATTATGTCATTATTTTTCTAATGACTTATTTGCAAATACTTTCCCCATTATTTGTCCAGTTCTACTTAACAACATGTGAACATGTAAAACCCTTCCATATCACCTCTGAATTTTGGCCTAGTGTATCAAGAATGTGTGTGGACCAAAGAGCTAAAGCCAAGTAGCCAGCTGAAGTGGGCAAGTGAACTCTAATTAGTATGCTTGGAACTGGGAGTTAACAGAAACGTCTTAAATGTTCTGACATTATGAACTTGTGTCATGGTGACTCAAAGAGTTTGGACACAACTTCACTGAATGAGTGCCAATGCCCATATTTTCTGGGTTTGGTCCCCTTTACAGTGTGACCAAAGACTGAACACTTCTGTGGCCAAATTCTTCTCACATACTTGTGAAATCCAGAGCATCAGCCAATAGGAGTGGAGTTACTTCAGATTAACATCAGTGTAATTGTGGTGAGAATCTGTCCCATGTATCTGAACTACTCTCTCACTCTTAGAAGTGATCCCTCCAGACCTGAGGTTGAGGCACAAAGACAGACCTCGCTGGGAAAGTGCCATGGTTGCTGCATTTCTCTAACTCTTTTGTGGATTATATTGCAGGAGTTTTGTTTCCAGTGCTCTCAAGCTGACACCTTTCATAAACACTAAGTTCACTCCTCCATAATAAAAATCTCACAGTAGTTACAAAATATAATAAAATAGAAGGATTTTCTGAATTTCACTGTACTTTACAATCAGCTGGAGGGCTTCAAGCACTAAATCTCTATCACAGAAGTGATGTTATGTGTTAACTAGTAAACCTGGCTGGTTTATGATAGGCCTTTTGACTAAACCTGGGCATGTTTTGAAGACTCGTTTGCTTTCTCCTAAATCTCAGTGGCCTCCAATAAAAGTTGCTTTTCTGTATTCTGCTGGGATAGATGCAGAGTTCACAGAAGGTTATTAATATTCCATGATCCTATAAAAGCCCTGAGGCTTTGCTCAGATGATTTTGGCAAAGGACATATCTTATGAAATAGATATAAATCAGGTGGCTAAAAGGCCTCAACTGCCACATAGAAATAGCACTGAGCTGTGTCCCATGCCTTTCTCTTTGATGGATTTGGAAACCCTAATTAATACAGTTAGGCATCATCTGCATGGGAAAGTGGCACCAGTATAACCAAAGATTTTAATTTAAACCAGCATATCTATACCCAGGCAAACTCTATATGGCCAATCTCATTTTGGTCTGAGTGGCTTTTTTTGGTTTAGCTTAACTCACTTGGAAGCAATTTAATTTAAAACAAAATAAACCACTTTTAGACTGAATTAAGAGTTTAAGTATCTGAGCACAGGGGTTTTCACTGGTTTAACTATGTTGCTTTTAAAACTGATTTAACTGGTACCATTTTCATAGAATCATAGAATCATAGAAAATCAGGGTTGGAAGGGTCCTCAGGAGGTCATCTAGTCCAACCCCCTGCTCAGAGCAGGACCAATCCCCAACTAAATCATCCCAGCCAGGGCTTTGTCAAGCCGGGCCTTAAAAACCTCTAAGGAAGGAGATTCCACCACCTCCCTAGGTAACCCATTCCAGTGCTTCACCACCCTCCTAGTGAAAAAGTTTTTCGTAATATCCAACCTAAACCTCCCTCACTGCAACTTGAGACCATTACTCCTTGTTCTGTCATCTGGTACCACTGAGAACAGTCTAGATCCATCCTCTTTGGAACCCCCTTTCAGGTAGTTGAAAGCAGCTATAAAATCCTCCCTCATTCTTCTCTTCTGTAGACTAAACAATCCCAGTTCCCTTAGCCTCTCCTCTTAAGTCATGTGCTCCAGCCCCCTAATCATTTTTGTTGCCCTCTGCTGGACTCTTTCCAATTTTTCCACATCCTTCTTGTAGTGTGGGGCCCAAAACTGGACACAGTACTCCAGATGAGGCCTCTCCAATGCCGAATAGAGGGGAATGATCACATCCCTCGATCTGCTAGCAATGCCTCTACTTATACAGCCCAAAATGCCGTTAACCTTCTTGGCAACAAGGGCACACTGTTGGCTCATATCCAGCTTCTCGTCCACTGTAACCCCTAGGTCCTTTTCTGCAGAACTGCTGCCTAGCCACTCGGTCCCTAGTCTGTAGCAGTGCATGGGATTCTTCCGTCCTAAGTGCAGGACTCTGCACTTGTCCTTGTTGAACCTCATCAGATTTCTTTTGGCCCAATCCTCTAATTTGTCTAGGTCCCTCTGTATCCTATCCCTACCCTCCAGTGTATCTACCACTCCTACTACTACTATCTACTGCAGACAAGTCCTTAATATTCATCAGCTCTGTTTCAATTACCATATCCTCCTGCTCCACCTTTACTTGTTGACTGGAGCTTATTAAAGACTTTGCCCTGGGCAAAACTGGTTAAGATAAAATTAAAAAAGAAAAAAAACCTTCCAAACCCGAAGCACACAATTTATATAATTCTTTGCATTTCAATAACACCTTCCATGCAAGGATAATTGTGTATTTTCTGAATGGTAATTAATGTATCCTGACAACATTACTAGGGAGTAGGTTTAAATAGCCCCATTTTACAGCTGGGGAAAATGAGGTATAAAAAGGTTAACTGACTTGTCCAATGAATTACAAAAAATGGGTGGTCAAGTTGGGAATAGATTCTAGATACCCCTGGGTTTTAACCACAGACCAATCTCTCTGAGGTTTTACTTGTTACTTAAGAACACAGACTCAGACCCAAAAAACGTTTCTTCCTAACTACCTCAGCTAGTTGTTGATTCATTCCCTGAAAACTGTGAGTTTACAAACCATGTTTTTATTTAATCCTATCTAGTGTAATTCCAGATGTTCCCATTTTCCATATAACTGGCTACTTCTGTTTTGAATCCTACCTAATTCTTGCTTTCAATGGTACCAAATGGCAATGAGTTCCACAGATGACTGTCTAAGAAAATATTTTGCAACCTCAGTTTTAAACTTCCTTCAGTTTCTTTGAATGTCCCTAGTTCTCATATCATGAGGAAGGGCAGCATACATCTACCTTCCCTGTATCAGTCATTTTATATGCTTTGATCATATCACCACTTATTAGTCTCCTTTCCAAATTAAAGAATCCTAACCATTTCATCCTATCATTCTTTTGTCCATTTTTATCACCCATCTGTGAATTCCCCCAATTTGTGAGACTGGGTGACCGGAATTGAACACAATATTTCAAGTGATGGTATACCAACAATTATAATATTTTCAGTGTATTTTCCATTTCATTCCTCGTGTATTTTAACATTTTGTGTGCTCTTTTTTGTCTGCCACTTTACATTAAACAGATAATTTTATTGAACCATCCACACTGACGACTAGGTCTTTTTTTTCTTCCTGAGTGGTTGTAGTTCATTTGGAACCCAGTAAAGTGTATGAGCAGTTCCTTCCATTCAAATTATTCCTTCCATTGTGTATTATCTTGTGTTTCTGCATCAGTGATCATACTAGTAATGCTGTCATTGTCTATTAATCTTGGATTTATTAACTTCACAAGACCATGATTTTGTGGAGGAGAAAAAAGAAAGATATTTTTGTACACAAACATTTATCCATTATTATATTTCAGTGATTTAACCACTGCCAGAGACTATCAATTTGGCCTCCAACAGATGCATTATTTTACAGATGACATTATTTTACAGATAAGGTTCATTATCTGACTCTCCCTAGATTAGATTTTGTGATGGCATTGATATAAGAGGCTTCATTGGACATATAAGAAACAGGAACAGTGTGCTGGGAGAGAAGCTGAGCCCTGATTAGGGGGCGGGGCTTCTCTGACTAGGGGTCCTATAAAGGTAGCCAGCCAGCGGCACAGACAGCTGCAGCAGCACAGGAGCCAGCAAACAGAGCTGTAAACAGGGGAGTTTGCAAGGGAAGCTTGGGGGAAGACTAAGAGATACAGGCAGAGGAACAGACAGGCTAGTGAAGGGAGTGTGTGGTGTTCTGGCAGTGTTTTGGTGCTCGTTGGGAGTTTATTTTTCTGTGGGTGGTGGTGTTTTGGTTTAGTTTGTGTTTCTCAGACTAACAGGATTTAGGTGGGAAGGCTATGACAGATACAGAGGCAGCAGCGGTAGTGACCCAAGCAGTGGAAGGCACAATGAAGATGACTGGATGTGGAAGCTGTGGCATGTACATGATCCTGGAGAGGGTACCTGAAAAGAGTTTTGTCTGCATGAAGTGCCACCTGATAGAGCTGATGGAAGAAAAGATCTGAGGATTGGAGATGCAGGTGGAAACTCTGGTTGAGTTTAGAAGGGGGTTCGAGCAGATGATGGAGCAAAGAGATGAGGAGGCTGAAGGGAAAAGCTCAGACTTGCAGATGGAAGCAGGACCAAAGAACTCTGAGGGGAGACTGCTGGGTGAGGAAAGTGGACAGTGGAAGCATGTGACTAAGAGAACCAGGCAGAGGAAAAGACAGAAGGAGAAATAGAGCTCAGGAACAGGTTTGTGGAGTTGGAAAATTAAAATGACGAAGAAGGGGCACAGCAGGTGGTCGCTGAAGGTGGAAGGAGAAGGAAGAAGAGAAGAACAGCTAGTTCTATAGGAAGAGGGGAAGAGTCAATGGAGATAACAACACCAAATATGAGCCCCAGGAGGATACAGGATGAGTTGCATAGGATTGCAAGGGAGAATAGGAATCAAGAGGACTTGCAGCCAGAGGGAACAGGGGATAGACCGGAGAATCGCACCATCACCAGGAAAAGGCAGGTCTACGTGATTGGGGACACCTTACTGAGAAGAATAGACAGGCCTGTAACCAGAGCTGATCCAGAGAACAGAAGTGTGTGCTGTCTGCTGGGTGCTAAGATATGGGATGTGGACCTGAGGCTAAAGAGGATCCTAATGGGAGTGGGAAAGAATCCACTGATTGTCCTTCATGTGGGAACAAATGATACGGCTAGATTCTCGCTGGAACGTATCAAGGGAGACTATGCCAGGCTGGGGAAGACGCTTAAGGAAATCGAGGCTCGGATGATCTTCAGTGGGATTCTGCTTGTTAATAGAGAAGGGCAACAAAGGTGTGATACGATTATGATGATCAACAGATGGCTCAGGCAGTGGTGCTATAAGGAGGGCTTTGGGATGTATGGCCATTGGGAGGCATTCATGGACAGAGGACTGTTCTCTCGGGATGGACTTCACCTGAGTATGGAGGGAAATAGACTTCTAGGATGGAGGCTGGCACAACTGATTAAGAGATCTTTAAACTAGGAATTTGGGAGAGATGGTTGGGAGATGTCCAGGTAATCTTCACAACGGATTTTAACATTGAGAGGGAAGAAAACAAAGTAAGAAAGGATACAGCCGTGGTAGGAGAATAGACATAAGGAGGAAGGGTAGTGTAGATACCAGTCTAATAGGTGATACTGGTGGTAGAATGTCTGTGCCTAATCGGGTAAAGAATGTGAGCGAAGCCAAACAGCAAAAATTAAGATGTTTGTACACCAATGCGAGGAGCCTAGGTAACAAAATTGAGGAACTAGAGCTACCGGTGCAGGAAGTGAAACCAGATATTATAGGAATAACAGAAACATGGGGGAATAGTAGTCATGACTGGAGTACAGGTATTGAAGGGTATGTGCTGTTTAGGAAAGACAGAAATAAAGGCAAAGATTTATCAATGATGATGTATATCAATGATGAGGTAGACTGTAAAGAAATAAGAAGTGATGCAATGGATAAGACATGTCTGTCTGGGCAAAAATCACATTGGGGAAGAAAGTTACTAGAGCCTCCCCTGGGATAGTGCTTGGGGTGTGCTATAGACCACTGGGATCTGATTTGGTTATGGATAGAGACCTCTTTAATGTTTTTAATGAAGTAAATACTAATGGGAATTGTGTGGTCATGGGAGACTTTAACTTCCCAGATATAGACTGGAAGACAAGTGTTAGTAATAATAATAGGGCTCAATTTTTCCTGGATGTGATAGCTGATGGATTCCTTCACCAAGTAGTTGCTGAACCAACAAGAGCGGATGCCATTTTAGATTTGGTTTTGGTGAGTAGTGAGGACCTCATAGAAGAAATGGTTGTAGGGGACAACCTTGGTTCGAGCGATCATGTGCTAATTCAGTTCAAACTAAATGGAAGGATAAACAAAAATAGATCTGTGACTAGGGTTTTTGATTTCAAAAGGGCTAACTTTAAAAAAATTAACTAAATTAGTTAGGGAAGTGGATTAGACTGAAGAACTTGTGGATCTAAAGGTGGAGGAAGCTTAGAATTACTTCAAGTCAAAGTTGCAGAAACTATCAGAAGCCTGCATCCCAAGAAAGGGGAAAAAATTCATAGGCAGGAGTTGTAGATCAAGCTGGATGAGCAAGCATCTCAGAGAGGTGATTAAGAAAAAGCAGAAAGCCTACAAGTAGTGGGAGATGGGAGGGATCAGCAAGTAAAGCTACCTTATTGAGGTCAGAACATGTAGGGATAAAGTGAGAAAGGCCAAAAGCCATGTAGACTTGGACCTTGCAAAGGGAATTAAAACCAATAGTAAAAGGTTCTATAGCCATATATATAAGAAGAAAACAAACAAAGAAGAAGTGGGACTGCTAAAAACTGAGGACGGAGTGGAGGTTAAGGATAATTTAGGTATGGCCCAATATCTAAACAAATACTTTGCCTCAGTCTTTAATGATGCTAATGAGGAGTTTAGGAATAATGGTAGGATGACAAATGGGAATGAGGATATGGAGGTAGATATTACCACATCGAGGTAGAAGCCAAACTCGAACAGCTTAATGGGACTAAATCGGGGGGCCCAGATAATCTTCATCCAAGAATATTAAAGGAACTGGCACATGAAATTGCAAGCCCATTAGCAGGAATTTTTAATGAATCTGTAAACTCAGGAGTTATACCGTATGACTGGAGAATTGCTAACATAGTTCCTATTTTTAAGAAAGGGGAAAAAAGTGATCCAGGTAACAACAGGCCTGTTAGTTTGACATCTGTAGTATACAAGGTCTTAGAAAAGAATTTGAAGGAGAAAGTATTTAAGGACATTGAGGTCAATGGTAATTGGGACAAAATACAACATGGTTTTACAAAAGGTAGATCATGCCAAACCAACCTGATCTCCTTCTTTGAGAAGGTAACAGATCTTTTAGACAAAGGAAACACCGTGGATCTAATTTACCTCAATTTCAGTAAGGCATTTGATATGGTTTCACATGGGGAATTAATAGCTAAATTGGAAAAGATGGGGATCAATATGAAAATTGAAAGGTGGATAAGGAACTGGTTAAAGGGGAGACTACAACGGGTCATACTGAAAGGTGAGCTGTCAGGTTGGAGGGAGGTTATTAGTGGAATTCCTCAGGAATCGGTTTTGGGACCAATCTTATTTAATCTTTTTATTACTGACCTTGGCACAAAAAGTGGGAATGTGCTAATAAAGTTTGCAGATGACACAAAGCTGGGAGGTATTGCCAATACAGAGAAGGACTGGGATATCATGCAGGAAGATCTGGATGACCTTGAAAACTGGAGTAATAGTAATAGGATGAAATTTAATAGTGAAAAGTGCAAGGTCATGCATTTAGGGATTAATAATAAGAATTTTTGTTATAAGCTGGGGACGCATCAGTTGGAAGTAACAAAGGAGGAGAAGGACCTTGGGGTATTGGTTGATCACAGGATGACTATGAGCCGCCAATGTGATATGGCCGTGAAAAAAGCTAATGCGGTCTTGGGATGCATCAGGCAAGGTATTTCCAGTAGAGATAAGGAGGTGTTAGTACCGTTATACAAGGCACTGGTGAGACCTCATCTGGAATACAGTGTGCAGTTTCTGGTCTCTCATGTTTAAGAAGGATGAATTCAAACTGGAACAGATACAGAGAAGGGCTACTAGGATGATCCAAGGAATGGAAAACCTGTCTTATGAAAGGAGACTCAAAGAGGTTGGCTTGTTTAGCCTAACCAAAAGAAGGCTGAGGGGAGATATGATTCTCTCTATAAATATATCAGAGGGATAAAGACCAGGGAGGGAGAGGAATTATTTAAGCTCAATACCAATGTGGACACAAGAACAAATGGATATAAACTGGCCATCAGGAAGTTTAGACTTGAAATTAGAGGAGGGTTTCTAACCATCAGTGGAGTGAAGTTCTGGATCAGCCTTCCAAGGGGAACAGTGGGGGCAAAAGACATATCTGGCTTCAAGACTGAGTTTGATAAGTTTATGGAGGGGATGGTATGATGGGATAGCCTAATTTTGGCAATTAATTGATCTTTGACTATTAGCAGGTAAACATGCCCAATGGCCTGTGATGGGATGTTGGATGGGGTGGGATCTAAGTTACTACAGAGAATTCTTTCCTGGGTGTCTGGCTGGTGAGTCTTGCCCACATGCTCAGGGTTTAGCTGATCGCCATATTTGGGGTTGGGAAGGAATTTTCCTCCAGGGCAGATTGGCAGAGGCCCTCGGGGGGTTTCGCCTTCCTCTGCTCCGTGGGGCAAGGGTCTGAACGACCTCCTAAGAGACGTGGAACTTCAGAAATTAGGTACTAAACTCCTGATCAATAGCTCAGACAGGGGAAAGTGATCAGGAACAGTCAGCATGGATTCACCAAGGGCAAGTCATGCCTGACTAACCTAATTGCCTTNATGCAGGAGGTCAGACTAGATAAGGGGTCCCCAACGCGGTGCTCGCGGGCACCATGGTGTCTAAGTGCGCTCGCGTCCTGGCCGGTGGATGAGCATCCGCCGAAATGCCGCTGACAAGCGGCAACGTCAATAGGTGTCGCCGCCGAAATGCTGCCGAAAATTGGCAGCATTTCGGTGGCGACGCCTATTGACGGTGCCGCTTGTCGGCGGCATTTCGGCGGATGCTCGTCCACCGCCACGGTCCTCTGTGGCTCGTCGTCTGGCGGGTGCCAGACGAAAAAGGTTGGGGACCACTGGACTAGATGATCATAATGGTCCCTTCTGACCTTAAAGTCTATGATTCTATGATTCTATGAATCCTGGAAATGAAACCTCTGCCGGGGCAGCTCTAGGCACCAGCAAAGCAAGCATCTGCTTGGGGCAGCCCATTTGCAGGGGCGGCAGCCGGCAGGGATCCAGCCTGGGAGCTGAAGTTCCTTGGTTAGCTCCCTGCCTATAGAGCCAGCCCTGGAGCAGGGAAAGAACTACATTTCCCAGCATTCCCTTGGCTGCTATCAACAGGAAAGGGAGGGGGAGGGAGTATGGTAGCTGAAACCTCATGCTGCAGCTTGCTGTGAATGGAGAGCTCAGTGCTAGAGCGGGGTGGCACTGTGAATGGGGGACAAGTGTGCCCAAGGAGTAGAAGGCTTTGCCCCAGAGATCCCCTTCAGAAGACATCCCCAGACTGGATTAGGGATACTGGTGTGACCTCACCTTGCAGCCCCCAAAGAAAGAATTGGGTGGACTNTTTAGGGGGTTGATACAGAAGTGTGTGGGTGAGATTCTGTGGCCTGCATTGTGCAGGAGGTCGGACTAGATAATCATAATGGTCCCTTCTGACCTTAAAGTCTATGATTCTATGATTCTGTGAACATTGCCCTATCTTCATGCCTTGAAAATTGGTGCCAATTAAGTTCTACTTTTGAGTGGTCCTGCATTCAAAGCCAAGAAGTGCAATTGCAAAGCAACACACATGCTCAGTTATTATTTTTATTGCCATGTGTTAACTGGGTCATGCCTTATTATTTTAATGGCTCTATCTCAGCAAACATGGCAAAGTTCTTAAGTAGTTGTCTATGCATTGGAAGAGGAGTAGCAGGAAATGCCTTAAGAGTTCTTCAATTGATACTGAAATTGCTTTAATACCTGACTTGCTTTAAATACCAGCCAAATCACACAGGCATCTCATACTGAACCTGTTTGTATTCTGAACTTTTGGCTCAGATACCACATATCTTTTTCATGTGTTATCATAAGAAAGAGCAACATTCTCTTGAGCCGTCTCAGATCTTTTTTAATAACTGCTCAAATGTGTTGAGGGAATACCTCTCTAGTGCATACCATGCATATAAAAATAGACACACCATGTTATTTCCTAGGTGCTCAAAAATAAAACAAAAACAAAACACTGTATTAAAATAACTGGCAGATTTATATAATATGTTTTTCTGATCAAAGTGTTCAAAGACGCCTACTTCCTGGCACACAATCCTGCCACGTCATTCCTATACTTTTGGTCTTTATAATTGCAGCTTCCTTTTGCAGATACAAGCTTCTTGATCAGATCTGTAGAATCAAAGTAAGCACACGAGGGCCAACTTTTGAAAAGTGAGCACCTGCTACGTGTGCACATAATGTTCACTGCATGCACTTGAGTGTGCAGGTATATATGTGCATGTTGATCCCTCAACCCATGCATTTGGCATTTTGTTCTGGCATCCTTGGCATGTACAAAAGTGCATGTTCACTTCTGCACGTGCACTTTTCCAAATGTGAAGCTAAATACTGAGCCGAGTTACCTTCTACCTTTGGTAAGTTTTGTTGCTGAAAAAATAATTCTTTCCCCCTTTTATTTATAAGAATGTTTATGGTTCTTATCACCATGGTATCTGAGCATCATCAGTGAATATATTCTCATGACATGTGTGTGACATAAAGAAGTATTATTTTTAAAATAATGACATAAAAAAGTATCTCTTTTACAGATGGAAAAAATGAGGACTAGAGGTTTTAGCGACTTGCCCAAGGTAGTCCAGCAAATCAGTGGCACAGCTGACAATAGGCCTTAGGCAACCTTACTCCAAGTTTTGTTTCTCAATTGTAAGACCATTCCTCCTGTCTTTATAAGAGCTCTCTGGTTGTTCATATCACAGTAAAGAATGGGTAAAACCCGAACATTGCTTCCCTTTACCCTGAACCTTCTCAGGGAACACAAATATAAATGCTCTGGGGTTTTAAAAAAAGTTTAACTCATTATTTCCCATGTTATGTTTCATTTCTAGTTACTTCTGTGCTTCAAGGGCTGAAATTCACAACTAGCATAAGTGACTTCAACTCCGTCCGGGAGTAGACACAGAAATGCTGCACTACTGCTGTTGTGGTGTTTCTGACCGACTGGTGGTAGAATGTGCTGTATAGGAAAACTCACAAGAGGGCCTGTTGTCTCAAGATTTTCAGGCCCCAAAGATTCAAATAGTTTAGCAAAGGGTTGGACAAGCACCTGGACTTGTTCAGTTCTTATCCAAAGAAACTCAAACCAAACTTCCCCAGTCATTGAAACTTCACCTGTTCCTAGTCACAATCATGTAGTGTTGTCTATAGTTATATTATATACAATTTCACAACTGGACACAGACATAATTAACGTGGGGCAGTTAAGAAGGTTATTTTGCAGTTTGCTTTGTTTACAACAAGAGAAGATTAGAGACTATTTTCAGATGCTGTGGAACTGCATCAGTGTCTCGGGAAGCAGAATAGGAGGGTGAATTGTGACCCCATTTCCACTCAGCGGGAGGCAGAGTTATATAATTGAATATGCAACATAATGTGCCACCAACCATTTAATTGACCAGTTTTGGTCACATCATAAACTGCAAAAGCAAAAGCTACAGCGATTTGCCATGTGTCAGGGACCTCACTATTGAACTACACCTTCGTTTACATGCCTTTTTGGGATATGTTAAACATGATTGTGATGATAATGCTCTGAATTTCTACAGCTGCTATCTTTGATTATACCAACGTGATTTACAAACACTAATTATTTGAACCTTTCAACACCCTTGTGAGGAGCATAATTGTGCCAAAATGTGGTAATTAGGATGAAACTGGTATATTATAGGGAATTTTGCTCTAAGACTTGCAGGTCATCTCTAGCAATGGAAATACAACAAATATTACATCTTTTTTTTGTTGCCAAAGCAAGTGTTTTGTTGAATATACCAAGCTGTTCTTCATTATTAATAAATTAGTTTCTTTTCTCACTTGTAATAGAGCTAATAAGTCACAATAAACAATTCATTGAATTTGTCTCTTTTGCTTGAAAAATGTTCACATTCACAAGCAGATTGCAAAGTTCCTTAATTTATTCATTATTTAATGTTATTCACAAGTTTTTCACCCCAATATGAACAGCTCATTAACAAATCAATCATTTGGGGGAATATTTAATGTTTTAACTTTCCCATTTGTTCGGGGTGGCTCCCTCATAGAAGCCACCTGGCATTATTTCTGTTCCCTAGCTAGCTGATTTTTGTAGCTAACCAAAACAGCTTGAACTTTGCATTTTACAGACATACGAAATAAAAAATTCCCTTATGGTGACTGAGTATATGAGCTCAAAAATCACTTTTCACAAATAAACGTATCAATAAAGCTTGACTGATTAAACTTTCATAGAAAGTGAACCTGAAAGGGATGTAAAAATAGTTGAACCAAAATTCATGTCCAAATTTAACTAAATATTAAAAAATATATAGGGGGGAGCAATACCTCAGTGGTTTGAGTATTGGCCTGCTAAACCGAGGGTTATGAGTTTAAACCTTGAGGGAGCAACTTAGGGATCTGGGGCAAAATCAGTACTTGGTCCTGCTAGTGAAGGCAAGGGGCTGGACTCAATGACCTTTCAGGGTCCCTTCCAGATCTATGAAATAGGTATATCTCCATATATTGTTAAAATGGAACACTCAGCAATAACCCATTCTCTAGATACCCCCATGAACGTATATTAGCTCTTAATAATTCTCTTTCAGAGCAAGGTCCCCTCTTTTAGCATTTTTCCCAGCATGCCTTTCTGTCAAGCTGACCCTTTAAATTTGGTAGAGACAAGCTGCTGTGGTTCTAAAGCAGCCATTTTGCAACTGGTTGTTCCCTTGCATTCTCCTCTAGGTGATAAGTGTTCTGAGCTCCTATTATATATTCCCTTATTTAACTTGAGAAGATGGATGGTACCTTCTCACATAAAGAATGCTTGAATTATCATCACAGCATGGTCATACATCACCTCTGGAAAACAGTATATGGCACTTCTAAATAGTGTAGGGAGAGTGAGGTCTGCTTGTTCACATAGACACAACAGATTAAGCCTACTTTTCACAAATATAACATCAATGGGACTACAAGTAAATCAGGGAGCATTTAGAGCAATTAAACACAGGTCACAGTATTATGTCCTGACTTACTCCTGCCCCATGCAACCCCATTTACTTCCAATGGAATGTGGGCTTGGGCAGAATTTGGCATAGTACGTGAGGATTTGGTTTCTGATATTGCAGATTCTTTTTAAAAAGTACTATTTTTTTTAACAATTTGTTATTATTTTAACATTTAACCACGGATAGAGGCAATAGATTTTTTTCCCCTTATGTCAGAGGTTTCTTCCATATCAGATAATGACAATTAAGCTAAACTAGCTATAGTATTCCCAAATATTAATACAATTCATAACTAATTTAAATGGTACAAAGCAAGCCCATTTGCTGATTTTAAAAGTGGCTGTGCTTTGTTTCTGATCTCATTAAATTAATCCCACTGGGTCACTTTCACCATTCCATGTATTTTAGAATTATAAGAACTTCTAGCCCAACTATCATAGTAAGTCATTTCTTAATCAAGATAAGTGGAGAATAAAGAGTAGAATCAGGTGCTATTCCAGATTCATATTTGGTAAAGCAGGAGGCTTAAACATGACATAATAAACCAAACCAGTAACCTATGTGTGTAAAAGAAAAACAACAACTTTCCTATTTATTTTGATCTGACCTAAATAATGTCACTAGGAAATGTTACTTCACTGCCTTAGTGTTCTTTTTAAAGCTATACTTCACTACATTTAGTCAGTACTAGCCTCCTAGTTCATCAAAATTCACCTAAACTCTTCCTGTATTAATATGGACAATGCAGAGATATTTAAAATTAGGTATTGAATGATAATGATCAGTATAATTTGAAGTGACTCAGGGTCTTGAACTCGGCATATATCTGCAGTCAATAGATATAAAAGCATGCAGAATTTCAAGTGATTCATGTTTTTACAGGAATACCAATTTCCACTAGCTATTGTGGGCTGAATTCATTTAAATACAGAAAGATTCTAGTAGAACAAAGACTAGCTGAGATGATAAGAGATGGGGGTATATGTCCAGAGTCAGAGGTTCCTGCGATTGTGTTAGCAGTTATGGAAGAGAAAAATCCTTGTTAAAATAGGAAACAAGTGTTACAACAGAGAAAACAAAGACATGGGCAGACGATTGTATAATGGCAGTGGGGAAATGCAGAGAGGAACATAGTGTATATTTAAAGATTATTAAAAGAAATCCAGAGTCAAGAATTTAACAGCATGCTAGAGTGTTACTCAAGTGTATGTTTAAAAATAGCAAATGTAAATTATTTAATAGAATGCCTTCTAAAACGATTCAAGTAGAAATTAATGTATTTTTATTTTTTTTAAAAAACCTTCTAACTTCAAAGGGAAGATTGCATTAGTAAAGAGCAGCCAATGACTGCACAGACAGGGGTTAATTCATCCTCCAAGTGTGGGGGCATACCCTGCACTGAATTACATATTCATCCCTCATAGCTGGAAGAAGTCATCTGTAAATTCCAGAATGCGATATATACCTACAAGCCTAGCTGATGGAGGCAGCCCAGGAGAAAGGCCAAATTAGCGCATCTCCCAGCCAGTCTAGCTCTGCTCCCAACACACTTGTCTATGCACTTTTGTGGCTGTGTCAGGTGTGTCACCAAAGCTCTTGTAGGAAGCTTTTGCTACTGTGCCTTTGCTCCAAGAGGGCTTACTGTCACTGTGGTCCTGTAAGCTGGGTTGCACTGAACCAAGGTCAGTATCTGAGCAGTCTGTGTTAACTGCAGATAGATACCGTTTCAGAGTTAACTAGCAAGGTTACACTTGAGGCAGATGCTTTGTTGCCAGACCAAGTGGTCCCCATTGCAGGGCATAGCTCCTCCAGAGATCACTCAGCCCTGTGTTCCAAATGCCCACATATAGCCAGTCAGTCCTGGGAATGTCCAGTATGTGATGTCACATGTGGTGCCCCACAGGACGAGTCATGTGGCTGCAGCACCCAGAAGAGATGGCAAGAGGCAGACAGGAAGGAAGGGGCATGGAGTGGAGATAGAGCCCCAGGCAGCCCTGCTGATGATGGAGAGGGAGGAACAAAAACCTCCCGGCAGCTCCTCATCCACGTCTCCCTTCCTCAACATTCCTCCAGCCCAATGGTTCCCATCATCTTCCCCCTCCTCCCAGCTTCAGTGAGATGGAGTGAAGATCTGCCCCCTGGCCCAGCTTCATCGATCCCTTCCCCATCTCCTGAGCCTCAGGCAAGAATGGGGGAGGGACAGGAATGAGAGGAAGGGATTGGTCAGGGAAAAGATCACAAACATGGAGGATCTGGCACGCTTGATCCTGATGCAATTCTTGTATGTCCTACAAAATAACCTAGGATCAGCTCTGCTGGGAACCTACCTGGCCCCATTGGTGGGTAACTGGGTAGCTGGTAAGATTTCCTCGATTTGTTTATATTGACATTCCTGGGTTCTGACACTCTAAGCTCTTTACGGTAGGGATAGTCTCCTGTTTGTACTGCACCTAGCACAGAACGGGCCCCTGGCCTTTAGGTGCTGCCACTGTACAAGGGGATAATAAAATAATGTTCAGCTAGGGCCTTATTCTGTGTTCGTTGAAGTGGATGGAAAGGCCCCCAATGACTTCAACAGGTCATCATGGCTTAAATATTGGGGGAATGTGGATGAAGACAGTGCAGCCACAAAACAAAAAACAAAAGCCATGACCATGAATGGGAGAAAAGTGTGAGCCTCTTTACAAATCCGTCCTCAGACTGCATGCCCATGGTTAGGACGCTCTTTTCTAGTTTGCCTGATGCCTTCTGAATGTCCCTGACTGATTTTAGCCTCCTGTAAAATCTCTCCCTCGATCCCATGGTTGACTTGGGGTGCAGTTTGCCCACATTCACTCAGGGAGCGCCAGCAGAAGTCCTCCTCAACAGGAAAGTGGAATGATATGGCAGTAAGTGAAAGGACATAGCAAAGAGTAATGGAGCTCTTCATAAACTGTCATTTTTTTGGAATTAAGATGGGGAAACATCAAGGGGATGAATAGCTCTAGTTATTTTTTTCACCTCAAAAAGTCCTACAGACCCTCTAATCTATATGTTCTGCAGCAATTTTCCCTTCCTTTTGTTCTAACACCCATCCAGTAAGAAAAACTGAGGAAAAATAAATTCCTTTTGCTTTCCAAGAAATTGAGAGTCAATTAAAGGGTGGGTTTTTTTGCTTGACCTATTTAAGCATTATGGTGCGCCTTTTTCATCTGGCAGAGGAAGAGATGGAGAGTGGAAATTGATTTGAACTTGGGCTTCCTGTAACATAATCCACAACTTTGCCAGTATGGCATTAAGATAAATTCTTGCACCCTGGGAGTGTGCAATCTTCATGTCCTTAAAAAATGCACTTCATTGTGCCAAGGGTTGGCTTACGCGCTCTCCTGGGCAAAGCCAAAATACTTCACTTCATAACCCAGTTTATGTTACAAAGTGGACCTGTGTCCTGTACTTAACCTAGCACAACATTTACAATCCACCAATACTTAAAAATAACTATAATACAACGACTTTTTGTATGATCATGTCTCCCTCTTGTGGCTGACCTTGGTGAGGAAAAGAACCTGCTACTAACAGAGTTTAAGTGGCTCACAGCTTCTATCCCTGCTTATTGACATTAGTGTCTGTAAGTATCTGGTTGTGATGAAATTACACAAGCTAATAAATAGCTAAAAACATCTAAATCTTACATTGCCCACAGAAGAAACATATGTGTATTATTATTATATTGTACAAATAATTGCGTGTTCTGCTAAACACAACCTTTCCTCTGACCTGTGGATTGCTTGTGTGTGTGTTCTTTTTGCTATCTTGATGTGTGTGTATGAATAATGGTTAGGGATACTTGCAAGATGGAAATATTTTCACTTAAAAGGCTGCTGTCAACTGAAAAATCATAGTTTTCTCCAGAAAATTTTATGCCAAATATTGTTACAACACTTAAGATTACGCTATCTGAAAGATATACAGGGACAGATTGTTGCTTCGTTTACTTAAAAAGAGCTACAGTGATTTACACCAGCTATTGATTTGACCCATAGGGCATAAGATTTTTCTCCATTTTTTTTTTCAGTTTGTTTCCCTTGTGCATTTGACAGCACTCTATAGAGTCAGTTTCACAGTTTCTCTTATCCCATCTGTCAGTTTCTCCTTTTGTGTGTGAGGTCTTTCACATAGCACTACAGGAGAGAATTTTTATTTTTTTTAAACAGTAGAATTTGATTGTATAACCACAAAAATCAGCAGTGTGATTTAGGAGGCAGGCATTGTGTCTGAAATCACTGGTGATTCATTTTTAGAAATTAACAATTTCAGATTGACTGTGTCCTTTAATACATCTATCAACTGATAGTAAAGTTTTGGTAAAGTATTATAATTGGTTTACAAAGGGTAGTCTACTAGCATCTTTGAAACACAGGGCTAGTTCAGCTGATTCTCAGACAATCTTCTTCAAAATGAATGATCTTGTAAGCTATCACCTTGTCTCTAACCATCCCTTTTCAGGTAAGGTTATTGAGAAGTGAGATCTTGGCAGTCATGCTTCTGAAAAAGATATAATATTGCAGATGGTGTTGGTTGCAATGGTAGATGATCTCTTTTCTGTTAGAATCCCATTAGCAACTTTCAGCGTGATCAATTGTGAGATGCTATTGCATTGCCTAAGGTCCATCTATCCATTCATTTCTACTTATCATCTATACTCCTTATCATGGTACCTTGCAAATTTATACAAAGCAAAATAGATGGTCCAAACAAGAGGCTCTTTATTCTTCACCACCTACCATTTCTTGGGAAAGAGGGGAAGGAGGGAGTGATGGGGAAGAGATGGATCTTGCATCCTTTAACTCCTGTAGGAAAGGAGATCGACAACCATGGCCCAGCCACCAAATAGACCTTGTCTCCCACTCCCATTGATCTTCCTCTTGTTGATAATGCCATCATTCCTATGGGAAACAGCTATTGTGGCAAGCCTGGGTCAGAGAGGGAGAGCTTTACTCTGAGAAAGACTGAGCCCAGACCACTCAGAGTCTGGAAGATTGAAATATTGAATTTATTCTATTTAATGGGTAGCCAGTGTAATGACTGGAACATCAAGAGTTCCTAACATCCCATTAGTGCCCTCAAGCATCCTGCCACATTTTGCATCAGCTTCAGGTTTTAAAGTGACTGTGGTTTCATTCCCAGGTACAGTGCATTGAATTAATCCAGCCTGCAGGTTACAATACATGGATCACCATGGTCAAATCAGCACCTGTCAGGGTATAATAATAATTATTGTAAAACATCCAAGTATGTTAGCAGTCATTTCATTAATAGGGGCTAAATTAATGAAATAAATTGTTCACAGCAAATAGCTCACAGAGCTCTACACCCATATTTATTTGTCTTGTTGCTGTAGCTAAGAGATTGCAGGAGATTTAAAGATTTAGTGGAGTCCTGTTAATTTCACAAACCTTGTTTTGATTTACTGAACCAATACAAATAGTATTGTACTTTCTTTAACTTTACTATAAGCTCCTTTAAAAATGTATGAAAGCAAAGCTCTATCCTGCTATAACGAGACACAATATACTCTGGCTACATAAAAATGATACAGTGAAGTACTTTCTTCAGAAAATAGCAACTGAAAATGTAGACTTTAGGACCATTGTTAATATGAGCTTCCCATAAAAGTTCCAAATAAACTTTAAATTACAAATATATATATAGCAAAAGGGGGCTTTCTAACTTTTACACTGGGAGCTTTTGGTGTTACCAGCATATGCTTATTTTATTAGTTTATTTTACAAGCATTTCTTTATTGGATCTGCCACTAGCTTGGAGCCCCACGAGGGTCAACTGCTGATGAACAAAAACCTTTAGGGCTTGCTTGAAAAACCTTAGAAACTCGCTGTTATTTTCCTGTTAGACTCCAATCAATTTTTAAAAAAAAGATCTTTTAACCTCTGGAGCTGTTCGACTCCAGATAAGAAGTAGACTGTCAATATGGGAGACCCAATTGTTTCATCAGATAGTGTATCGAGTTAGAAACAAGATTATTTGGGTTTAGGAAGGAAATCAAATGTACATAATATTTTTTCTCTGTAATTTCTTCATTATCTTTATTTAACAATGACTTATGGTTACATACTAAGCGTGGAAAAGTGAGAGAAGAATATGCTTATAAGATGTGTTTTTCCAGGCAGTCACAGCGCTATACTTTGTTGACAAATCATTAGGCTTAATCACTGGACACATAGGACTTCATAGTACCAGAGTTACTCCATTAAGATCAAGTGAGTTGCTCTGGATTTAGAGCATAATTAGGCACAATGAAGTTACACCAGGGTAAAACTGGGGTAAGACAGGCTATTGCTTTCCTTCTGAACAATCCTGTCTTTAGAATGCTGCTGCCACCTAGAGATGTAAACTGGTATTGCCTTTCTGATATGTACTCACAGCAGTAGTTTTCTAAAAGAAACAGCAATGCTGATATGGGAACCTTTCCAGAAATTCAGCTCACTTTCTACCACTGATCTCCGTGTCGGACATTAAACAGCAACAACCCCTGTAAGAAACAGCAAATATATGAAAATTAATCAAGCTTTGTGATCTACCTACTCTACAACACCTGCATTCCCTTCTCTCTGTCTCCTCCTGCCTTACCCCCCTTTCATTGTTCAATGTGTTATTAATCTATCTCAGACTGCAAACTCCTTTGGTCAGGATATTCACTTGTATCTGTGGTGCTCTATGCACACTGATGGTGCTCTGCAGATAAAATCTGAAGTCAATGAGAGAGGTACATGTGCATCTCGGGGCAGAAGATTACCTCAAGGGTTGCTAATGGTCTTTCTGTATCTTCTGTGAAGTGCCTAGCATACACCTAGATGCTATGAAGTAATAGTAACATCTAATAATAAATCTGGCCTGCAATAATGGCCATGATGATCACCTAAGCATGCAATCTGCAAAAGCTAGCATGCTAGGAAGGGAGCTGCCTAAGTTAGCTAATGGGAGATGCTGACAAGAGGGGTGTGNACTAGATTCTATTTTCATTGTTCAATGTGTTATTAATCTATCTCAGACTGCAAACTCCTTTGGTCAGGATATTCACTTGTATCTGTGGTGCTCTATGCACACTGATGGTGCTCTGTAGATAAAATCTGAAGTCAATGAGAGAGGTACATGTGCATCTCAGGGCAGAAGATTACCTCAAGGGTTGCTAATGGTCTTTCTGTATCTTCTGTGAAGTGCCTAGCATACACCTAGATGCTATGAAGTAATAGTAACATCTAATAATAAATCTGGCCTGCAATAATGGCCATGATGATCACCTAAGCATGCAATCTGCAAAAGCTAGCATGCTAGGAAGGGAGCTGCCTAAGTTAGCTAATGGGAGATGCTGACAAGAGGGGTGTGTGCTAAGCCCTGCCCCTCCCTCTCTTGTAGTTGGGTGTCTTAAATCCAGGCTGTAGGGAGGAGCCCATGTCAGCTGAGTAATCCAGGAACAGGAACCCACCACCTTGAGTCAGGGAGCTTAGGCACCTACGCTGCATTTTGGAGGGAATGAGTGAGGCACCTGCCTCCCTCCACACAAAGTGGCAGGCAGAGCACACACACACACACACACACACACACACACACACACACACACACACACACACACACACACACACACACACACACA
>QXTE01000073.1:422097-460675 GCA_003942145.1 Platysternon megacephalum
CACACACACACACACACACACACACACACACACACACACACACACACACTATCATACTTGCCTCAGACACAGGAGACCCATGTTCAATTCTGCCCCCACCACTGGGGAGGAAGAAATTTTATCAGGGTTCTCCCACCCTCACATGAGCTCCCTAACCATCACATAGAGGCGGAAGCAAAACTCCTTTAGCTAAGTGGTAGAGGTCTGTCTGAAAGTTTAAGGTTCAAACCATGTTGCTGCAGATACATGATGGGGGTGGATTGTTACAGTTGCACATAAGAACATTTGTTTGTCATGCAAAATAACTTAACGGGTAGTGGGCTTTCTTTGCATGCAAGAGGTCTCGGGACGGATTCCTGTGTTCTCCCATTGGCTGCTGTGTGGGATACTGATGCTTTTCAATACCAAGGGATGTGGAGTCTTTAAACACTGATTGGGTGTCTCCTTTTAAAAGATCTGCTTTAGTTCAGCCACTCAGCGTGATGCAAGAATCATTGGCTGAAATTCTGTGGCCTATGTTATGCAAAAGGTTCAGACTAGTTGATTATAATGTTCCCTTCTGGCATTAACATCTATGAATCAGTTGTACTATCCAGTTGTGCATATTATACACTGGGGCAGAAATTCCTTCATGAACCAATCTAGCAATAAGTTACTCTAAAGAGGATCAAAGGAGATCAATAATGTTACATTTTTATTTTTTTACACTGGCTGGTTGTAACTGCAGATGCTGCTGTTATTCATATATAGCTAATTCTAGTTTTATTCTGTGGCAATGAGTTCCACAGGTTAGTAATTATATGGTGTTAAAAAAGCAGGTCTCAAGCCTTTCAGAATAAAACTTCCTGCAAACATGGAGTGACTCATTTCATCACTCCTCCTTCTGGAGTCACTCTCTTGACACCACCCACCATTTGCAGAAAAATCCACTTCCAGGGCCCAACCTTTTCTACTTTGTATGCGCTCAGAATCCATATATAAGCACAGGAGCTGTGATGATACTGAGGGTGAGATCCATGAAAGGACATAGGTATTGCAATGTTGAGCATCATGGCACCTGTTATTTTGGTACCTAGAAAGGCACAGAAACACTGTGATCCACAAAGCATCTAGGATCCCTATGCAATGAATGGGGAGAGAGAGTCACCTAAGCATGCAATCTGCAAAAGCCAGCATGCTAGGAAGGGAGCTGCATTAGTTAGCTAATGGAAGATGCTGACAAGAGGGGTGTGTGCTCAGCCCTGCCCCTCTCTTGTCTTAAGTCCAGGCTGTAGGGAGGAGCCCATGTCAGCTGAGTAATCCAGGAACAGGAACCCACCACCTNTCTTGTAGTTGGGTGTCTTAAGTCCAGGCTGTAGGGAGGAGCCCATGTCAGCTTTGTAATCCAGGAACAGGAACCCACCACCTTGAGTCAGGGAGCTTAGGCACCTGCCTCCCTCCACACAAAGTGGCAGGCAGAGGGCACACACCAACACCACCCACCCACACCCACACCCACACCCACACTCTTTTATCCCAGTGGTTATCATACTTGCCTCAGACACAGGAGACCCATGTGCAATTCTGCCCCCACCACTGGGGAGGAAGGAATTTTAACAGGGTTCTCCCACCCTCACATGAGCTCCCTAACCACTGAGCTATAGGACAGTCTGATGTGGGGCACCTTCCACCTCCCCTGTTCATAGATTCCAAGGCCAGACGGACCATTGTGATCATCTAGCCTGACCTTGTGTATAACACAGGCCAAAGGTCTTCCCCACAATAATTCCTAGGGCACTGCTGATGCTACTGAACTCTCACTAAATAATGACAGAGTGATTGGAGGAGGGGGACTAGACCCAGGGTCCCCTATGTGGGTGCCTTAACGATTGGACTACAGAGTCATTCCCTTTCTCTTTCTCTTTCTCTTTCTCTTTCTCTTTCTCTTGACTCTTCCACTGGGGATAAATACTTAAACAGTCACTAAGTGGCCGAACAGCTATCTTCCCTGGGTTCATGAATCACTCTGGGGCTTAGGCAAGGGAAAAGCATCCAGGCACCTTGAGGGACGCAGCAGTGAAAGACGCCCAGAGGCAGGAATATAGGTGCCTAAAGAGCTTTTACTGCAGAAACGTAGGCGCTGGTGGAGCTTAGGCTCCTAGAGGGCTCAGCGGGAGTTTTGTGGATGATAGTGGAGCCAAACCTGGGATTTAGGTGCGTAAACATGAGACTTCGGTGTGATGACTTGACAATTTGTCTGTACCACTTCTTCATAGTGGATAATTTCATGAAATTTTATCATGAAGTGACTGCCTCATGGAAAGCCTACGCATGTGTGGATTCCCCCATGAGTTAGCAGGGTTGTGAAGGCCAGGCCAGAGACAACGGTGAGCGATCAGTGTAAAGATATGGCTTGTAGAAGATTATAATTTAAAGACGCTCCCTCATAAGGGACAGTATTAGGAACATAGGAATTCGGAGATGTGCCCTGGAGGCAGGGGTTGGGAACATCACAGGTCTGGAGTAATTGTAAGTTACCAGGAGCCAAACAAAAGAAGCAGGTGATCTCAGCAGGAGCTTATAAATGGACTCACAAAGGGGAACTGGGAGAGAGCCATTGAGCACCAAATTAAGCTGAGGGAGGCTGCTAGACAAGTGGGCACAGAACATAACTTGTCACTCAAGGACTCACAAGGGCAGTGTGTGCGAATGAGGGACATTGGATTTGGGGTGTTTTATTGTTTCATGTAATCTGTACTGTCTGGTGCTTTTTGTGATCAAGGATAAAAGAGGATATAGATGTTAGCCGGAGTAACGTGTGTGTGTTGACTGCTTCAAAACTACTGCAACCCCCTGAAAGAGAGAAGCTATAAACCAGAAGTGTCACACCTTTGGGGTGGAGTTCTGGGAGAAGGATGCATTTAAGTGCCAGGGCATCTGCAGGCTCAGCCCTACACTGGGAGGGGCCTGGTGGCTGGGGATGTCAGTTAGAAGGTCTGAGCCCTGAGAGTGTGCCCAAGGACTCTGAGATTGGGGCAGTGGCTGGACTCTTTCAGGATCCAGGAACTGAAACACCCTGGGGATCTAGAGCAGGGAGGCTTGGATTCCCCTCATAGCATTCCTAGTGGGTGGCCAGGAAGGGGCACTCATTAGGATCTATGACTCCCTAAAGTCTGGGGTTGAGGCACCTAAGTACCTTCATGGATCCTACCCCGACTACCTATCTCTAGCTTGCTGAGTAGCTTTGTGGACCACACTTGTTCCTGCAGTATGTGGCTGCTTGCAAAAGTAGAAAAAGGATGTAGGGAACTCTCTCTTTATTCCTCTTCCCTTGTCTCATGCTAGGTCAAAGAGAATTATTCTTACCATCTTAACCAGTCTTGCGATGAAGTTAATTTATGGAGGGCACTGTTTACCTAGGTTGTGGATTCAGACTACAGGTTGGCAGAGGGAGGCACACGACCTTCATTAATTATTATTTGTATTTTTTATTATTCCCATAGTTCCCAGGAGCACTAGTCCTCCACCAGGACCCCGTTGTGCTGGGTGCTGTAAAAACACAGACCAAATAGACAGTCAAAGTTTAAGATGGGATGGATACAGACCGACTGACGGGGGAGTATGATGTAACAGTGAGACACTATTGGCCAGCAGGTAGGCTGTGGTCTCAAAACAGTAGTTGCCTAACTGTTGTTCAGGCTTTTCCTTCCCTTAAACCCTTAGTCAGCTACTCTGAATGTGGGTCTCCTCTCCACAGCAGTAAATTGGGCTACATGTTCATTCCCTCACTCCCCAGAGCAGGTAGGTTTGGGAGCAGATAAGAAAGGGTAAGGAATGGACAGAGATTTGGTTCCACCTCCTTGCTTACTGGCCAGAGAAGCTGAGCCAGAGGAAGGTCCGTAAATGACTGACAGTGCATTCAAGGAGAAAACAGAGTGGAGACCTGTGATTCAATGGGTCTCTGAGTTACTATGCCCCTGGGGCTAGTCCTGATGGGTGCAGTTTATGCACAATCTCTTGCTCAAGGCTCCATCTAAAGACAGAAATCAAGCCTTTAGAGCTGATGGTTTATGGGCAAACTGCCTCTGTTTTCTCTACAGAAGGAAGGCAAAGCCTCCCCACCCTGGTATTCTTTCCCTTTAGCAGATGTACAATGCAGTAAACAGGTCTTGTAGAGGCTCACTCTGGGACCTTGAGCTGAGATAGCAGAGGATTAGGGCTATGCTGTCTTGAAGCCTCTCTTTTCAAGACACCCGGGGACACTTGAGTGAGATGTGGGAGAGCTCTATGCTTTCCTCTAGGTTACAACAAGGATTTGCAAGCAGGTGATTTAAGAGCCTCATAGGCAGGGTTTGCACTGGGGGCTGCGGGTGAGAAATGCTACTGATAATTTTCTAGACAGTCCTCTATCTGCAGGCTGTTTTCTTCTTCTTTTTCTTTTCCCCGCTTCTTTCTTTCCTGATCATTTGCTTCTTATTCCAAAGCTACAATCCATGATTTGGGGGGAATTTTGTGCCATCCAAGAGAGATCTTTCCAGGAATGGCTGCTGTTGCTGGAGTCTGCTATGCTGTGATTGCTTGTGAAATAAAGACTATGAGAAATTTAAATCCTGTGTGCCTCAAACATGAGTAATCCAGGGAAGTTAATGGAACTTTGCACTTGCTCACATCAGGACTTTCACATGCAGTGACATTAATGGAGCTCCATCCACTTGAACCCAACCTGAATTTGGGCCCCATGCTATAAAGGAGATCAAATTAACAGAATCTTCTGGCTTTCATCTATATCCCATAACGAAAGGGAAGAAAGAAAAACATCCATATTAGCATAACTAAATGCATGACAGCAACATTAATGTCTGTGTTTTCTGTGTTGCTCAGGGACTTAGTCCCACAGTTCCCATTAACTTGATTAGGGCATCAAATGCCTCCATCTCTGCACAGCTCTTTGCAAACATGCCGCAGCTGATTTACCATAAACCTGCAAAGGCACCTTGAAAGCAGAACCCCTCTGCTTTTAGCATATTGGGGGGTCTTTGGAAAGTGGATGATTTGGGGAACCATATATTGTAATAACCAGGTGGAATAGGTGACTTAACAAGAGATGGGTGGCTGCATCGCTCCACTCTGTTTATGAAGTACTGCTCCAGGATTTACATTAATGACACACACCAGGGACAAATCATTGGGGAGGAGGGATAGCTCAGTGGTTTGAGCATTGGCCTGCTAAACCCAGGGTTGTGAGTTCAATCCTTGAGGGGGCCACTTAAGGATCTGGGGCAAAATTGGTCCTGGTAGTGAAGGCAGGGGGCTGGACTCAATGACCTTTCAGGGTCCCTTCCAGCTCTATGAGCAGGGCCGGCTCCAGGGTTTTTGCCGCCCCAAGCAGCAAAAAAAAAAAAAAAAAAAAAAAAAAAACNTGTGAGGTGCTCAGATTCTATGGTAACCATAAAAGCACCACAGATAGATAGCTGCTCTCCGTACAATGCTGTCATAATCCTAGTGTTGTCAGCGCTCGTGATTTTATTGTTCCTTGTTCTGAAGCAGCTGGAATCAAGAAATTGCAAAATGACCCAAGCATGACAAAAAGGCCCAGAAACCAGAATGAAAAGAAAAAGAACCTCAAATTATATAATCATGATTTTCAGACTAATCTCATGATTCCTGCCTCGTGAATTTTGAATGCATGAAGTTTGATGATACAGGTCTGTCGCATCTTAGGCGCATTTAACCTGTGCGATTTCAGCTTTACGCGGTTGGCAAAAACAAGAAAAAAAACAAAAAAAAGAGAAAAATAACAATTTAAATACTGTTTCTGTAGTGCGGGCGATTCTGCCCGCCATTACACTCAATGTAATTTTGACTATACACGGTTTTCGCTTTACGCGCTGATCGCAGAACGTAACCCCAGCGTAAGATGAGGCAGACCTGTAATTCCTGTTGGACTGAGTCCATAACACTCAACCGGGTATATAAATTCAGCTCCCCTATATTGCTGGGTCATTGGGTTGGGTTCAGCTCAATGTGACTGTTATAGTCCACTGAAAAAAGCAGGGATTGTGATGGAAGGTAAAACTGGTCCCAAACTACTGTAACTATAGTGAAACTATGTAGCCAAGCATAAAATATATCAGGATAAAAGATATTTAGGATACAGATGTAAAATATAAGTATTAATTTGTGCTGTAACCCTGGCCTCAGGCTTGTAAAATATTTACTTTAGGTAAATTAGGCCTTAGGATTTAGGATAGATTAGCTTTGCTGTAAAGACAAATGAGCATAATGATATCTAATAATAATAAATCTGCTGAGCTTGGGTCTATGTTTGTGATATGCTGATGTTTTGAAAATAACTGCTGAGTTTAGATAATAATCTCTAGGTGGGATCAGTAGACACCACAAGATGACCGTTGGTTGCCAGGGTGAAATATCAGAGAGTTCTTTAAAGTAANCGTTGGCCGCCCCAAGCACCTGCTTGCTGGGCTGGTGCCTGGAGCCGGCCCTGTCTATGAGATAGGTATATCTCCATGTATTTAAAAAAAAAATCATTGACTGCTTCAAAGTAGTGAAGTGCCATTGAAGTCAGGGGAGCTACACCTATCAGTACCCGGTGGGTCAACTGACTCAGGATTACAGGGCTAAAAATAACATCAGGGGNTGCTAGTGAAGGCAGGGGGCTGGACTCAATGACCTTTCAGGGTCCCTTCCAGCTCTATGAGATAGGTATATCTCCCTATACTAAAAAAAAAATCATTGACTGCTTCAAAGTAGTGCAGTGCCATTGAAGTCAGGGGAGCTACACCTATCAGTACCTGGTGGGTCAACTGACTCAGGATTGCAGGGCTCAGGCTACAAGGCTAAAAATAACATCGGGGAGGTGTCTCAGGGTCTGAGCTCCAGGCAGGAACATCATTTTAGCCCCAAAGCGCAAGCCTGAGCCAGTTGCCCCATGCTCTGGGACTCGCTGCTGTGGGGTGTTTTTTGTTGTTGTTTTTTTACAGTGTAGACATAGACTGAATCTCTCTGTGCCTCAATTCTCCAACTGTGAAATGGGGATAATAGCACTACCTTGCAGAGCTGTTTCAAGGATAAATGCTTTGAAAGATTGTGAGGTGCTCAGATTCTATGGTACCCATAAAAGCACCATAGATAGATAGCTGCTTTCCGTACAATGCTGTCATAATCCTAGTGTTGTCAGCGCTCGTGGTTTTATTGTTCCTTGTTCTGAAGCAGCTGGAATCAAGAAATTGTAAAATGACCCAAGCATGACATAAAGGCCCAGAAACCAGAATGAAAAGAAAAAGAACCTCAAATTATATAATCATGATTTTCAGACTAATCTCATGATTCCTGCCTCGTGAATTTTGAATGCATGAAGTTTGATGATACAGGTCTGTGGCATCTTAGGCGCATTTAACATGTGCGATTTCAGCTTTACGCGGTTGGCAAAAACAAGAAAAAAAACAAAAAAAAGAGAAAAATAACAATTTAAATACTGTTTCTGTAGTGCGGGCGATTCTGCCCGCCATTACACTCAATGTAATTTTGACTATACGCGGTTTTCGCTTTACGCGCTGACCGCAGAACGTAACCCCAGCGTAAGATGAGACAGACCTGTAATTCCTGTTGGACTGAGTCCATAACACTCAACCTGGTATATAAATTCAGCTCCCCTAGATTGGTGGGTCATTGGGTTGGGTTCAGCTCAATGTGACTGTTATAGTCCACTGAAAAAAGCAGGGATTGTGATGGAAGGTAAAACTGGTCCCAAACTACTGTAACTATAGTGAAACTATGTAGCCAAGCATAAAATATATCAGGATAAAAGATATTTAGGATACAGATGTAAAATATAAGTATTAATTTGTGCTGTAACCCTGGCCTCAGGCTTGTAAAATATTTACTTTAGGTAAATTAGGCCTTAGGATTTAGGATAGATTAGCTTTGCTGTAAAGACAAATGAGCATAATGATATCTAATAATAATAAATCTGCTGAGCTTGGGTCTATGTTTGTGATATGCTGATGTTTTGAAAATAACTGCTGAGTTTAGATAATAATCTCTAGGTGGGATCAGTAGACACCACAAGATGACCGTTGGTTGCCAGGGTGAAATATCAGAGAGTTCTTTAAAGTAACCTCCAGTTACTATGGTGATAAGGTGATGTACATTTTAATGAGCATCAGGGGAAATAACGAGTTAGCCTATGAAAAACAGGGCACGCAGAAGTAGTGGGGTATGGAAGTTCACATAAGAAAAAGGGGTTAAAACCTTCATAAATATGGACAAACCCCAATGGGCATCAGCGTAACACATTGTAAAAGCTGTGTCCCAGCCTGCGTGCCTTGGGCGAGATGCCAGGATGATGACCACTGATGGTGAGGATGATGATGAGGATGATGACCAACACTTCGGGTTTTCCAGCAGTCACAGTGCGGTGATGCAAATATGACGTGTTCTGTATTGGTCTCTCTCTCTCTTCTACTGGCTTGCAGCATTTGTATGGTTGTTTGGTTGGCTAATAAAAGTACTACAAAAAGAGGACTGTGTTGTCCATGTGCACCATGGGGTCCCCCTTCTACTGGTAACTCTCTACTGTAGTCAGTCTTGGGGTTTAACTCGCAAAGATTAAAGTAGGTGTAAACCCTCACCTCGGGATGGGTAATTGGTTAAACTAACCCACAACTATAGATAAGACTACAACTGGTAGTCATCACTCTAAAACCAATGTTTTAGAGTCAACAGAATTTGCTAATTAATCAAGGAGCTCATTGATGATCTAATGTTACTCACCAAAAAGTATTTCGAAGATACAATATAAGCACATGTGCACACACATGCACTATGTATGTGGAGGTGATAGCCGTGGGACAAATGGTATTATAACATGCCTTTGACTGCCTCACCTGCACTCTGCCCACTAATCCATCTCTCCTATGACTTATTCTAACTATCTATATCTGCTAGAGTAATGTTTTCTCCTTCATCTCACCCCCAAACCAAATATGAACATCCCCCGAAAATAACAGTAATGTTAAGTCCTATAATAGTGAGTTGTCTAGAGGTGTTATATTTCATGGCCTTTTGGGACTACAAAGGGTAGCTTTAATCATGTGGAATAGGATGAGTCCTAGCTTGCTAACAGGACACACAGAGCTTGTTCCTAGATGTGGGAGGTTCTAAGATATCTGACTTAATGGCCTCTACCTCCCCTTACCTAGAAAAAAATCTGTTTTCGTTGATTTTTAAAGGTATTTTAAATGTATAAATTATATTTTTTTTCTCTCTCTCTCTGCACCCTGTATGGGTGATCTCATAGTAACTAAGGCACCAGACTTTAGAGGTGGCGAAAATACAGCAAATAATTCAAATATTGAAAACCAACCAAACCAATAAACTCTCTACAGATTTTCTCTAATAATTACGCTGTTAAATACCTGGTATAAACCAGTGGTTCTCAACCAGGGGTCCGGGGCCCACTGGGGGCCCTCGAGCAGGTTTCAGGGAGTCCACCAAGCAGAGCCAGCATTAGACCTGCTGTGGACCAGGGCAGAAAGCCAAAGCCCCACCACATGGGTCTGAAGCCTGGGGTTCCAAGCACCACCACCCAGGGCTGAAGCCAAAGCCTGAGCAACTTAGTTGCACTGGGCCCCCTGTGGCATCAGGCCCCAGGCAATTGCCCTGCTTGCTACCCCCTAATGTTGGCCCTGCCTTTTATATGCAGAAAAACAGTTGTTGTGGCACAGGTGGGCTGTGGAGTTTTCAATAGCATGTTGGGGGGTGGTGGTGGTGGGCGGGGGGTTTTCAGAAAGAAAAAGGTTGAGAACGCCTGGTATAAACACAGCCCATGATGATGTGACATGGACAACTGGATTTCTTGTCATTCATTCTTAGCACAGACGGCGCTTTCATCATAATAAAAGCTAACAGCTAGAAGTCAAAGTTAGCACAGTTCAAACTGGAAATAAGATGCCATTTTTTAATCAGGAGGGTAATTAACTGTTGGAACAGCTTCCCAATGGGTACAATGAATTCCCCATCATGTAGAGTCTTCAGTTCAAGACTGGATGTCTTTTAAAATGAGAGGCTGTAGTTCAACTACAAGTTGTAGGACTGCCTGGGAGATACCTACGGCCTGCATTATGCAGAAGGCCAGGCTGGATGTTCACAATGGATGCTCTCTTTTTGGCTTAAAATCTTTGACTTTGGGATCATCTACATCAACCCGGTCCCCAGTCTCTCAGATCTCCCTGACACAGCTTAGGAAGGAAGCAAGCCAGTCCCAGGTCATAAAAAAAAGTTGAGAAACACTGATCTACATGACTCCTCCATTAAGCCTCACCATAGCACCATGTATCATAGCTGTATCTATAAAGTACGTGATGCTGTGGTTTGATATAAAGGTTTTCTTAGCATGATTTTGGGTGACCATGTTACTCATGACTGGCAGTGTTACCAATGATGTATGCATACCAACTCAAATGAGTGCCAGAAAAACTTAATAGTGCACCATAGTACCATGTATGTTGTGTATGCCATATATAAACACATATGTACATATAGCATATTACTTTAATTTATATGTATATATAATCAGTGCAAATTCTACAGTATGTTTATGATACACACGCATCATTTGAAAGCAGTGTTTAGAAATATGATCTCATTTAGTAAGTACTTTTCTGTGTGGGTTCAAGATGTTTTGGATCTTGCAGGCAGCAGCACAGGCTTGCTTTTAAAAATGGAATATGTCCTTGGTCATTTAGTTGTCCCAAGGCTGAATGAAAATCATAGTTTCTTAGAATATACTGTGTCTCCTTTTCGTTGTTACAAATGCAGTCAAATTATGAGTATTGTTTGTGTTTGTTTTACGTGAGTATGGATAGCACAGTAATATTTACAGGGGAAAAACACCAGAGGGTAGTATTTATTTATTTTCCAATGTATTTTGGGACAGAGTGCAGCCTGGTGGCAGCTGAGCTGTACAAGAGGATTTAAGTGTATACACATAAGTTCCTTGCGGTGAATTCGAGTCAATTTCAATACAATTCCACTGGTGAGGACCTGAGAATTGCCAGCTGAGGTTCAGCCCACGTGAGCAATTAGGATAGGACTGAGAAGCGTAATATCATTAAGGAAAGTGAAGATGAGAGAGAGCAAGAGCACTATACTAGCAAGCTCTGCCTCTCTAGCAGCACTGAATTATTAACATCACAAAACAGGAGTGATGAAATCTTGGGAGTCACTTTGTAAGGTTGGAATGAATAATTTAGAGGAGCTATTGTTTAGCTGCCTCCTGATTTTCATATAGATAATTGGAAGAGTCTGAAAATCAGGGCCACAAAATCAAAGGCATTCAAAACAAAGGCTGACAAATCAGCACCTTACCCAAATCTGGCCTTTTTTCCAGCTGGGTTGGCTCAGTGAATCCAAAGGTAGGACAACACATTTTTTTCAAGACCTGAGCTCAGTGTGTTGTTGGTTATTTATCTGTCATATTTATAGAGCATCCATCCCTATAGTAACTAAAGTCCCACTACACATATAACAATTTGTTATATATGCTGTCATACTACTATTAGTTTTAATAATTTAGTCTAACATGTTGACCAAGATTTTAAATATAGGAGCCTAAAATTAGGCTCATAAATCCATGTTTCAGTTCATTTTATCCAAAGTTTTCAGATTTCTCGGCTTTATTATGCTTCCAAATGGCTTATTTGCAGTGCTTCCCCAAAAGGCTCAGGATGAACCAGGTCCTGAGGACACTGGATCGAGAACCACAAAGGTACTTTCACACCTAAACTCCAGATTTAGGTGCCTAACTCCGATTTGTAAACAGCACTGCGATGAACAAAACTCATGCTTAACTGCTGCCTAACTCTGTAGATGCCTAAATGCACGTGTCATTTACGTTTTTGCAGTAAAAGCTCTCTAGATACCTATGTTTCTGTCTTTGAGCATGCACACTCCTGCTTCCCTCTAGGCATCCGGAGCGATCCACAAACAAGGGGAAGATAAGAGATGGGAACTGATCTAGTAGGTGTGCTCAGTGGCTCCTTAACTCCATACAAAACAGCTGGGGCAGGAGCCCTCCCTTGTCATTCTTAGCCCAGTGGTTAGGCCACACAGTTAGTATATGGGAAACTAGAAGTTCACAGTCCCCTCTCTGCCTGATGTGATGGGAATTGAAAAGGTATCTGTCATCAATCTTAGGTTGCACTAACAGAGGCATAGCATGCAAGTCACGGGAGATGATAGTAATGCTCTACTTGGAGCTGGTTAGTTCTCAATTGGAATACTGTCACCAATGTATCGAAAGAGTGTGGAGAAACTGGAATGGATCCAGAGGTGAGCAATAGAGATGATCTGTTTAGTTTGGGAAAGGGGAGATTAAGGGTGGGGGGAGACATGATAGTGGTCTTCAAATACTTTAAAGGTTGCTGTAATAAAGATGGAGAAAAGTTGTTCTCTCTTGCCACAGAGGGCAGGACAAGAGGCAATGGGTTCAGACTACAGCACAGCAGAGTTAGATTAAATCTCAGGAAAAGCTTCCTAACTGTAAGAACAGTAGGACAATGGAACAGACGCCTAGGGAAGTTGTGGAAGCTTCTTCCCTGGAGGTTTTCAAAAGGAGGCTGGAGCCATCTGGCTTGGATGGTTTAGACACAACGAATCCTGCATCCTGGCAGGGGGGTTAGACTAGACGATGCTTGTGGTCCCTTCTAACCCTATGGTTCTATGATTCTATGATCTCTCAAGGTGAGCGCCCTAATGACTGAACTATAGAGTCAATCTCACTCTCGTCCAGTTAATAGTCAATTATTTAACTTTGATAGGAAATATGGAGGTATTGACAACAGGGGGCGCTCTACCCCTGAAATGGATCTTTACTGGCTCCTGGCAGAGCAGATTACTGTCATACCAGTGAAAAAGGTCCACAGTAATTATTTTCAATGTGTAGCAGTTTATTGAGAAGGAATTACACAAGCAGTAAAGGGTTATATCAAGCCCATAACTCCTATGTTAGACATTAAGAGCTATACATTCCCCTTAATGAGTCTCTTTTTCACAAACATACACAAACAGGCCCTGCGCTAGCCTCACACACTTCCTGCTTGGCAAACAGAGAAGGTGGTCACCAATTTTATAGATGGCTTCTTCTCTCCTTGTCTGTTCTTCTCAGCTCTCTGGTCTGTCTCGGATTCCCCTGAAGTAAGGCCTCAGTTGCCTTGAGACCCCTCTGGTTCACAGTCCTACTTGAGCCCATGGGGTAGAGTTTTGGTTACTCTGTCTAGCAGCATTGCTTCTTTAAGCGTTAATTAAGGAATACCAACATTAATTTAATTTGCTTGATTTTTATACTCTTTTTCCTCAAAGGAGTCACATGTCTTAAAAGTATGCCCAGTGGGCGTGTGGTTACTAATTTTTACCTAATTAGTATTTTAGGAGGAGACTGAATAGTGGTATCAACTAAAAATTACCCCACATTCACTCCCTTATCTATCATTCACTTCAGCCCCCTGTGTGATGTCCTTCAATGGGGCCAAGATGCCCCAGTCAGCCCATGCTCCACTCAGGACGTTCTACATGTGCTGTTTGCTTTCAAGTGGACATATTTGCTGACTCAAAGATCAGTATTGATCATACACGCAGCATGGAGCCAGTCAGTTTCACCTCTGGCATCTGTCTGATGCTAAGAGAAGGATTCTGCTCCCAGAATACTCTTTCACAGTTCAGTCATGTCAAGCCATGTTCTCACACCATTTATTCAGTGTGGCCATACCAATTTGGCACCCTCCCAACAGAGGGAGCCCTACATCAAATATCCCGTAGCTCAGTGGTTAGAGCACTCAACTGAGAGGTGGCAGAACCCTTTTCAAACCTCTTCTTGTTAGATGGGGGGTTGGGGGAACTTGGACCCCTGGTCACCCACATCCAGACTGAGTGCTCTAACCACTGGAATAGAGACTATAAAGGTGCTACTCCTCCCCCACTTTCTCCCCCCACCCATTTTTTGGTGATAGGTGGCCTCTGAGCACACCTACCAAATCAGGCCTCTTAATGTATTAGCCTCAGGAGCACCTATCTTCTCCCAGTTTATGAATCAATAGCAGAGAGAGGCATCTCTCTGCAGCCCAGACTTGGGCACCTATCTCCATATGAGGAGCAAGGCTTAGGATGTACTCCTGTCATTGGCATTTCCCATTGGCTAGCTTAGGTGTCTCCCTGTCTAGCATGCTCCAGTACTTGAATCCTAGAAGTGCCCAAATGCACTTCTGGTACTTCCAATACTATCAATGGTGTTCTGGCTCCTCCCAAAAGTTCCAGAACAGTGTTCTGGAGTAGTTGCACACAAGTCAAGCCCTGGAATGTTGGGTTTCTGGATTGCATTCTAAAGCACCTATCTCTCCCTATTCCTTGTATAGTAGCCTAGGGGCCTAGCTCAGGCTTTGAGGACCATAGTGTTGTTTCTGTGATTTTCTAGGCATCTAAAAGCTAGGTTGTGTGACACTGAGCACTGTAACACCTATGTCGCTTTTGTGGTTCCGGGCCTGGGTGCCTACCATGAACGAATTGCCACAAGCCAGGTTGCTGCAGGTAACTAGACACATACAATGAAAGGCACAAAACATTTTGACAGGCTGCCAGGAGCGCTGCCAGCTTTTTCGCTGCCCTAGGCGGCGGAAGGTCCCGCTCCCGAAATGCCACCCCCAACAGGGGCGGCGGAAGGTCCCGCCCCCAAAATTCCGCCAACGACCGGGGCGCCGGCGCCCCCAAATATTAGCGCCTTAGGCAACTGCCTAGGTTGCCTAATGGGTTGTGCCGCCCCTGCAGGCTGCTACTCTCTTCTGTGCCAGACCAGATCAGCCAATTTGAAAGCTCACAGGCCAGGAATGAGAGCCTGACATTGTGGTGTTATTAATTTTTCACTGCACCAGAAGTATTCATTATTATTTTACAATATTTATATTATGGAAATACCTAAAGATACCACTCAAGACCAGGACCCTGTTGTGACAAGATGCTGTGAGAAAATGCAGATAAGATGCTAGACACAGAGAGCTTACAGACAAACAGTACAATAGACAGTATCTGCCATTACCAGAGGTCACCAAGTTTTATTGCTTTGACTAGCTGGCTACATAGGAGAAATTAAAAGGCATGTGAAGGAATCCACCACATCTATACCACTGATCATAGAGTTGGATGAGATTGACCATAGCACTGAGGCTGGACCCAGGTCATCACCCATTCATGTTCATAGTTATGAACATGCTGGTGCAACAGTGTCTGAGAACCTTTCCAGTGGGAAAGAGGCCTCCAAGCACACACATTCTGAAAAAAACTCTGCACCTCCTGTAGCTGAGTTCAGGGCTTTATTCTTGGATAAAAACTAGGGGTAAATATTGCATCCTAAATTGTTCCAAACTCTGACACTCCACTACTGATGTTACCAATGAAAGCTATTACCAGACAACGTTGTTGGAAGCTCTGTTTCCATTGTGTTTTTTATTCCTGTTGGAAGATATTAGAAACTGTAGGGCAAATTTGGCATGGGGCTTCTACTTGTGTATATGCATGTTAAGCATTCACCTGCACTTTGCCGGTGCAAACTCTTAGTATTCTAACATTCAGCTATCAGCCCCACTACTTAAATGGGTTTGGTGCATGCAAAGGTGTTAGGTGCTTTGTAGTGCATGCACAAGATGATTCAGAGGGGTATATATATCCAAAAGCAATTTTGTGTCCCATATCTGGTGAAAATGTCCCACTATATTGTGGGACATTAACTCTTAGGTAAGGTGGGGGAACAATGTGCATAGAACTATGATCTAGAGGGACTTTGAAGGACTGCCGGAGTCAGATGTTTCTTGCAGCAAGAAGTTATTCTTGTGCATTGGATGAGCTGTTTGTTGCTCTCTGGAAAACCGGTTTTACCACATGTTCATTAGCAGTTTCCCTTTTTCTCTCTTATGTTCATAGCAAGCTCCACTAGATAGTAATCACTTACCTCGCAGGGGTGTTGTGAAAATTAATTAGTGAATGTTTGTGAAGTGCTTTGAAGATGAAAAGCTCAGTGTAAGTGCTAAGTATTTGATTATTCATCCATGCTAGGCTCATGCTCTCCCTCCAAGTAGGATGAAAGCCTTGGCTGGGATGATTTAGTTGGTGTTGATCCTGCTTTGAGCAGGGGATTGTACTAGATCAGTGGTTCTCCAACTTTTGTACTCGTGACCCCTTTCACATAGGAAGCCTCTGAGTGTGACCCCCCCCTTATAAATTAAAAACACTTTGAATATATTTAATACCATTATAAATGCTGGAGGCAAAATGCGATTTGGGGTGGAGGCTGACAGCTCGCGACACCCCCCCCCATGTAATAACCTCGCGAACCCCAGTTTGAGAACCCCTGTACTAGATGACCTCCTGAGGTCTCTTCTAACCCTAATATCCTATGATTCTATGATTCTATAAAAGACCATTATCTAACTGTGTCTAAATTCCGAAGATGAGAACTTGGTTTACAACAGCCTACAAAATTCTATTTAAAAACGTGACTAACAGGAGCAAAGAGAAACGTCTCAAATAATCCTAGCTTGTGTTTTTGCCTTTTGATTTTGTCTCTGGATAAAGGGGTTCTCAGGAAGCTGCACTAAAAGAGAAGAAAGAAAAGAGAAGACTGCTTTGCAAGATTAAAATGGAAAGTATGAGAAGAAAATGGTCAAACCAGAGAGAATGGTTTCAATGACATTTATAATGTGAAGAGGTTTTTAAAGGTGTATAGATTGGCTCTTCCTCACAACCCTGACACTCTGATACTCTTCAAATTTCAAAGTGTCATCTCCATGTATTAGGGGGATGATCCAAAGCTCAGTGATGTCAGTAAGAGTATTTCCATTGGTTTCAATGGGTTTTGGATCAGGCTGTATATTGCCTGAAGCAAGAACATCTTTCATAGATACAAGATAAATAACAGAGTATTCAACCTACAAGTCAAACTGTGATGCAGCGTAAGATGGTGAAGGTAGAAACCAAATTTATTCCTGATAATTATGCCGTACACTATTACTTCAAGTAAACTTTAACAGAAATCATTGGTGTAGTAAGTGCCGCTCCATGGTATTCACTATTTCAAAACTTTACACTGAAGTGTATATTTGAAATATTCATGACCAGCAAAGACCCAAAAAGATACCAGAAAATAATCACTGCTGTTTGTTTCAAAGCTCAGATGACAGTTTATGCTTCAGTATTAAGAATAAAGTAGATACTATTAATGGTATCAGTGAGGTCTGAACTTACTTATTGGGTCAAGGAATCTCTAGGTAGCATTCGACAAAGCCAAGTATTCTAGTGTCTAGACGACTGAGAGTTATGAGCCCTGGGTTTTAGTCCCAGTTCTGCTATTGATCTGCTGTATAACTTTTGGGAAGTTACTTCACCTCTCTGTCCCTCCATTTCCCTCTAATCTTTTATCTGCTTAGGCTTTAGGACAAGGATCGTCTCTTGCTGTTTGTTTGTACAGCACCTAGCTCCATGGAGGCAAAAGACATATCTGGCTTCAAGACTAAGCTTGATAAGTTTATGGAGAGGATGGTATGATGGGATAGCCTAATTTTGGCAATTAATTGATCTTTGACTATGAGCGGTAAATATGCCCAATGGCCTGTGAAGGGACACTAGAGAGGGTGGGATCTGAGTTACTACAGAGAATTCTTTCCTGAGTGTCTGGCTGGTGAGTCTTGTCCACATGCTCAGGGTTTAGCTGATCGCCATATTTGGGGTCGGGAAGGAATTTTCCTCCAGGGCAGATTGGCAGAGGCCCTGGGGGTTTTTCGCCTTCCTCTGCAGAATGGGGCACGGGCCACTTGCTGGAGGATTCTCTGCACCTTGAAGTCTTTAAACCACAAGTTGAGGACTTCAATAGCTCAGACATAGGTCAGGGGTTTGTTACAGGAGTGGGTGGGTGAGATTCTGTGGCCTGCGTTGTGCAGGAGGTCAGACTAGAAGATCATGATGGTCCCTTCTGACCTTAAAGTCTATGAGTCTATGTCAGGTGGGGCCACCGGGTACTATTTAAATCTACATAATAATCTGTGCTGATTATTATAAATGTGTTTTATACTGAATTTAAAAGTGTAAATGCTCCTAACTTTAAAAGGCAACATTTGAATAACTTAAGTTAACTAGACCATAGATGTGTTCCACACTGCTGACCTATGAGCCGGGTTCTGCAGCTTTACCTATGTTGGCTAGTCCTTCCTTACTTGAGCAGTCCTGTGGGCCCAGAAGGAATGGGTGTTTCTTTAGGATGAGATCTTCAAAATCAAGGTTCTGTCTGCTCTGCATGGACACAAAACCTCCCATGTAAGAGTAGACACCAGGAGGCTATTCCAACTAATGTCAGCTCGGAATTCCCTTAAAAGGGCTGAGGAATCACTTCAGCACAGGAAAGTTCTGGTCATACCTCCTATGAAAGCATCTAGGAGAGGGGTGCATAGGAACTGCTACACCAGCTCCAAGACACTGGAAGATCCCCCTACACCAAGGTTATCACCCTGGCAGCTGGCTACAGCAATTTAGCAGGCACAACTCCACAACAGTACAGAACCTGGTCCAAAATGGTCTCCCCATTGACCTTGGATCAACCTTTTTTCCTCCCCCACACACTGTCTACCTTTATCCCCACTACATTTCAGTGATGCTGTATGTCTATATAGCATGTCAAGGGTTTTGAGATTCTCTTGGGATAAAAAAAATCTATATCTACATGTTGTCTGATCACTTAACATTTTGCGCTTTCTTCCAGTCTTCAAATGATGCTGATCAAAGATAATTTTGTGCTTCAAATAGGCAAAATAATACGAGCTGCTGAAAGCTAAAGAGGCACTGAAGTAAAAAGGCAAATGAAGCTTGTTTGCTATACACACTGACACGTTAGCAAATGTTTTCATACTTTGTGGTATCCTTTTCTCTTGCTGAAACAGAAAGGTCAGAGTTATCCTTCACAGAAAGACATTCTATAGAACACGACAAGGTAAATATGAAAATTAAAATAAATTTTTATTACCACGATTCCTCTGAAAGTTTTATAGGGCACTGAAGCCAAACTTGGCATTTTTAAATATGAAACACTTTAAGCTGCATTAAGGTAATGGTGCAGCATGAATCACTCTGTAAGTGTATAAGTAGGTGTGTAAAAGCTTTCTTATCTTTGGTTGCCATGCCAATGACGTCTGGCTATTGGATGACGTAACTTGCTTTGTTTTATAAGCAGAAATGAGTCCCTCACCAGCAATCGGTGCAGTGAGAATTCAATCAGCAAACAGCATAGGGTTTAAAAGAGGCTCTGCAGGCTGAAATAATGTTGTCTTCAATGTCCAAGCCTTCCCTAAAAAGTGCTATAGAAAGCATGCTAACTTGGACGAGTTTCAAAATCAACAAGCCAGCTCCTGAAGATAACGGATCACTGAAAAACAGGGACATTTTCAACATTGTTGTGACTCCAGATCGCATCCCAAAATTTTTCATCCCCTCTCTGGATGTGGAGCACATTCCCCTTCAGTTGGAGCCAGCGGAAGACAAAGAAGAGCATTCTCTAGAGAGAAGAATCTTTGATGAACTAACCAAAAAACCCAGACCAACCAGAAGCAAATCTGAAGCTTGCATCAGAAAAGAAACTGTCTGCAGAAGAGGGAAACTGTTCAGAAGAGAGACTCTGTGTTCTACAGATGGGGTGGCTTCCTCTAGGGACTTGGAGAAAGCCGCAGACCACTCTGATCCTGCAACCAGGGCTGCTCTGTCTTTGCCCCATCTCTCCAAAATCACCACCCCATATGGGTTTCTCACATTAGGTGAGAGTCCCAACATCAGAAGGAAAGAATCTCTCTTTTTTGAGCATGATTCTACAGAGCTTAGAACTCTCTTGTCCCAAAGGAAGAAGGCCACCTGTCTTTCCAGGAGTCCATCTAGTGCCCCGAGTAACCTTCAACAGTCCATGGAGTGTGTAAAGTCTCCAGCCACTCCTTTTAAGAGCAGCAGAGCTGTATCTTGGGAAGCAGTCTGCAGCAACCAACTGCCTCCTCTTCATTGTACATCAGGCTCTGACGGTTGCCCCGTGAAATGCGAGAAGAAAAAGTTTCAGAAGTTGATGAAGAGTCATCTGTCCAGTATCAAACATATGAGATCTCATCGTGGGGCCCTGGACAAACTGGTTATGCCAGCAGATAGGACATGAAGCAAACCCATTTCCTAACTCCCATCCAAAATCTGAAAGAGAATGTCTTCCAGTTTGGTGAACAAACTTTCAACTCATTCAGCCTTTCAGAACTCTGGACAGGGGCCAGTGAGACAGCCAGAAAGAACTTGCTATACCTGAGAGGGTCAAAGCTCCTGGTGTTTACAAACATCACGCTCTGCAGCTTTGAATCTTTCATAATGTAAGTGAAGAATTAACTGATTTAAATAGGCTGTTTCCCTAAGTGAATGTTGTCTGTTAAAGACAACATAGTTTGTCATTATTCCTGTGGGGAGGAAATAACCATGTCAAAAGCAAACTATACAAGGACAATGTGTATTTTTAGAATATTAATGTTGGTTTCAAACTAATATTAACTTAGAAGTCTCAGTGTAAGTTTTATTTATTGCCATTTAGTTACGGAGAGTTAAAGAAGTTTGTATTCTCTTTGACAGTATTAAAGCAGAAATGAAGACCAGTTAAGAAGTAATTTATCCCATTTATCCCACTTACAGCAGCTAGTTGAAAATGCCCATTCATAATCTCTAGTCCAAAATGTGCTTATGGAGATAGAAAGAGCCATATCTCTGGCTGATTGAAAACAATGAATAGCTAGCTGCTGTTTTTCCCTTTTCAATAGAACTCTTTATATTATGCCCCTACTATACTTAACCTTTCAATGGCCATTGGGGGGGGGAAGGGAAACTGGCGTGAATTTGTGTGCCTTGATAATGTTTTACTGTAATGCAGTACCATTTACAAACTTGTCATCATTCCACTTATAGCTGAACCCAATAAAATCTATTTTGTTTAACAGTGTTTTGGCTTTATGTAATGAAATTTCTTCAAGACTTTTACTTACCCAGAAGTTAGAAGGGGAGGTACAGCAGACAACTGTGACTACTGTGTTTAGAACATGTGGTAGGACGTGTGTTTCTGATTCTATTTGTTAACCTTAATTGTTTTGTTAGGCATTGATATTCTAGTGCATTAAATACGCCGATGTAAAACCATTGCCAACATCTAGAGGTGTCATGATATCCAAGCTCTGATGTGAAATGTCTGTTTGTGTTCAATGACCAATGTTTTCAGGAAGCAAAGTTTACATCAAATTCAGTAGCAACCAAAGACTATATAAAGTGTACACTGAAAACTTTTAATCTAAGGTCATTTTTAATTTGCATACAAAACAGTGATAGCAAGAGAATTAATTATGGTGAAATCACTGGGTTTAATTTATCAAGGATAAAGAGCCCTGTAATTGGGATGAAACCAGCAAATAGTCATTTGAATTTATGGAAAACTTATGCTAAATTTTGGAATTGTTACAAATATCTTACTCTACTTAAATCCTTTTGCACTTTGTTTAGTTTGCTGCATAAAAGTTGTCTACTAGTAGTAACTGCAGTATTATAGAGTTACAAAAGTGATCTAAGCTCCATTGTGCTAGGCACTGTATATATACATAGTAAGTGTTGACTAATGCATGTTGGCTATAATAATATGTATTATGTGTACATCTATATATATTAGTATGCATTAAGCAGCAATAACGGTAAGCACAAATATTGTAATAGTGATATAGCTTAAACTGGCCTATACCGTAATCCTGTTCATTTATGCTAAGGATTCCATAACTCCTGGCATTTGCTGAAGTAAGCATTTGGCATAAACAGATAGTAAACTTCTATGTCTTAGTACAAGCTAGGGAAGTACCTTCATGAACCAGTATGTGGAATGTATGTGTTTAAAACAAAGATAAGGGGTATGCCATGGTATCAGAAAAACAAGGTAAAAAGCTGATTGGGTAAATCTAGTTTTAGATGATGCACATGGTACCTTTTACCAGTAAACAAATAGGGTACAAAAAGATGGCTCTAGGGGTGTAACTTTGGGAGCACACTTTCTGCGTAAGGTGAATATAATATCACTGCACGAGACGGCTTCTCCGAGACTAGTATCATATAGAACCTTTTTCCTGTAACATTAATAAACCTGATCAACATTGGTTATTTGGTCTCTTGAGTATATTTCATAACAAACCAAAGTGTGGGCAAACAACTGACTATACAATTTATCCACAGTGAAAGACAGTCCCTGCAATCTAAATAGATGAGACAGATAAAGGATGTTTTATCATTCCTACTTTACAGATGGGGAACTGAGACACAGAGAGATTAAGTAACCAAGGACTCTCAGAAAGTCTCTGGCCGACCTGGGAACTGAATCCTACTCTTCCAGTCCAGTGACTAATCCATAAGACCAAACTTTCTCTCTAGGCAAAACAACAACAACTTTGTTTCACCAAAATAAAATGGACAAAACTTTACAGTAGAATAATCCTGCAAATTAAGCGGAAACATAACTGCTTTACAAATATTCTGGGGGTAGGAGAAGTAAAGAGGCCTATGCAAGACATAACTAATATATTTCCCCATTTGTGCCTTGCTAAGGACCACACCCCTGACCTTAAAACTGCCTCTGTCTAAAGATTTTTTTAAATAAAATGGTTCTAAAAACAAATCCTCAAATGGTCACACTTTCAAAATGGAAGGCTACTTTTCAGCTGCAAAATGCATAGGACATTGCACAGCTAAAACCCACATCATGTATATAAAGAGGCATTTGAGAGTACAAATTGGTACTTACACATACAACTACTCAGTTACATATACAACATGTGTGTTGTGGCCACAAGTAAGATGTTTGTAAATATGGCTCATCTCATATATACCTACCTGACTACCTATTGTACCATACTCCCAGAAACTCTAAGAGTCAGATCAGCTCTAGATACAATAATAAGATTAAGGCCTTGTCCAGATTTATGGGATGATAAAGAACTGGAAGCCAAATCCTGTACTTTCCATCTTAAGTAGGAGGGCCTAAGCACAGTGGACTTGGTATAGTTCTGCTCTATGTTTGGCCCAAGTCAAGAAGGCCACATTCTCTGAAGCCATTTTACTCTGCAGAAGCTCCTCCCACTGTCCTGTACTATACGTGTCCTGCAGAGGGGAGCTGGGGTAGACCAGTGGAGGAGCAGGGTGGGCTCCACCACTACATTGGTCCATAGGGTCATTTCCTCCTAATGGAGAAGGAGAAGCCACGGCTGCTGTAAGAACATCTATGGAGTGGTTCTGCTGACATCCATACGGGATTGGGCCCAGAACATGACTTAGGCAGAAGAGCGATTGTTTTCCCCCAGTTCATGGATCTCCCTGGAGCTTACACAGGAGATAGGCGTCCAGATGCTTTCTAGTAAGATGGAAGTACACATACTCAGAGGCAGAACACAGGTCCCTAGGGAATGTTTACTGCAAAAACGTCGGCACTGACTGAGTGTAGGCACCTGCAGGATTTGGCAGCAACTGAGCAGGGTTTTGTGGACCACAGTGGTGCCTACGGGACTTAGGCACGTAAAGGCTTGTCTACATGATGAAGTAGTGCATATTAGTGGGGTGTGAATTCTAATGTGCACCAACATGTCGCACAATAACTATTGGCACCCTAAAAATTTCCCTACTGTGTGTTGACATTGTCCTATTTCAAACAGTTCTACGTTAATGCACACTAAGTAACTTTTAGTATGTGCCAGCAGGCTCTATATGGGCCAGCCAGTGCATGACACATTGGTGCCCAGTAGAATTGATACTCAACTAATGTGCACTTTTGTACCATATAGACAAGCTCTAAGTCTGGGGACTAGGCTCCTAAGTACCTTGGTGGATCCAGGCCATTGTGCCTAGCTGATGCATGCAGGCCAGAGTGTCCCCTCTGAAAGGGTCCAATGGGTGCTGCCTCTTGCCTATGGCCCACTACTACTCACCTGTGCGGTGGAGGGTTATGACTATTGCCCTATCCTTGTCCCGCTCCTCCCCACTCCTTTACAAAGGGTCAATAGTGTTCTTTCACCTATGGAATACAAGGTCTGTGACTGCAAATAGTCCCTGCACAGGGGCATAGAACGGTGGGTTGGCTTCTTATGCTAAGCCCGACCCCTTTCTAGTCTACACAGGGCTAGCCACAAGCTAACCCACAGAGTTTGTTTTCATTGCATCTTTGAGAATTCTTTTTTTGTACGTCTTTCTCCCACTGACTCAGCTTCCTCGTGCAAATGACTAAGGGACTGTACTGGCAAAAATTTCTAGTGTACTCAGATAAGGAAAGGCATGCCTGGGAGATGGTATATAGCTCAATATTGCCATAACAATGTGTGGGGATACCAATTCCTATTAAAGGCAGTGTGACTTGGTTGTTAAAAAGCTGTGAATTGTTTTGAAAATGTGCCTTCTTAGAGCAATGCTCATGACCCTTACCAGTCTGGTCACTGTTCCACAGAAGCCTTAAAATGCTACATATTGTACATTAGTGTCAATAGAGCTGTGAAATTTATATTGTTTTCAAGGTAATTCTCCTTTTTTGGAAAATTTTAAATTCAAAATTTGAAGAAAAAAATCGATCAGCTAGTGTTGAAAAATGGGGAACACGTTTCTTGAAAATGTTGTCATTTTACCCGTTTTTTGTGTAAATGTTATTTCCCCAAAACGCTAACCGTTTTGAGCAGCTTTAATGCAAGAATAACATGGTATAGTTAGTGTATGAAGATGTCTGTCCTAATCTAAATTCTAGCTGGAGTATTTACATGCTGCCTAACTATATGTTCCCTTACACTTCTAATTGTGGGTTATGTTTTTCTCCCAAAGCATTCTGTACTGGTCTGCACCATTCAAGAGCAATCACATTTCATCATAGAGTTGTCCGCATTTTACTAGTGATTCCTTTATTCTATATGCAGGTTGTAAATTGCTTTAGGGTTTCCAGTTGAAAGTTGCAATATAAATGTAGTTCATTATTATGATGGTGGGATTGCTTTTTTGTTTTAGCACTTGTTTCCTATTACACAAGTGAAATATAATGCACAGAACATCCTGAAGACATGCCACCAGACAGACCTCCTTTCCCGGAACAGTGTTGGTCCTGCTTTCTTTCCAGGTACAGTATATTGTTGATAAAACAATAACACAAAATGGGTACTGTAATGACCTCTACTCATTTATAATAAGTTACACACTGTTGGAAAGCCCATGAAATATTTAACACTAATAAACAGGATGATCATTACTTTAATGTATAATGAGAAAGTAAATTAAATAGCTGACATTTAAATAAAATATAAATACTTTATGCAGTTTCTATTTACCACATCAAGGAAGTAATACATTTAAAGTCAGTGAGCAACATAATTGAATGGTTGGTGTAATGGAAAGAGTTTTCTGTAGACACCATATTCTCTTGGGAATTCATTTTTACAGAGTTTTTTTGCATTTTTAGGAACTTAGACTTTGCATGAGCATTTCCGAGTATTTTTGCCAACATTAACTCTCAGCATCCTTCTAGATAGCTGAGTTTTCCAAAACCCATTGTACAGATGAAGAAAAAATGAGGCACACAGGGTTGAGACTAATGCCACATAGCTAATCAGTGCAATTAACAAAACCCAGGAAGCCTGATTCCCTGCCTTCGTAGATTCATAGTTTCCAAGGCCTGTGATCATCTACTCTGACCTCCTGTACAACACAGGCCATAAAACTTCCCCAAAATAATTCCTAGAACTGATCTTTTAGAAAAGCATCCAATTTTGATTTTAAAATTGTCAGTAATGGAGAATCCACCACAACTCTTGGTAAATTGTTCAATGCTTAATTACCCTCATTGTTAAAAAAATTCTGCCTTGTTTCCAGTCTCAATTTGTCCAGCTTTGACTTCCATTCTCTGGATTGTGTTATACCTTTCTCTGCTACATTACTGCCTTGTGCTCGAACCACTGCCACACACTAGATAGGAGGAAGGAAAGTTTAAGCAGAAGTTTGCATTGTCTCACAAGGGAGAAATGTGTTTTCCATGCAGATAATCAATGCCATGTCACTCCAGCTGAACTCTAATGGGAACTGACAGTAAGAATTACAAATAATTAATAATAATTAATAATTAATAATAAAGGAATAATTAATCTTCACCAACAGAGATTAAATGCAGATTACCATGATAATCGGAGATCCATTTTCTGGGAATTTTCAACTAGGTTTTGAAAGTCATAATGGCCTGTGAAAAGATTTCACAGCTGACTTCAAGCAGCCAAACCCATCATATTCCATGTGGACTTGTTATAGCTCAGAGCTCTTAAATAAATGTGTTATATTTAATGCTGAATAAATAAATTTACTTGCTAGTATCAATTCTTGCTCGAGATTTCTCCTAGGCCAGGAACTAAGTAGGAGGCAGATTAATTTAACACATTTTTGGCAATAACTGGGCTGATTGTTCCTGATTCTTTTGCAAAGGATAGGTGCAGGAGAAAGATGCGAGGATCAGGACTATTTTGTCTGCCTCAGGTATAGTGACCCTGGTAGCTCAGAGGGCATGACCAGAAGGGAAGCATGAGGCACCAGTGTGCTCTTGTTGCCAAGAAGGCCAACGGCATATTGGGCTGTATTAGTAGGAGCATTGCCAGCAGATCGAGGGAAGTGATTATTCCCCTCTATTCGGCACCGGTGAGGCCACACCTGGAGTATTGCATCCAGTGTGGATCCCCCCATTACAGAAGGGATATGGACAAATTGGAGACAGTCCAGCAGATGGCAACGGAAATGATTAGGGGGCTGGGGCACATGATTTACGAGGAGAGGCTGAGGGAATTGGGGTTATTTACTCTGCAGAAGAGAAGAGTGAGGGGGGATTTGATAGCAGCCTTCAACTACCTGAAGGGGGGTTTCAAAGAGGATGAAGCTAGGCTGTTCTCAGTGGTGGGAGATGACAGAACAAGAAGCAATGGTCTCAAGTTTCAGTGGGGGAGGTCTAGGTTGGATATTAGGAAACACTATTTCACTAGGAGGGTGGTGAAGCACTGGAATGGGTTACTTAGGGAGGTGGTGGAATCTCCATCCTTAGAGGTTTTTAAGGCCCGGCTTGACAAAGCCCTGACTGGGATGATTTAGTTGGGATTAGGTCCTGCTTTGAGCAGGGCGTTAGACTAGATGACCTCCTGAGGTCTCTTCCAACCCTAATATTCTATGATTCTAATTTTAACAGGGTGTGGCAGGCATTTCCCCTATACCAGTTTAATTCTAGTGGCTGGTATAGAAAGGTCAGGAGTGTTATGGTAAGAACATACACACAAAGGCATTAGATAAAACCATAAATATTCTTTCTGGAGGGTTGCAATGTAAAACTACTTTATTTCTTATCATTCGGAACACAAGAAGCTAAAAACAAAGATTGACAGAGAGAGAGAGAGAGAGAGAGAGAGAGCAGGTTGCTCCCTAAAACAAAGAGGCAGAACTCACCCCACCTAAGTCTAGGCTGTCTGTCTGCTGACAGGCCCAGATTACACACTTCCCTACAGAGCCCCCTAGTCTTCAAGTAGGACCAGGAAACCCCCCTTCAACTAGGACCAGGAAAACAGTGACAGCCTACAATTTTAACAGAGTTTTCAATATACCACATGGGTCAGTGAGCTCCCCCTGCCAACTTTTCTGCTCTACCTTTGTCTTTCCAGAATCACCAGCAATTCTAGACTCTCCTGGTCCTTCCACTCAGAGTACGGATGGGGACTGAACCCTAGAAATAGTCACAATGGATGGGGAGGCTTCCTTGTTTTGTCTTTCCCTTTATTTACACACACAGAGCTAGCCTCAATCTCAGGCTGGGATCGCCAAAGGCACATGAAAGAGTTAAGCACCCAAATCCCACTGGAATTTTCAAAGGCTTGAAAAGGCCTGAAAATCCTAACCTCAGCCAGAGTGGTGCCCAGAGACTATGGTGATAGTTGCCAATCAAAGTACATAGAGAGACAGAATCTAGCTCGCAGCACTGAATGTAATATGGAATGATGTCAATGATTTTTCATTAATGAACCAGAGCAATAATGTTTGCCTGACTTGGAGAGCTTCCCAAAGCACAGATCAAAGGAGTTTTTAAACCACCAGCATGCACTTGCCTTCAAATATTGCCAAAGAGGAGACTTATAAGAGAGAGGTTAGGTATAAATCTCAGTTGCTCAGATGAGAAGTGACAGATGACAACAGCATTCAGGGTTTCTGTTTGGGAAGATAAGTCATCTCGAATCTTGGTGATCTCCCTTGGCAGTTAGAAAAAGAAAATTAAGTCAAGGAGCTGGATTCTGCAAGGTGCTGAGCATATTAAGGTCCATGATTATTTTATGATTCACTATTTTACAGCACCCGGTGGTGCACCAGGCAACTCCCAGCACAGATATGAAAACAAGGTCCCTGTCATAAAGCACTTACTCTCTGTAGCAAGGCGAAGTGGCCTCCCTCTGACGCAGACAGGGAGGAACCACTCCCAGCCCCCTGGTGGGTGGAGCCAGACCAGGTCCTCCCCTTATGCCGAAGCAGAGGGGCGGAGCCAGAAGTATAAAAGGCGGGGCCTCCAGCTCAGTTGCGGGAGAGCCTGGGAAGGAGTTGGATGCTGCTGCTGGCCCTTGAACCAGGGACTGAGCTGTATCAACCCTGCCTCTGGAAGAAAGTCTGGAGGAGCTGCCACCTGGCAAATATCTGGAGGAGCTGCCGCCCTGCAAATAACCCAAGAAGCTGCTGGAACTGCCAGCTGCTGAGTATCCCGAGAGCCCATGAGGGATGAAACCCTATGACCAGGTAGGGTGCTCCCAGGTCCCCCTGCCACCACATCCACCCCTGGGGTTGCAGCCTACCCACCTTAGGCCGCCTGGCATGCATTTGTTTGCTGTCTGCCCCAGCCACAGATGGCTTTGCTGTCTGCCCCAGTCAGGTGCTAATCACCTATTGATTGGCTTGCAGCCAGTAGGTGGCAAAGTGAGGTGGAGTGGCCTCCCTTTGACGCAGACAGGGAGGGACCACTCCAAGCCACTTCACTCTTTTATTAGACATGCCGCAATTAATGGGGCTACAAAACAATAGCAAAGGGAAATGGGTGGGAAAGTGGAAGCTGTCTTTGAAGTCAATGAGAGATGAGGGTGCTGAAAGCCTCTCAAAAGGCAACTGAGCAACTTTCAGGATGAGAACCATACTCATTTCTAAACTACCCTCCAAAAGCTCTCTGTTCCCATCCCGTGGTATCTCTTAGAAAGAGAAGCAATTAGGATGTTACACATCTGATTCAGCCCATCCTTTCCCGGATGCCTGACTCCATTCTTGGATGTTGCCACTACAATACAGCGAAGCGTCTACTGAATTTCCTATCACAGCAGCTCAGTCTCAGCAGACCAAAGGTAAGGCGAGAAGAGTGTGTACCATCATACCTAGTGTTCATGCAACATGCTGTAATTCCCTCATGTGCAATCCCATTGCAGTACTGTACCTGCAGTTAAAATGTGTGGAAAGGGTAGATGATCTGAATAGAGCTGGTTGGGAATTTTTCAATTCAATGACTTTTGGTCAGAAAATGCCAATTTGTCAAAACCAGAAATGTTCATGGGAAATAGACAAGACAGAGAAAAGAAGTATTATTGTCCCCATTTTACAAATATAGAACTGAGCCACAGAGGGACTACGTGTTTTGCCCAAGGTCATTCAGGACATCTGTGGTAGATCTGCAAATTGGACCCAGCTCTCCAGAGTCCCCGTCCAGAGCTTTAATTGCACAACCATCATTCCTCTCCCTTTCTAACATTTGAAATTCTCACCTAGTACATAAGCAAAATAACCCCATTTATTTTACTGGGCATGGTTTTTTTGTTTTTGTTTTTTTAATGGCAGCAATTAGCACAATGATAGCCTGCCCAGGGTTGGCTAATTACTGTGCATGTCTTTCTATGGGGGAATGATGTGGTTTTAATTAGGGATAAGTGACATATTTATAGACGTTGTAGGGAATAGTATATACATGCTGAAGACTATTGACTCCATATGGCATTCCATGAAATGATGCTCAAATGAGGCATAATGAGGAGAGAACAATCCTCAAAGAACATTTGGAATCTTAAAAACAAAGTTCGATGCCTGGACAATCTGGAGATACTTCGGAGCTCAATATCTGATGATTCATCTAGGTACTTAGGCCACTATGCAAGCTGCTGAACATGGCAATGAGAAGAAGTTATGTGATCTGGGAATGTGTTCTGGAGTCCTTCCATTAAAAGAGAATGCATGCATGAATCATGGCTCTTCTATTGTCTCAATACCACCAGAAATAATAAATAATTTCGGAACATGAAATGCAGGGCAACACACATTGGCCATTTGTACTAGGGTGTGGCTGGAGACTTCAGTGCAATGCAAGGCTCCAGGAATGCTGAGCAGACAAAGAGCTGAATTATGTTGTTGCCAGTGGCCTCGGGTTTCTGTGATGTTATGTGGATATAATGCTAGAACAAAATAATGTATTTGTTGAACACAAACTATAATTGTGTTACTGCGAAGAACAGCAACATAGGGATAAGGATGCTGTTATTATCTTTCTTTAAACTGATATTCTCCTACCAGTATTAAGATGGTTTGCATTTACCCTGACAGATTTTCCAAGCTCTGTGGGTTTATAATGTCTATCGCTCATGCTGCTGCTGCTGTAGGTTGCACTAGAGAGACTTTACTATGTGTCTTCTTTTCCTTTTAAACTCCATATTCCCCACAACCCCAGGTACCTCAGGTATGCTCTTAGGGATCAAGCCATGGATCCAGCAGCACATATTCTTCTCTTGCAAACACTTAACAGATTACAGTGTCTGACCACAATTAAAAGAGCTTCCCCCTAACAGCAGGACAGTGCAGTGAGGCCCAGCTGAACCTAGGTTAGCAGAACATTGTTCTCATCTGATAGAGTTGCTGCATGCAAAGTGTGAGGACCTCAGTTCACATGTCAGCTGCAATCATGTACCAACTCAGGTTGTCTTCTTGCACAGCTCATTAACTAAGCATGTTGGGCTTTGGTCAGAATTTCTCCAAGGAAAACCAAGATAATGAAGGAAATGGTGTTGGTGAGCCAGCTGCTGGCACTTAGTCACGACATGGATCATGCCCCAGCATGCTGGTAGAGAACATTGTGACATGAAACATAGGAGTTTCTAATCTGGATCTGACCCAAGGTCCATCTAGCTCTGTGTTCTGTATCTGACAGTGGCCAGGACCATATGTTTCAGAGAAAGCAACCTCACATTAGGCACATGTGAGATAATCTGCCCCCCAAATTTGGTTTCCTCCTGATTCCTAATCATTAGAGGTGGTCTTAAACCTTGCAGAGATTGTATTAATCATGTAAACCCCAGGTTTTGTCCTCTTGTGGCCATATAATATCCCATCAAACCCTTTGGTTCTGTAGGAGCATTAACCTGTGTCCTGATGAACTCAAAGCTGGACAATAATATTAGAACTTTTCCCTTTTCATTCCAAATGGATACACATTCATCTTCACTGAAGTCTTGCGCAATATTGCTATGTATGACTGTTAACCCATTACCAAGTTTCGCCATATTAATGGTGAGAGTAGTGATTCCTATATAAAGTGTAAATATTTCCAGTCTGCAGTGTATTTCCACTGTTTCACTGAATAAAAATATTTAGCCCATAGTTTTTAAAGATTGTAGAGGGATTGGAAGATCCTTCTAATTGAATGAAAGCCACAAATTAGACTGTATAAATGTAAGTCATTATTATTGTCATCATAGTCAAATCAGCTATGTTTCCCAGGAGTGGTGGGGGGAGTTGAGGACATTTCCTTCCCTATGTCATTCTAGCCAATTTATTTAAATGTTATTTATTTCTCACTTAGAAAGTACGGTGCCCAGATGGCTTAGCATGTATATGCTGGATCCATTTCAAAAACTATTCTGGTGCAGATACCTACTAACATAAAACCCATATTGCCATTTTCTTGAGCTCTCATATTGCTGAAACTGTGATATATGTCTCTCCCCCGTATCTGAAACTGAAATACTTTCAGATCAGGTCCTGGACTTGTCTCTTCTCTTCTGTGTCTCTTGGTCCAATGGCTCCTTCCATGGTCCTCTGCTATGCCTCATTCCTATCCCAGCTCTTACACTGCTTGACTCTGTGGTCTTGGACAAGTCCCTTAGGCCCAAAATTTCAAAGGTGACCACTGATTTTTAGGTGCCTAAATTTCTGGATGCCAAGCTTGAAATGCCATGGGCCTGATTTTCAGAGATGCAGTTCATCAACATCGCCAGTTAGCTTTGGTTAGTATTGTGGGTGCTCAGTACTTCTGAAAAGTGCTATAAGAGGCTGAAGGCCTCCTGCCTTCCCAATGCACCAGGAAGCATACAGTGTTACTACACCCCTATACTGCCTTCCACGCCACCAGCCACTTCTGCTGGCCAGCACCAAAGTGGGGACAGAGCCATGATTCTCCCTCCTACTTGCTTCTTTTGACCCTACTCTCCCATTCACTTGGGGTTTCCCCTACATTGGAGAAAAACCCAGTCAGATAGCTAGATTGGTCCTCCAGCCTCTTTTGAGTACTGTAGGCAGAATGGGTGGACAGGAACTGGTCCTTTATTTACAGCTTCAGCATATTACAATAAGAAACCAATGTCTCCTCTAAGGGACTCTGAGTTGAGGGCACTCAGTATTGTGCAGGACATGTTCCTCTTCACAGTGTCCTAGCAAGAAGAAGGTCAGGGAAAATGTGGGACCCTTACTGAATGGGGGAGGCAACCTAGTGACACATGATGTGAAAAAGCTGAAGTACTCAATGCATTTCTTGCCTAGATCTTCACAGAAAAGGTCAGCTCCCAGACTGCTGCACTGGGCAACACAGTATGGGGAGAAGGTGAGCAGCCCTCAGTGATAAAAGAGCAGGTTAAGGACTATTTAGAAAAGCTGAACATGCACAAGTCCATGGGTCTGGATCTAATGCATCCAAGGGTGCTGAGGGAGTTGGCTGATGTGATTGCAGAGCCATTGGCCATTATCTTTGAAAATTTGTGGTGATCGGGGGAGGTCCTGGATGATTGGAAAAAGGCAAATATAGTGCCCATATTTTAAAAAGGGAAGAAAGAGAACCTGGGGAACTACAAACCAGTCAGCCTCACTTCAGTCCCCGGCAAAATCATGGAATAGGTCCTCAAGGAATCCATTTTGAAGCACTTAGAGGAGAGGAAGGTGATCAGGAACAGTCAACATGGATTCACCAAGGGCAAGTCATGCCTGACCAACCTGGTTGCCTTCTATGATGAGATAACTGGCTCTGTGGATATGGGGAAAGCGGTGGATGTGATATATCTTGACTTTAGCAAAGCTTTTGATACGGTCTCCCACAGTATTCTTGCCAGCAAGTTAAAGAAGTATGGATTGGATGAATGGACTATAAGGTAGATAGAAATCTGGCTAGATTGTCTGGCTCAATGCATAGTGATCAATGGCTCAATGTCTAGTTGGCAGCCGGTATCAAGGGGAGTGCCCCAGGGGTCGGTCCTGGGGCCGGTTTTGTTCAACATCTTTATTAATGATCTNTGGAGGATTGGGCCAAAAGAAATCTGATGAGGTTCAACAAGGACAAGTGCAGAGTACTGTACTTAGGAAGGAAGAATCCCAAGCACCGTTACAGGCTGGGGACTGACTGGTTAAGCAGCAGTTCAGCAGAAAAGGACCTGGGGATTACAGTGGACAAGAAGCTGGATATGAGTCAGCAGTGTGCCCTTGTTGCCAAGAAGGCCAACGGCATATTGGGCTGTATTAGTAGGAGCATTGCCAGCAGATCGAGGGACGTGATTATTCCCTTCTATTCAGCACTGGTGAGGCCACACCTTGAGTATTGCGTCCAGTTTTGGTCCCCCCACTACAGAAGGGACAAATTGGAGAGAGTCCAGCTGAGGCCAATGCAAATGATTAGGGGGATGGGGCACATGACTTACGAGGAGAGGCTGAGGGAACTGGGTTATTTAGTCTGCAGAAGAGACGAGTGAGGGGGGATTTGATAGCAGCCTTCAACTACCTGAAGGGGGGTTCCAAAGAGGATGGAGCTAGGCTGTTCTCTGTGGTGGCAGATGACAGAACAAGAAGCAAGGGTCTCAAGTTGCAGTGGGGGAGGTCCAGGTTGGATATTAGGAAACACTATTTTACTAGAAGAGTGGTGAAGCACTGGACTGGGTTGCCTAGGGAAGTGGTGGAATCACCATCCTTAGAGGTTTTTAAGGCCCGGCTTTGAGCAGGGGATTGGACTGGATGACCTCCTGAGGTCTCTTCCAACCCTAATATTCTATGATTCTATACTAAAAATGTTCACCTACACATTCTTGTTTAGTTGTGGTAAAGCTTTGCATAGTCAGTAGATAGTGGCAGTAACTTGTTCTGTATTATTGCTTTTCAAAGCTTCTTTCCAGTTACACTTTCAAGCTAAAATCAGGAGTGAACCAAGCTGGGTCATGTGCAGGGAAGGGACATATTTTAATTGTAAAATGTGATTGCAAATGGGGACTCATAATGAAGCAGGTGTGTTTCTAGTGGGATCCCACAGGAATCAGTTGTTAGCCATATATTAGTTAACATTTTTATCAATGACCTGGAAGAAAATATAAAATTATCACTGATAACGTTTGCAGAGATTGGGGGAGTGGTAAATAATGTAGAGGGCAGGTCACTGATACAGAATGGTTGACATCACTTGGTAAGTGGGACAGAAGCAAAATATGTTCATTTTAATATGGCCAAATGTAAATGTATACATCTGGGAACAAAGAACCTAGGCCATACTTACGAGATGGTGGTCTCTACGCTGGGAATCAGTGATTCTGAAAAAGGCTAGGGATTCATGGAGGATAATAAGTTTGATATGAGCTTCCAGTGCAACACTGTGGCCTAAAGGCCTAATATGGTCCTTGGATCAAGCTCAAGTAGGAGTAGAGAGGTTATATAGTAGAGTGGCACTTATGTGACTGCTGGTGGAATACTATGTCCTATTCTGATGTCCATAATTCAGGAATGATATTGATAATCCTAAAAGGGTTCAGAGAAGAACCATGAGAATGATTAAACGATTGGAAATCATGTCTTGCAATATAAACTCAAGAAGTTCAATCTATTTAACTTAACAAAGAGAAGTTAAAGGGGTGATTTGGTCACAGTCTACAAGTACCTACATGGGGAGCAAATATTTGATAATGGGCTCTTCACTGTAGCAGAGAAATATATAAAAAGATTCAATGGGTGAAGTTGGAAGCTAGAGAAATTCAGACTATAAATAAGACATACAGGTCTGTCGCATCTTAGGTGCATTTAACATGTGCGATTTCAGCTTTACGCGGNAATGATGACAGTATTTAACTATTGGAACAATTTACCCAGGGTTGTGGTGGATTCTCCATCACTGACCATTTTAAAATCAAGATTGGATGTTTATCTAAAAGATTTGCTCTAGGAATCATTTTAGGGAAATTCTATAGCCTGTGCTACTCAGTTGGACAGACTAGATGATCACAATGGTTCATTCTGGCCTTGGAATTTATGAATCTATGAAAAGGCTGGAAACTCATCCAAAAACCCACAACCATTTTCTTTCCAAGTTTATAATCATGTACTGTCTTTAAATGACCATGTAGGAAGCAGAGGTCTCTAAAACTTTCCACACATGTTCCTCCTGCCAACTGAGGTTATTGCATTTTTAATTTCCAAGAATACTCCCACTTTAAGAAAAAAATGATAGAAGTTTAAAACCATTTTTTGCTCATTTGAGTGAAAAGTATGAAAAAATTCAAAAATCTGCAATTTGCCATTTATTTTAAACAAAAATCAATTTGCTTTGAAATATGTATAGATTTCTGATATTATTCTTATTTATTATTTCATTTTATTTTCTCATATGAAAATAGCCATTTCATGGAATTTTCACAAAAAGCAATATTTCCAGGTAGTAATATGGGCTGGAATGAAACCACAAAAAAAAAGTTTGTGAAACTTAATGGAAAAATATACATAATTTATGCCCAACTCCAGTAGTAAGGAAAGCTATTGAACAAAGATTCTTTAGAGTCCCCATTACTTGATATTGTGTTACTGTTTCATCCACACCAATGACTACCTGACCTCTCTTGAGTAATGCTTTGATTCTGGTGAGTAATACAGTCATTCTAAACTCATGCTAATTGAAATGCAAAATGAAACACAACCTTCAGTATGGAACCATAACCATGGTCATTTACCATCTTGTGTTCTTTCTCTTTTTAAAAATATCTTGAAGGCAGGGACTGCAAGCCAAATCCCAATCACCAGTATAAATGAAGAGTTAACTCAATTTTTGTCTTTCCTGTTTATATGGCACATTGCAGGCACTAGAGGAAACTGTATTTGAACTGTCGTTCATCCTTGTAAAATGTAAGGCCCTCAGGAAAGGAGATTAGGCTTTTCCATCTTCTAAGCTCATTGTCAACACTCAGCAAAAAATATTCACAATAGTCATACCACACTCCTGACCATATTAAGCCATGGGAATAGCCGAGAGATCTGAAAGTCACTAGGAAATGGAGATCTGAAAGTCACTAGAAAACTGATGAAATGTATGTTTGAACTTGTCTCCAAGGTCACCAAAAGTCAGTGGCAGGGCTAGAGATAGAACCCAGGAGTTCTGTTTGTGACAGACTTGTTCAAACAAGGAGTTCACACTCCTTCTTGAAGTCCTTCCAGAAGGATTCACCTGAGACATATGGTCCCCTGAGGAAAGGTTGCCCTTCTGCCACTGGAGATGTATCAGGGGCTTGTTAACTAGCTTCTTGCATTGTGAAGAGATTAAAGGATCCAATTTTCACTTCTTAGGCTTTGACTAATTAAAAAAATTATCTGATAAAAAGGAAGGTTGACTTTGCGGGTTATGGCCCAGTCAAAAAAGCTAACAGAATGTTGGGAATCATTAGGAAAGGAATCGATAATAGGACAGAAAATATCATATTGCCCCTATATAAATCCATGGTAAACCCACATCTTGATTACGGTGCGAAGATCTGGTCACCCCATGTGATAAATGAAGGGAGGCGGGTAGCTCCCTTTTATGGACACCCAGCCAGCCAGTTAGCTATAAAATGCCTTTTGGTGGCTGTTCTCTGCTTGCTTTACCTGTAAAGGGTAAAAAAGTCCCCCAGGTAAAGGCAAGGGAGTGGGCACCTAACCAAAAGAGCCAATGGGAAGGCTAGAACTTTTTAAAATGGGGAAAAAACCCTCCCCTTGTCTCTGTTGTTGTTCTCTGGAAAAGAGGGAAATGGGGAACAGTTATGCTATGAGAAGCTTTAAGTCAGGTCTGATCATAGATCATCAGATCATACCTAGAACTACTTATTTGGAACCCCCAAATGTGTAAGTAGATCAGGAATGTTTAGAAAGATGCAATTAGGTTTATTTCTGTTTATTTCTTATGGCTAGTAGACTCCTCTGTGCTAACCCCAGATGCTTTTGTTTGCTTGTAACCTTTAAGCTGAACCCCCAAGAAAGCTATTTTGCATTCTCTTCCTGCGTGTAGGCTCACATAATCTGGCAAGAATAGGGCTGGTATTGCACAAACACACATTCCTGAGAAGTGCTAGGCACAGGACACTCATGCAAATACATTCCAGAAAGATGGTACCAGGACACCCCGATACAAAGTATGGTACGAAAACATTCCCCAAAGATAATGGGAACACATTGACCTCTATTAAAGATAAGGTCAGGATGACAGTCTGATGAATTGAGATATTTTGATTGAACCCACATGTACAAGGTAGAGGGTGGCAACTAACCACGTAAGAGGGGCAATACGTAACTTGTTTGTATTGGTCTATACAATGGAGTCTCAGAGGGAGTGTCTTTGGCCAATTGAGGGGGGAATGGAAAGTCCCACCATTCACTGAGCTGCATTCATTGTCACGGATATACATGTGTTTAGTGTACCTGTAACCATTGAGCCAGGGTACTAGCACTGTGCTTTCTTGGTAATAAACCTGACCGAGTGCCTTCGCTACTAATGAGTCCGTGGTTACTGGGCAGTTCAATCGGAGCCTGCTGTACGGGCTATCTGGCCAGAGCCTGTGCAGCATGCAGAGAGAACACACACAGAGCCAACATCTGATGACAACAGGTTGCAAAAAAGAACTAGATAAGTTCATGAAGGATAGGTCCATCCGTGGCTAAAAGCCAGAATGGGCAGGGATGCAAAACAATGCTCTAAAGTGTCCCTACCCTCTGTTTGCCAGAAGCTGGGAATGGTGACAGGGAATGGATCACTTGATGATTACCTTTTCTGTTCATTCCCTCTGAAGCGCCTGGCATTGTCCACTGTTGGAAGACAGGATACTGGGCTAGAAGAACCATTGGTCTGACCCAGTATGGCCATTCTTATGTTCTTATGACTGGCACTCAGGAGTTCTTGGTTCAAGTCTCAGCATTT
>QXTE01000073.1:460906-513047 GCA_003942145.1 Platysternon megacephalum
ATACTGGGCTAGATGGACCTTTGGTCTGACCCAGTATGGCCGTTCTTATGTTCTTATTCTTGAGAGGTGCTCAGATACAGAAATACAGATGCTCTGCACAAGAGTTCATAGCTAAAGGCAACCTTACTGGATGGAGTCTATATAGATTAATTGATTTTATGGCCAAAAGGGACCATTAGGTTACCTAGTCTGACCTCCTGAATCTTACATACCATAGAATTTCACCCAGTTACTCCTATATTGAGCCCAGTAAATTGTGTTTGACTACAGCATATCTTCCAAAAAGAGCCTGCACAGAGCTATGATATAAAATATATATAAGAACCTACAGAGAGAGAGAGATTATATACTTTTTAAGGATGCAAAAGTCAAATATTAGGTCACCTATAAAATCTGCGAACAAAATCAATCCACAGCTCACAGCTCTGTGCCCAATCTTGACCTACTTCCTTAAGCACTGTTGTTTCCAGTAAATATGTTGTCTGCAATGTGATCAAATTACAATCAAACACTCAAATGCCAAAACCTCTTATCTGAACCAGAAAAGCAGAGGAGCACGCACTGTACTCCTGTTTCTAGTCATCATATGAAATGAAACATAAAAAACAGTGTGTAACCAATTATTTGTTTTTGCTACAGAGGACTCCATTAGTCTGTGGTCTCCTAAGCATGCTATTTGTTTCTGTGTCAAATAAATCAGGCCATTGCAGTTTAAAAGTCTTTTTTTTTTTTTTGGTGATTGAAAGAAGATTCAATACACAATTCTACTCACATGCATCAGTCTACCTAATGCATTACTGAGTAAAGCTCAACCACCAGTACCACAGATGCCAAAAAACAGAAAACCAATTAGTTATCCACCATATAATGGAAAGCAGTGCATTAAACTATGAATTGTTGGCTGAATGATGGCACAGGCCAAAAAAATAACTTCTCTTCCAAAGTGGAATGCCACAATTCATTAGGATTGGGTCAATACCTGGCAGCTGCCTTTTTGGATTGTTTGGGGGTTTGGAGGAGCTGTGCAGTTATATCACACATTACTTGTATATACCCTGCACACCTCCACAATGGTGTCCACTGAAAAGCAGCTGGAGTTTACAAGAAAATGTGCATAGTGACTTGTGACCATAAAGCTATTTTGTTGTTGTTTTTTGTTGTTGGTTTGGGTTTTTTTTTACATTTTCTTTTCTTTGAAATTTTCTATCTTCCGCTGAAATTTCAAAACAAATTTTGGTATAATTTTCCTTTTTTTTTTTTTTGGGTGGGAAAATATCTCACTCTCATTTTTTTAACTTTATTCCCATTCCAAACAACTGTTCCAAATGGTAAAATAAAGGTACCAACTATTTAAATGTATGTGAAGGGAGGAAAAGTGGTTTGGAGAGTTTACCATGTGCATTCTAGCTTGTTCAGAAATGGACTTCCCAGCTATAGTTTTATTAAGATTGACCTGGAAATTATTTGAGTTTGTGTTAACAGGGAAGTGACCTAAGGCACAATTTTTGGAATGACTACACTTAACTGAAGAAGTGGGGTTTTTTACCCACGAAAGCTTATGCCCAACTAAATCTGTTCATCTTTAAGGTGCCACCGGACTCCTCGTTGGTTCTGCACTTAACTGAGACTGCAGAAGGGTTCATAACTATATAAACTCTTAATCATTGCTTAGCCATGTCTGACTACTATCTTAATTTAGCATTTGTGGAGCTAATTCACAATTAAGGCCTGTAATATTTAATCCACTTAACATATCATTGTACATTAATTAAAGAACCCTCTGAGAAAGCTTAAGCACCTCTTACGACCAGACTGAAAAGCCAAATCTCACCACAGCATTCCAGGATAATGTCTACTCCACTTACTTAATATATTCACATACAAAAATTGAGAGCTGATAACAATAACTCTTCCTGGGTTCTGAATTCTATTTAAATCAATGATGAGCTACTTGTATCTTATTACACTACTCACAACATTTTTACATTAAGCTAGAATTGCATTTAACAATCCCCATATTGGCAAATGCAAACATATAATGAGATGGTGCTTCTGGCAACGTATAGGTAGGCTCCATAAATAAAATATACCTTTAATACTGTAGAGTCGGCAAAGAAACAGCAGTTTTCCGGATGTCCAGTGTGGGAAAGACGATCAGCAGATAAGTGATAGTTTTATTAAGCGTCAACAGGATAATAGCTGAAATGTGGCAAAAATCCAACCTTTTGCCATGTGGTTTTTATTTATTTATTTATTTGCTAACAAGGGATATTCCAGATATGGAGGGATTTTGGTGCATGATTTCACTTCAATTGCTATATATCACTGTTAAGGAAAACTAGGTTCCAGTCACGTGATAGCGATAAACAGAGGCGGGTGTATACTGTACATGATATGATTATTCTTTATTAAGAGGATATGAATTGATGCTTGTGAAAACAAGCAACTCGTCACTGGGTTGAGCCAGGCATTATGCAGGAAGTGGGAGACAGCAGAGTGTATAGAATGAGGGACTGGGGATCAGGAGGCCTGGTGTTTATTCCCAGTTCTGCCAAGCACCTGCTGTACAATCTTGGGCAAGTCACTTCTCTCCTCTGTGCCTATTTCCAGTCACTCGTCTATTTAGATTGTAAGACATTTGGGGCAAGAACTGCCTCTGACTGTGCATTTGAACAGTGGCAAGTAGAATGGGGCCCTGATCTTGGTTGGAGCCTTTGGGTGTTACTGTGAGGGCCACCATCTTGGTAGACACACTAGGGATTGAAACAGGAACCTCCAGAGCTTTTAACACACTCACCAGTGGACTACACTACCATAATACTAATAATAGAACATAATCTTTCTCTACCCTCATTAAATGTCTTCCCACTGACTTTGGATCAGGCCCTCATTGTACCTTCATTCTTATGTGCCACACCTTGCCAAGTCTCAAAGAATTCTAATAATATCAAATGCTCTGTGATGGTTTTGCAATAGGCTATAGTATCTGCTTCATGATGGAGTCCCTGAAATGTCAAATGCATCTAAGATTCTGGTCAGATCTATAAATGAAATCGATACGTACTGTTCATTAGTAACATACACTCTCTATACATGTTAGTAAATGTGCATAGGTGTGTGCATGCCATAGCATTTGAGAAGAGGAAGGCTAGATTCCCCTAACAGACTTTGCCAGCACTCTGAGTAGAGGCCCAGGGAAGAACACCATTTCGGCCTGGTGCCACGCCACTGTTAAGCAATATCCTGTATACACCATTCATATATATATAGAAACAGAACAAGGGCAATTTTGAATTGACTGATCTCTAACTTCCTGTAATGCACGCTTACTGGCACACAATAGTTGCAGCTTGTGAGGATCACAGGACCTTAACTCAGGTCTGCCAGGCTCTGGGCAAAGAGTTCTTCCCCACCACCAGTAGCCAGACTTGGGAAATCCCTGGAAAATGCACTATACATCCTGGGAGAGAAGTCACTGAGAGAATTGCCAGCCATGGTAACAATGACTGCCTGCTCCATCCGTGACCTCTGATTGGCCCAGAACTACTATTTAAGTCTGGAGGGCATTCCAGGAAATTGTCTGTGCAACAAGACAAATCTCTGACCAGCTGCTGAGACAGACCCTGCCTCACTCCTGGGTCCTTCTTTGTCGCCCTGCCCTTGGTTCCTGGCTATTGACTCTGGCTTGACTTCCTCTAGCCTGAATGTGTATGGCTCTAACCCATGGACCTGTCTGCCCAAGCCTCAGTCACCGACACAGCAAGCTTTTATCTGCATAGGCCCTAATTGGCAGAGGTGTAGTCAGATCCCAGGAGCAGCCTTTGCATCAGGTATCTGGCCAGGAGTCTCTGTAGTGTTGTTAATTAAATCAATTTGTGTCATCAGCACACACAATTAACATGAGTTAGCAGCACAGGTAGAGAAAGGGATGCAGAAAAGACACTTAGACCCAGTAGCAGCGCCATCTTTTCCGGCGCCCTAGGCGGTGGAAGGTCCCGTCCCCGAAATGCCGCCCCCAACAGCGGCGGCGGAAGGTCCCGCCCCCAAAATTGAACGGACGGACGGGGCGCCGGCGCCCCCAAAATAGCAGCGCCCTAGGCGACCGCCTAGGTCGCCTAATGGGTTGCGCTGGCCCTGCTTAGACCCCCTACAGATGCTACCGGAGGTTATGAGGTATAATCCCTCCTGGGACAGTGCACATGCTCAAGATTGTGCCTAAATGGCATAATCCTGTCTGAAATGAAGCAAAAATAGCAGAATAAACAATACGCTTGTTGTGAGTCAACAGATGGTGCTACTGCAATTACTGAATGTATAAGCAGCTAGTCCTTGGGAAGTGCCTATTGTTAGTGGTGATGCAGTTCTTTCTAGAAGGTGACCATATTACAGAAAAAAAGGTTGGTTATCTTTGCCTAATATCTGGGGCTTTGCCTTTCTCTGACACCCACTCTCTTGGGGACAGTTGTGAGCTGCAGGTTATTTATATACAAGGAAGCTTTTATAAAGCAAAAAAAAAAGAAAAAGAAAAAGTGGTGTCAAGAAGTTTCAAGATGCACATGGGAAAGGGGCAGAGGAGGGATGAGAACTCAAAATGTAGACCTGTCCTGTTTGGATAGAGAAGAACCAGTACTCCCACCACCTTTGTCAAATGAAATACATTCTTTCTGCATTGCTAAACTCTCAGAGCAGGCAAGTGGCAGCATTCATGGACCATAACCTCCTTTCCACACTTTTGGTTTCTTTCCGGAGTTATTCACAGACTCCCTGCTAGAGCTGAGAGGAGAAATGGTTTTCCCATCCCACAATTTTGTCTTGAGATTTTGGATTTTTTTTTTTTGCCTGCCCCAAATCAGGAGAAAAAAATGAAATTTTGATTTTTTTCCATCAAATACAAAACACACAAACAAAAAACAAAAACAAAAAACAGTTCAGCTCAATCAGTGTTTCATTTCTATAATTTTAAAACATTTCATTTCAATTTTGACCATTTAAAAAAAACCTAATTTAGCTTAAATTTGAATATGAAATATTTATAAAAAGGTTTTTATTTGTGAAATTAACTGAAACTGAACCTTTTCCATGAATCGTGTCTGTTTTAAGGAATGGGCATTTTGACAGAAAAACATTTTGTTTAAACATTCCCAACCTTCTCTACTCATTATTTCACTTATCTAGTACTCAGAATGAGCTAGTCCCTTGCTTGCTGCCTGTGTTTATTTCCAATATTGTTCTCTTTAAACACTTTCATGTCCTATTTATTTTTATTGGAAAACACATTTATACCATTTCACACTAATGTTTTGTTAGGAAATCAATTTAAACAGTAATAAGTACATTTTATTGGTTTGCAGCATGATTAAATATTGAAGTGAAGTTACAACTATTCAGACACACTAATTAAGGCCAAAACTGACCGTTTTAATTATCTCTGTGTTAAATATATTGAGCCAAATTCATTTCTCAGACAACTCCATTGATTTTAATGGAGTTTACACTACAGATGACTGTGGACCATTGATCTAAATTCAGATCTGTAACAAACCATTATCACTGCCTTTCGAAGGCTCCGGGCTGAATTCACAGGTAAAATGGTGTATGTGCAACAGGAGGATAGGTTGTATTGTTGTTGACTCTTATGGAGGTTAGAAAGGAGAGTCTGATGCGCAGGAGCTCTAAAAACGGGCAGTGAAGGGTAATGAGGAGATGGGGGCATGACCCCATGCCAGCTTGCAAAAGGGAAATACAGCCTGTGATAGGATGGTGCATTCTAAGCTACTCCTATGTGCAACTGGGACTATCTGGGAAGGACTACGCATTCCTCCCTACCCACATGCCAACACTGAGCCCTAAAGCCACAAAGTGGCCTAGCAGAGCTGTTTGCAAATTTTCCATCAAAACTTTTTTTCAGTGGAAAATGCCTTCTTGATGGAACTGAGAACGTGGAGTGCAAAAATGTTTATTTTGGGTCATTTTTTTTTCATTGTCAACAAAAAATAAATTTTAAAACATGTTTGTTTAAGTGGTGATGTAAAGATTACTCTCTCGGACTTTTTTTTCCCAGTGAACAAAAGTCAAAAAATGAGAAAATCAATTTCTTCCATTCTTGCCCCTTCTCTCTTGCCCTTTCCTCAGGAGAAACAAAATGCAAGAAAGTGATTCCCTGCCACAAAAAAATAAAACTATATATATTCAGAAGTGGTTTTGTCAAAAACAAAAAAGGGAAAATTTAAAACTAATTCTATTTCTTTTGAATGTTTTCATTACATTTACTCAACTTTTCTTGACCAGCTCTATTTCCTACACTGTATGTGTGTTTTGAAGAGGGGGAGGAGAAGAGTTGTTTTATCTTATACCCTTTGTTGTGTTTTTCTGCAACAATTCCCTTCCCCTCACATTCCCATGCTGCATCATGTAAATTACATCCATTTTGCAATTCATTGGATGCCAGATCAGTCCAAGGTGTGGAAAACTTTGTCCCTTTGCACTCATTATCTACACTCAATATGTTTATGTCCGTGCTACATTCAGCCCATTACATTCTTTTCAGTTTACAGGTGCTTTTTGCTTTGCAATCAAAGAGCATTACTTTCCTCTCCAAATAAAACAAACGTAATCATGCTAATGAATGGATGTGAGAGTTCCAAGGTCCAAGCCAAAAGTCAGCTAGGATTACATTTCAGATGTCACCTCTTCCTAAAGACTATAATGCAGGAGGAAATAGATGAAAACACAGCACATTTCCAAAGTCAATATTTCTATGTTTATTTTTTGCCAGAGAGAAGTTTATTACCCTGTAAAGTGTAGATAGTCTAAATATAATGATCTGTGGGGGAGAAAATAATGTACCACAACAGTCTTTGGAAAGAAAAGATGTGTATAAAATTATTCAGAAAAAGGAAGCAGATTGTAAATATCATGGAAGAGAGGAAATTTGCAAAGATCATTTTACAATAGGAATAGATGTAAAAGGAACGTAGGAAACACAATGAGACTACAGTGAAGTCAAAGCTAAGAAATAAAAGAGATTTTTCTCCCCCCAAGAGACAGTAACAATAGATATACGCAAAGTATCCAAATACAAATGTCCAGATTCTGGTCCTCACTTTGTGCCTGCTTTGCTCAAGTCCAGCAGTGAAAAGGTATATGGAAATCTAGCTTAACTGGGCATTCACCCACGAAAGCTTATGCTCCAATACATCTGTTAGTCTTTAAGGTGCCACAGGACTCTCTGTTGCTGGCTACTTTAGGAATTCCTCCTGATCCTGGAGTAGGGGGTATGTTTAACTTTGCTTTATGTTAACGAAGTCTTGACCATTACTTTAGTTCAGGCCTTAGGTTTATGTTTCAGGGCCTCATCTTACTACAATGGCTTGAGTTCCACTACACTGTCAGTTCCCAGTTGATGTGAAGGACCTATGGCTATTATAGGGTGACCAGATGTCCCAATTTTATAGGGTCAGTCAGGATATTTGGGGCTTTGTCTTATAGAAGTGCCTATTACCCCCTCACCGCCATCCCAATTTTTCACCCTTGCTATCTGGTCGCCCTAGACTGTTATCGGCTGGCTCCAACACAGCAGGCCTCAAAAAAGATATAAATACACCTATGTCTCTTCTACCTCAGCTGAGCTTCAGGCAAGGATTCGGCCTATAACATCCATAAGCATTTGCATAGCCCTGACTGGATGGATATTTAAATCTTCATTCCGTTTCGGCCTCCAGTATTGCCAACCCCACACATTCAACCATTATGAGATATTTTAAAATGTGACATTTGGTCTTCTTTTTATTTGCCTTCTGGCTTTTGCACCTTTTAAAGTCCACGTATCCACGCTTTACTCTGCAACAATGAGTGATGGAAACTTTTTTTTTTAATGACAGCAGGAATTCTGCTGTATTCACATGAAAAACACCAAATATCATGACACTTATGACAAAATCTCAAGAGTTGGCAACACTGCAATATCTTAGGCTGCTATTTTCAAAGGGGACTAAAGAAGTTAGGCACTGGAATCCTATTGACTTTCAGTTGGTGTTTGGTATCTAATTCCCTAAGGCTTTTTCGAAAATCCCACCCTTTGGGTCCAATTCTCTCTCCCACGGGGAAACTCATGGGAGCGAGAAAAGTCATTATAGCGTAAAATATAATTTTTTTATTAAAGCTAATGTTAAAAAAAATTATATAATACATAGGTTGGGAAAAGAGTGTCTGTACATGTGGGTATAGTGCTTAGATTATCCACAAATACAAAGTTTGTTTTTAAAAGTCATGATACATAGAGTACATAATCAGCAATAACCCAAATTTAGGTGAATAGATTTAACAATACAGTTTAGATATTATAATCCGAATACTTGGGTACATCGCTCATGAAAAGTTGTACAGAGATTTGGCTGTGGAAAGCAAAATATATCAATGAGTGCAGATTGTCCCTCAGTAATTGAAAATTAGGTAGGTTGTCCATGTAGAAAATACAATCCATGAGGAAAGTATTTCAGTTACTTTCCTGACTGCACTTCTTATCAGCACTCCAGCTCATCCCTCCTGGTATTGCTGATGTCCGGTGATGTGTTCTATGTAGATATCCCTCAACCACCTGATGCCATCTGACACCAGGAGTTGCCCCATCAGCCAAGCATAGCATTGACCAATTCCACATTCTCTAGCACTCGCTCATTACTGAGGTCCCATGCACCTAAGGCTCCGACGATCAGTGCATGTGTCTGGACCTGGTAACCCTTAGCTCTCAAAGTTTTGGCCAGAGGGGCATATTTCTCATGCCTTTCGAGCTTGGGCATCGTGGAAGGCCCCAGGGTCCTGTTCTCGAATGGCACTGTGACGTCCACCATGATGATCTTCTTCCGGTCCTCGTTGGTGATGACCATGTCCAGTCACAGTTGGCTATCGGGTCCGGGGATGGCGGAGTTTACAGCTAACTTCCCCATGGGTGGCGGGATGGCTCTGGCCAAGCGATCTTGGATGGCATTGTGTCGCAGCTGCCAAGCTCTCGAACGGGGCTTGCAGCTACACAGGACGTGGGGTAGCGTCTCGTTGGGCTACATACCAAACTTGGTCTACATGCCACTGTAATACAAGTAATACTGTGCACAGTTTTCCTTGATTTTTTTGTGGGTTCATCTTTGTTTGGGGCTTCTTTCTGCCAGTTATCTTTGTGAATCTCCATAGAGAAACCCCACTGTCCAACAGACCTTGCTGATGGAAGATGTTGTTTTCCCCTTACATTTTGCCCAAAATTTCCTTTTCACCCCAGTTGGCCCTGCCCAGTTTTACTGGCCATCATTAAATATTAGCCCAACAGTGGATCCTGGAGAACTACATGCATTCACTTTGAATGCCTTAGTCTCTATGGATGTCTCTTGACTTGCTGGGGTTACAGTTCTCCCTCCTTTTGGCTGAAACAGACTAATTAAGTTCGCTATATAATTATTATTCTAATGACTTTCCTCATATGCCTCAGCTATTTTTATGTTGCTGAAAAAGATGGTTCCATATCTACATTTTTGCTGCCCTAACAAATACAAATGTGCTCCTCAGGTCAGCTGGCACTGATAATTTTTCTAAGATAATGAGTGTAGAACGGGGAGAAGAGTACATCTCTTTTGAGTCCTGCAAGAACACAGATCTATAGAAACATAACTCCTTAACACTCTCGGAAGACTATGGGGATTACAAGTTTCTCTCTCTCATTAGCCACCAGTAGGTTGAATAAAAACCTTTGAGTCTATTGGGATAATATGGTTAGGAAGCATTTTTGTATTTAATCTTCTTGCAAGACTTTCTGGGGATACAAACTTGTTACTAGGATTGAATGTCCATTGCTGGGATGGGGCCAGATTCTGCCAGCTTTACTGCAGTTCAATAGTACCTTACTCTGTGATACGTCCCAGTGAGATTCAATGGGAATATTTGGAGAACAAAGGTATAGCTCAATGTGAGTAAGGAAGGCAGCATATGCACAGCATAATAAAGCAAATGAATGTCGAGAGTTTGGATTTAGCTCAGATATAGATCTGGAAAGATTTGAGCACAGATTTTCCATCCCCATTCCTAGCTCTGTATTTTTACAGCACAATGTGCAGGCAAAGCTGTAGATCTGGTATTAGAACACTCAGCAAGACAAAGCTGAATATGCATCTTCCCGCCATACTAGTGTTCTTTCAATCCCTTCGCTGCAATGGATATTTCCAAAGGCTCAGTGCACTCTCCTGTTGCATCTATATTTTTTTTTCCATCTTTTCAGTAACGGGCTACTTGGATTTGCCCATGCTCACACTTCAAGGACATCTGAGTGATTAAGTTTTCCTGAAAAACAACGAGGAGTCCGGTGGCACCTTAAAGACTAACAGATTTACTTGGGCATAAGCTTTCATGGGTAAAAAAACCTCACTTCTTTTTACCCACGAAAGCTTATGCCCAAATAAATCTGTTAGTCTTTAAGGTGCCACCGGACTCCTTGTTGTTTTTGTGGATACAGACTAACACGGCTACCCCCTGATACTTGACACCATGCAAGGCGCTAAGTTTTCCTTGCATGTATGCTCATGGACAGCAAACTGTAATCACACTTTCTTGCATACTTTTGGAAAGCACACTTTAAACTCTGTTTTTGCATGGGATGGAATGTTGATTGCCAAGTCAAGGGGGCAAAGTTCCTAAAACCTCTTGCCAGAGCCCTAGAACAGGGAGAATTAAACCCTCAAGGATCCTACACCCTTTGCAATTAGGACCAGCCACCCACTTTATGTCAGTGACTGTACGGATGACAGAAAGGGCAAATGGTAGTGCTTAGATACTATGGTGAGGGGAGCAAACACAAAACTGTTGATCGATCAATCAATGCACTGAGTGTATTTAACAGGGGATGGATAGGGCGGCACTTAACACATCGGAGGACGGGCCTCCCATAACGATTGCTCAGCAACAACAAAATGAGTCCAAGAAGATTCTGACAGCTCCCTTTGCAATAGGATCCTGCACGTATCTTGCAAATGCTTGTGTGAATGGGATGAGAGAAAATTAAACTTGAATTCTTCACCTAGTCAGTCCTATATTGCCCCGTGTTTTTCTAGTAATGTGTCAGGCCAGGGCTGTGAGGCCCAGTAAGGAAAATGTTTCTTACAATTCCGTAATCTTCATGATCTTTTGCATCCTCACAAACTGCTGCCTCTTCATGGGAGATTCAAAGTCCCAGATGTTTCACTTAGCCCATCTCTTGATTATGAATGATAATTATCCAGCCTGGGCACAGAAACAACAAGTGACTTATCTGACTTACCACAAACAACCAACACAGCAGAAATTTATATTAGTGTTTATCAACTGAATGCAGCACTCTGTTTTCAAAAGGAAACAAACACATTTAAAAACCCCAAAAGCCTTATTAAAAATGTTCATTAATAGAAGGTATTTGTTACTAATTCATTTATGAAAACTACAGTCTGCCCTGGGAAGTTCTGTTTAATTAGAACAGTAAACTATTCTCTGTGAATTATTTGCTCAGCTCTAAGAATAAAAAAAAATGATGGGAATTATTTCTACAGCTGTAATATCATAGCCACTGAAAAACATCTAAAAAGCAAAGAGTGCTTTAAAGATCAAAATGTTTAAGGAGGTTGCACGTCACACTCATACACACTCCAGACATCTGGCTTGAGTATCAATAACAAAGTTTTGAAGTATTACTGAGCTATTTCAAAAGAACTCAATTTTCACATGTGCAAATGATCAGACAAAATGGAATTTCCTGCAACTTAAGTAGGAAATATATCCCCAAATCTCTGCTTTATCAAATGTATCTACCCATCTACAACTGCTTATGGAATTCTTTAAAACAATAGGCTTAGCCTGCATATGGAAATAGTTTGCATGCAAAAGTCTCTATTGAAAGATCTGTGTTATGGCTCAACTTTAAATCATATTAACCTACACAGATTTTGATTTTTCAACATGCATCACATATTTTGATAGAAATGTCAAACCATCAAAATAAAAATGATAAAGTCTTGCAAAGTACTGTGCTTCATTCTAGGTAATATTGCCAAAGCAATAATAAAACACTTTACCAATCAACCAGTTAATGGCCAACGTGAGTTGTTATAAGACATTAGGTGATGCTGACAGGGCTTAATTTATCTAGCTGGCCATTAACTCAATAATAAAAAGGTTACTAGTAGAGAGTATAAAAATTGTTCATATAAATCTCAGTTACGTTACTATTAAAAATATTCAATTAGTTTGCTCCAATAATTTATTTTATCATCACCACAATGTAATAGCAGTGATTTATCTTGAATACTTTATTTCAGTCAGTATTGGCCTAATAAGCAGAACTGTAGCCCAGTCACAATCCTAAATAGAGAAGATAATTTGATGATTATGGATTTGTATCAGCAGCCATATACACTACATGGCTATTAGTACAAATTGCACAGGATGTGACTACTGATCCATTGGGGTGTGCCGGTTGCAGATTGCTTTCTGCTGGTGTGTTGGGGACAAACAGAAGAGAGTCATCCTTGTGGGGAAGTCTCCGTTAGAGAGGGGCATCTCAAAACTCCAGCTGGAGGATGCCCAAGCAGATGTGCTGAATCAGCACACCCTCCACCAAGAATGGCCTTTCCCTGGCTGGCATCATGTACCTTGTTGGCTGTGGCAGCGAGCTCCAGGCCAGCATCTTGGACTCTGAGTTGTAAACCCAGAAGCACGAAATCTGGCCCAAAGGATACCATTTACTGGAGCCAATAGTGTTGTGAAATCAAAAGGATGGTGTGTGCAGGAGAGAGACATCCATGGGCATCTGAACATCTGGATCACTTTGCAGGATTGGTGCCTTAATCCATCAATACCAGACAGTGAGCTGTTCTGTCTTCCTGGTAATGGACTCTGGTTGATCCTGGATGATGCCGATGCTGTGCTATCAAACATTGGTTAGGAAGGATCCTTTTGTCTCCAACTTCATGTGTCATTCTGTATGATGTTTCATACCTAGTTTAATTGTCCTTTTTATTGAAATCAATGTCTGAAATAAATTGAGTAATACCTGTATAATATTTATATTGTGAATAGGCATAAAATATGGAACAGGGGTGGGAGGGATTCAGGAAATTTTAAATGTATCCAAAATACAGATAGAAATCTCATTCCAAATGCATTTAATAAGCATTCATACACCATGAAGACTTTAATTAAGAAGCTAGCATACAAAAATCAGCTAATTTCATAATTAAATCAACACAGAGCTGTAAATTGGTTGCCAGTGTCACTGTGTCTTGTAGGTGAAATGCATAACTTTTAATAGGCAATTAGTCAGTTCTTCATAATCCAGACTGTTACTATTCTCTTCAATAGTTAATTCAATAATGCTGTCAACTTGGCACACATTATCCATTGATGCAAAATGATGACAAAACAGTAAATGCCAGAACATTAGATTGGAGGAGTCCAGTCCAGAGTCATCAGAGGAAGAGATTTTGAATTGCAGTATGCCAGTCCAAATCCAGAATTACTCCAGTGAATCCATGAGGTTACACCACATTTACATCACTATTAAAAAGTTCAGAACCTGTCTGTCTTCCTTTGGTACTTTTATGACCCCCATTACTGTAGTATTTGAGTTTTTAATCTATTTATTCTCACAGTACCCCTATGAGGTAGAGAAATTAGTATTATCCCCATTTTACAAACAGCAAACTGAGGTACAGAAAAGCTAGGGGATAAATCCACAAAGGGATTTTGGTGCCTAAATCCAAAATTTAGATCCCAGAAATCCCTGCTCAGCTGCCACCTAACATGATAGGTGCACACATTTCCAGCAGAAGAATGTCTTACAAGCTTGCATTTCTGCTGCTACGTACACCCATGGGATGTGGGGGGACCTAGTTTCAAGTCCCTCCTCTGCTATATGCAAAGCAGGGATTTGAACCCAGCTCTCCTATCTTTTGGTGGGAGGGATAGCTCAGTGGTTTGAGCATTGGCCTACTAAACCCAGGGTTGTGATTTTGATCCTTGAGGGGGCCACTTAAGGATCTGGGGCAAAATCAGTACTTGGTCCTGCTAGTGAAGGCAGGGGGCTGGACTCAATGACCTTTTGGGGTCCCTTCCAGTTGTATGAGAGAGGTATATCTCCATATATATATATATATATATTTAGGTGGTGGTGGCCCCTCACCACTGGGCTGTGGAATCACTCTTTCCTGTTCTGTGTCCCACTGATTATAAGTACTGCATATAAAGTGACACAGCTTCCCCAGGACAGACCCACCCTAGAACAGGACAGGTAAGAGACCTGGATTCAAATCCCTGCTCCACATCATGTCAGGGGGAAGAAAATTTGAACCTGGGTCTCCCACAGCCATGTACAAACCACCGGATGAAAAGTTATAATGAGATTTTTCTTCCTCCTCAATTTTGTGAGAGCTCAGGCATATAACTCTGGGAGAGGGTTTATGGCTGTGAATCCCAAGTGGATAGAGTCGCTCTGAGAGACAGGGCTTAGGCTACGCCCCGTCATTGGCATTTCCTACTGGATAGCTTAGGCGGTTCCTTGCTGCGCTTTGTGAATCCCTGTGTATTGTATAGGGAGCCTGGCCACCTAACTCAGGGCTCTAGATTGCACTAGGAGACAACGTGCCTAAATGTTAGATGCTGCATCTCTGAGTTTATGTCCCCTCTGAGAAGATAACCCTAAATGATTGGGCTAAAGTCGTATAGTACATGCAAGGCAGGGCAAGAACTCACTCTCCCAAGTCCTAAGCTAATGTTCTAACCACTGGACCATCCTTTCTCCAGCATACTAGACTCCTCTAGAGTACTATCAAAAGAGGCCTATTGTGAATAAGTTGTGTAAACAAGCTCATACAAAAATATAGCACAATTCAGGTGAGCAGATGATTCATGTAGAAAATAACTCTTTATAGTGAACTCTTCCATTGGCATGAAGTTCACCCTACACAACATATGCCTCCTCAAAACAGGACTCAAGTGGTTCATGGCCCTTGTGCTAGCCTCTGACCAGGGGCAAATTTCTCCCCAAGAGATTTCCTCTCAGGTTGGTTCACAAGGTATATTGCACATTCTTTTCTCTTGCACCTCTCTTGCACTTTGATTGTGTTTGAATTAGATGTGATTGTCCAGATCCTGTGAAGACTTATGTTTGATCCTTCAAAGACAATAGTTTGAACCTCATTTCTTTCCACCCTTCTTCCCATTAATTCTTCTTGTTTAACATGGGCCTCTTCTTTGTCCTGTTACTATTGGTGAAAAAGTCTTCTCCTCTGTAGCCCCTTTCCACCTCACTGACTTCCTCTTTTCTCCTATTTTCACGTTAAAACCCATTGCCTGTGTTTCTTAATTTCTCTTTCCCTCAGTTATTGGCTTTGTGACTGAATGTTTTAATTTAGTCACCACATAATGTCTGCACACTGTTTTCTGTAATTTATGCCACATGCTGTCTTGTGTTATCTCACTCCATTAAGCAACACTTCAATGTGGTGGAAAAGAGGACGCAATACTGAATAAAGTTGTATTGTTTATAAAGTCAACAGGAGCTGCTGGGTGCTCAGCACTTTTGACTATCAGGATGCTTAGACACAGATCTGGTTGAAAAAAAAGCCACACATTTTTTCTGAAATGTTTTACTTCAAATTTTTGAATTTCTAAGATTTTTGGCCATCTATAGACAGGTAAAAAAAAAAAAAAAAAACACCAGCAAAAAAGGTGAAAAGATTTTTTTGGAAAAAGAAAAAAGTGCGTAAATATGCATTTAGGAGCCTAACTTTAGGCACCCAGTTTTGAAAATCTTGGCCATGAGAGCACTTATAGGCATGCACATGTTGTTATTCCATGTAATTTACACAACATGATAAGTATACATGAAACCCAGACTTTAACTACCCCAAGCTTTTGACAGCTTTGGACTGATGAGGATTTGTTTAAAAAAAAAAATAGTCTCCTTGTCCCAGCTCTATTAATTACCTTCAAGCTCACTCAGGATCATGCAAGCTAACAGATCCTGTTATTTACCACTGTTGACTGCCGAGAGCTGAGCACCCTCACCTCACACTGACATTAATGGGTGAGGAGGCTTCTCAGTAACTGGTAACATCAGATCCAAGAAGCACTCACTTTTTTTTTTTTTTTGCATTTGCACGGTGGAGATTTATTTCCCCATTTTTTTAATGTACGCCAATTTGCAATTTATCAGCTCTCCTTTCCTTGTCAAAAAAAAATGTTGTTATGGTGCCTCCAATTTATATTGCACAATGTTCCCTACTCCAACTGGGAGGGTATTGCTAAAATATAGGAGATGTGTGATACTTGCAAATTAGAGATATGTGACTCTCTGAGAAGTTAAAAACTATGAAAACAGGCTGAATAAAAGCAGCTTCTGTCTACTGGAAAGCTCTCGCCCAAAGGTTCAGCCGTTACCTGGAAATCCAGAAGATACCGTCCAGTTGGAAAGAGTCCAATACCATCTTGCTGCATAAGAAAATCTAAAGAACTATCGCCCGATCTGCCTGCTTTCGCATGTCTATAAGTTGTTCACCAAAATAATAACAAATCGACTGTCGCAAAACCTGGATGAACAGCAACCTAGAGAGCAGGCCGTTTTTTGAAGAAATTACAGCACGATAGACCACATCTTCACTCTAAACCAACTACTAGAGCGTTCAAGGGAATACAAGTTCCCTTTGTGCATTGCCTTCGTGGACTACGAGAAGGCATTTTATAGCGTGGAGACTAATGCCGTTCTTGAAGCTCTTTCAGAACAGGGCATCAGCGCAAAATATATCACATTATTAAAGGAAGCGAACTCTGGCTGCAGCACGGATATATCGCTGTTCGATACTCCCCTCCGAATCCCCATCGAGAAAGGTGTGAAACAAGGAGATACAGTTTCACAAAAATTATTCACAGCCTGTCTTGAATTGGTCTTTCGACGAGCAGACCTGAAAGGTGGGATTAATATCAATGGAGAGCAGCTACACCATCTCAGGTTCGCAGATGATATAGTGCTGATAGCTGAAAATACAGTCCAGCTTNAAAACCTGGATGAACAGCAACCTAGAGAGCAGGCCGTTTTTTGAAGAAATTACAGCACGATAGACCACATCTTCACTCTAAACCAACTACTAGAGCGTTCAAGGGAATACAAGTTCCCTTTGTGCATTGCCTTCGTGGACTACGAGAAGGCATTTTATAGCGTGGAGACTAATGCCGTTCTTGAAGCTCTTTCAGAACAGGGCATCAGCGCAAAATATATCACATTATTAAAGGAAGCGAACTCTGGCTGCAGCACGGATATATCGCTGTTCGATACTCCCCTCCGAATCCCCATCGAGAAAGGTGTGAAACAAGGAGATACAGTTTCACAAAAATTATTCACAGCCTGTCTTGAATTGGTCTTTCGACGAGCAGACCTGAAAGGTGGGATTAATATCAATGGAGAGCAGCTACACCATCTCAGGTTCGCAGATGATATAGTGCTGATAGCTGAAAATACAGTCCAGCTTGAGAGAATGCTTAAAGAACTGAACGCAAAAAGTAGTCAAGTCGGATTAAAAATGAACCAGTCAAAAACGAAATATATGAGATCAGATGTTCTGCCAAGAACCCAAATAACTCTTGGAGGAGAGCAGATCCAAGAGGCCGACAAATACATTTATTTGGGCCAAGAAGTCAACATGCGCCACGATCAGAAAGGCGAATTGTTGCGCCGAAAAAAAGCTGGATGGTGCACATTCAACGACATCAGACATATCCTTCAAGGAAAGATCAGCAAAACAACTCATGCGAATCTTTTTAACTCAACCGTGCTTCCAGCGATGCTATATGGCAGCGAAACATGGTTGCTGATGAAGACTGAAGAACATCAACTGTCTGTCACACAGAGGGCAACGGAACGAACATTTTTGGGCATTTTGCTCCGCACTCGCATCCCCAATGAAATAATTAGGCAGCAGTCTGGAGTCCGAGATCTTGTTGTCGAAAGCAGGCTCAGCAAAATGCGGTGGACAGGACATGTGGCCCGACTCAGTGACAGCAGATGGACTGCAGCTATATCTGAGCGGTATCCATGAGAACTGAAACGGCCATGCGGTCGGCCTCCAAAGAGGTGGGATGATTTCTTAACAAGGAGATATGGACAAACATGGCGAAGAATGGCCAGAGCGAGAGAAGTTTGGAAGACGTGTTGTGATCGGCTCAGTCTTAACTGATGAAGGACCGACAGTCTACGCAGTCTACGCAGTCTGTCTATTGGGCACTATTTATGTCTGTTTATATATCTGTATCTAGGTCTATGGGCCTTATGGGAAGGTGTCAAGGTGATTAAAAACACAGCTAGGCACTTAGGGGTTGATCTACAAAGGAGATTTAGGCTCATTGTTGCAATCTAACTTTACATGCCCTCTACTTACTGGAATCCTCAGCCCTGAGTTAGACACCCTATATAATGCAGGGGGAGAGTTAGGTGCCTCAGGAAGGGATTCACAGAAACCAGCAAACTGAGTGGGGAACCACCTAAGCCAAGGAAATGCCAAGGAGAGGGGTGTGGCCTAAGCCTTGCCCCTGTTGGGGAGTTGGGCGCCTACTCTGGGCTGAAGGGAGGCACTTATCAACACCCAGTATCCACACCTGTGAACTTGCTCCTGTGGTTAGGTGCATAAACCAGGTTAGTCTTCTTGCAAAATAGCAGTGCTGCTCCTTCCTCTAGCCCAGTGTGTGGTGCCCTCCTTCAGAAAGTAGGAGAACTGGGTTCAAGCCCCCCACTCAGCCTGTTTCAAAGCAGGGTCTTGAAAGTGGCTGTCCTACTTGCCAGGTGAGTGATCTAACTAGCCGGCTGCTCTGGTGTGGGTTTCTCTCAATCTTTTTTTTGTATAAAGGTCTGTTTTATCTGACAAAGAATTGAATTCTTGTTTTAACCTTGAACATTTTTGAGGGACGGGAAAATCTTTTTCCACCCACCGATAAGCTGAGCACCCTTGAGCACTAGGTCAGCCGCAGTGTCTGGGGCATTTGGGGTGAAATGGAGGTTCTGTCCATTCACTGCCCTGCCTTGCTTAATCTCCTGGCCCATCTGCTCGGGAGTGTGGAAGAAATAAATGTGCAGCACCCTTGTACATGGACTTCTTGGACATTAGGTCCTGGTGTACAGGAATTGGGGAAGAAAAGGGTTATTATTCTTCTGCATGGACATGTAGGCAAGTCCAATCTAGTTGAAAGTTGCTACCTATTATAACAAGTGTTTGTGTGTCTGTGTCTGTGTTAACTCCTAGCTCCGAAACACAGGATAGCTCATTAAAGAACCATGTGGCATCAATGGATTCTGTGAACATCTTTAATGTGTGTATCATTCAGGAAAATATACAGACTAAAATCAACACACATTTTTTTCTCATGCAGTGATGGAATATTTAACATCACTATCTTGCCATATTGTTTCCCTGCCATTTTTGAATAGGACCTGCTGTTATTCAATAAAAAGAGAAGGGAGGGAGGAAAATGTGGGTGGAAATGACAGATGGGAATAGCTACATGATACAGTATATAATATTGCAATTATCTCCTGTGAAATTGGAGCCTGCAATAAGACAAGGCAATAAAAAGAGAATCCAGCTGAAGAAAAGAAGCAGCAGAAGTAGGACTGACTGCTGTGCTGGGTGGAACAGTGGAACAGCCATGGCCACAGCTTTCACCTGGAACCAGAACTGTGCAGGGGAGACACCCCCGCACACACACACAGACTCGAGGGGCACTAGGACTCAGGTGGTACCCCCCTACTATGGGGCCTTAGGGGAAAACTGCAGAGAGCAGGCAGCCAGAAATTCCAGGAGGTAAAGCAGAAGTAGCCAAAGCCAGGACTTTCGGGCATTCTGGTCAAAACTGTAGAATGTTCTGACTTTCTCTGCCCTGTGCTGATGAGCTGTTTGCTCCAACCCTCTCTTGCCTCCTCACAGTCTCAGCTTCAATCCACATCTGCCCCTTTCCTTGTCTTTCCATTTAGCTGATCCCCTCCTAAATAACCCCACCACCGCCACCTCATGGAACTAAAATGATGTTTGCTGACATCCCCTTTGTTCACTCTGCTTCTGTGCTCTACCCCTTCCCCCACCCTGGGTCTGGTTGATTTAGGCCTTGTCTGCACTACCAAGTTTTGTCAATAAAGGTGATGTCGCCACTCAGAAATGAGCATAATGAAAATCGGAAAGTCATGTTCACGCTCGCTCCCTCTGTCGGCATAGCGCGTCCACTGTTGGGGCACTATCATCAACAGTGTGAGCAGTGCACTGTGGTTACCTATCCGACAGTCCAGCTCGACACCTTCTGTCGCTAGGTGTTGTGGGAAAGTGGAGCGGGTCGTGGTGCATCTTGGGACCAGGCTCAATTTCCCGTGATGCATTGTTTTCTGTCCCAGCACTCCATGGGCTTCTGGCTTTCTTTTGCAGCATTTTTCAATGGCCCTTCTTTGCTGTGCACCCTGGCATCTTTGTGAGAAGGGATGGATCCCGCACTGCTCTCCTATGCTCTGTTAACTGTCATGAAGATATCGCGGAGGGCAGTGCAGTTATTCGTGAGGTTCCTAACTGAAGAAGACTCCCAGGCACCTGACATGCTGTGTGATATGGATAGGAGCAACTTTATATTGCTTTTCCAATTCACAGAACAGCTGCAGAGGGTGGACTGTCATTTTTGGGCTCGGGAAACAAGCACTGAATGGTGGGATCATATCGTCATGCAGGTCTGGGATGATGAGCAGTGGCTACAGAACTTTCACATGCAGAAAGACAGCTTCCTGGAACTGTGTGCGGAGCTCACCCCTGCGCTGCGGCACAAGGGCACCAGAATGAGAGCTGCCCTATTGTTAGGGAAGCACGTGGCAATCGCTGTGTGGAAGACGATGACTCCAGGCTGCTACTGCTTTGTAGCAAATCAATTCGGAGTGGGGAAGTTGACCATTGGGACAGCATTTAATGCAAATGTGCAGGGCAATTAATCACATCCTGCTACGAAGGACTATGACTGGGAAATGTGCGTGAAATAGTGGACGGCTTTGCAGAAATGGGTTTCCCTAACTGTGGAGGGGTGATAGATGGCACACATAGTCCAATTTTGGCACCAGATGACCTTGCGATGGAGTACATTAATAGGAAGGGGTACTTCTCCATGGTGTTGCAGGTGGTTGTGGATCACCATGGGCGTTTCACTGACATTGATGTGGGGAGGTCCAGGAAGGGGCAAGATGCACGCATCTTCAGGAACACTGACCTGTACAGAAAGCTACAAGCGGGGAATTTCTTTCCAAACCAGAAGATTACAGTGCAGGATACTGAGATGCCCATAGTGATCCTGGGAGACGCAGGGTACCCCTTACAGCTGTGACTCATGAAACCTTACACATGACACCTGGACAGCAGTAAGGAGCGGTTCAACAACAAGCTGAGCAGGTACCGGATGACAGTTGAATGTGCCTTTGGCAGATTAAAGGCACGCTGGTGATGCCAGGGTATGTGGGCTGTTCCTGAAGGCCACATCTGCCAAAGCACAAGGGACAATGCACAGAAGTGGAATTGTTAAATTCACACACAGCATGGAAACATTTCAGTTAAATACACCTTTTGCAACATAACAATCACTTTCTCACTGACCCTTGAAAAGCATACATCTCTGCGAACACCCAAAACATGGTGAGTGTTGGCAGGGAAGGGGGAGGTGTGCTCCACATGGGGAAAAGTGCACACACTCTGCAAGGGTCATGGTGCAGCCAACTAGGGGAAACAATTCTAAAATTCTCCCACACTTTTCCACAGGCTGGGGTAATTCTAGCAGACATCTCACTGCTGAGGAGAAGCAGGAAGCGAGGATATATCTACTCCATGCNGCTGCTACTGCTTTGTAGCAAATCAATTCGGAGTGGGGAAGTTGACCATTGGGACAGCATTTAATGCAAATGTGCAGGGCAATTAATCACATCCTGCTACGAAGGACTATGACTGGGAAATGTGCGTGAAATAGTGGACGGCTTTGCAGAAATGGGTTTCCCTAACTGTGGAGGGGTGATAGATGGCACACATAGTCCAATTTTGGCACCAGATGACCTTGCGATGGAGTACATTAATAGGAAGGGGTACTTCTCCATGGTGTTGCAGGTGGTTGTGGATCACCATGGGCGTTTCACTGACATTGATGTGGGGAGGTCCAGGAAGGGGCAAGATGCACGCATCTTCAGGAACACTGACCTGTACAGAAAGCTACAAGCGGGGAATTTCTTTCCAAACCAGAAGATTACAGTGCAGGATANTAGAGCGGTCATGATGGGCATTGTGGGACACCTCCTGGAGGCCAATTAAAGTGATAAAATCAAGCGTGGTGTCTATGCTGGCCCTTTGTCAAGAAAAATTTAGAGGAAAAAGTCATATGTCTCTCGTCAGGGTGGTTGTATTTTGTCGTCAAAACCGGACATTTTTCCCGACAAAATTCGCATCGCAGTGTGTACGCATTCAGTTTTGTCAATAAAAGGCAGTTTTTGTCGACAACACTTGGTTGTGTAGACAAGGCCTTAGACAATATGGTCCCACTGTTTCCATGTACTACCCCATCTGTTTGTGCCCATCTATTGTCCCGTGTCTTGTATTTAGATTGTAAGCTGTTTGGGGCGTGGACCTCTTTTTGTTTTTACAGCACCTAGCACAATGGGGTCCTGGTCTGTGACGGGGGCTCCTAGACAGTATCTCGATATAATAATATTAATAAAATAATTGCCTATAAATCTATCATTTTTCTTCCAAAAGAGGCAGCAAATCTTTATTTCCCTCAGCACATAATGGAAACATAGATGGAAAGTAATTAAAATCCAGGTTTTAATCAGTTACTTTTAATTAGTTAATTCTCAGCTCTCTATGAGCAGGGAGGTGAAAACATTATCTTCTATCTATCTCACTTATCACCTTGGTATCTGAGTAGAACTGTACATACCTCTGGAAGTTCATTCACCAGAGCTTCATATCTTGTCTTCAGTTTTCATTTCCACCCAGAGATATACTCTGAATTGCAAAACCTGCAAGCAAAATTCACTCAAAGCCATTGAGTTTCCATGGATTTCTGTGCTGCAAAGCCATGTGAACCCAAGTGTTCATGAATAGGGCTGGCTTGAAAATCAAATTCAGTTTTGCAAAAAATGTTGAGGCTTTCACAAATTTGCTTTTTCTGATAAAAAAAAATATTTTGTCAAAAAATTCCCAACCAGCAGTCTTCATGACCCTCACCAAATCTTTTGATGGCTGACTTTCAGCTTTGTAACTCAATAAGAAACAAGGAGGATTGTGTGCAATTTGACAATGGGAGTTTTGAGATACACCTCTACCCCGATAGAACGCTGTCCTCGGGAGCCAAAAAATCTTACCGCGTTATAGGTGAAACCGCGTTATATCGAACTTGCTTTGATGTGCCGGAGCGTGCAGCCCCGCCCCCCTGTAGCGCTGCTTTACCGCGTTATATCCGAATTCGTGTTTTATCGGGTCGTGTTATATCGGGGTAGAGGTGTACTCTAATATTGAGATGATACTGCACTGAACTGCCCCTTCAGTGTGTTTTTTCATAGCAAAGCAGGAAAAGCCTCAATAGCAATGTGATAGGTGTCCACCACACATCAGACTTGAAGGGGGCCAGTTAACTCCCCAGGCTTCATCTGAAGGAGGAGCCAGGGAGTAGGGATTGATTAAATGAGGCTCAGCTGGAGGGGACTATATAAAGCCCAGGAGCTGATAGCAGAAGCGGGCTGCAGGGAAGCAGTATGCAGTTGCTCCCTAGGAGAAGGGAGTTGGGAAGCTGACAAACCCAAAGAGGGGGGAAGCCAGCAAGGTAGGAAAGTCTCAGGGGAACAGCAGCAAGGAATAGGAGTGTAGACCCTGGCTGCTGATTAGAGGGCCCCTGAGCTGAAAGCCAGAGTAGAGGGCAGGCCTAGGTTCCCCTACCAGCTGCTGAGGAATTGGCACCAGCTGGGCAATGAGTGGGAAGACTGCCTGAGCCCATTTGTTAAGAGATCCTTTGGTACCCCATAAGGGGGAAACACGAATAGTAACCTGGCTGGAGGCCAAGTCAGGAAAAGGATGCTGCAGCGCCCAGAGTGAGAGAGGAGCCATAGAGAAAGGGAGAGCATCAACAGAGTGTGAAGTAAGCAGCAGAAGGGGGCCTCAGACCTGGAAGGAGCTGATTCCCCAGAGTGGCCAGGAGTGACCATTTTCACAAGTATCGAAGTGAACTAATTGGTGAAAATGCTAAGATCTCTCCATAGCAAGAACGAATGCACCATATGACTAAAGAAGGCTATTGCATAGCTACTGGCTAAATCAGACCATAACTTCCTTGCAATCAGCTATCAACACTGTCACCAACTGTTGATTCCGCAGTATGTGCAACTCAACTAGAAATATCTGACACTGAAAACATTTTGATTTATTGACTGATAGTCATTAGAAGAAATGGCTGTGATTATCCTACAGATTTTCCACATATGAGTAATTTGCATTTACATTAGAACTAAAATGATTTATAAACACCAATGTGCCACATTTTAATTTAGTGATATACGTCCATCAGTATGTTTTCTGGAAATACATCAATTCTGTATGTCTTGGCACTATATTTTACATGAAAAAAGAAATGGGTGACAAATTAAATTTGAATCACTAAAAAGAATCAATGGCCAATCCGATGGAAATAAGATTGTGTTTCTAATCATTATTGTTGTCAAAATCCATCTTTATATTCTGAAAGGGAGCTGGTTGATATGATGATTGGGAAAGTTTTGAAATATTTGTCACGGTGCTCAGTTGTTTTAGTTCTTCACTTGCAGAGATCTGAGATAATGATTTTTTTTTCAGTTCTGTCTGTAGACTTTAAAATGGATTGAAATGTGCGTTCTGATCAAGGAGACTTTAGCAATTTCTCAAGTATACTTTCCCACAGCTTGCCTTCATAGTTCTTTCAAAATTCAAGCCTAGGCAGTCAGTTTGTAGCTGCTTTCAAAGGTGGAAGGACATATTTTAAAAGTCTATCTGGTCAAAAAATTAAATCTCTGGACTGAATTATTTTTTAATGACATGGCAACTTTTAAGGTAGGTAGATAGACAAACCAATACCTATACAACAGACCAACCAAGTATGACCAAAATGCAGCTTCTAACAAGCAAAGTTATTTCACTTTGGTGTGCCGTCATCTTCATCTTTCACATGGTGATATCGTGCACGGAGACTACGGATTTCAGCACGCAAGGAGGTTTCATCTCTAAATTAGAAGGCAAAGGCTAGTTGGATAAACAGAAGATTGCATGCCTGGGACCTCTTAAACATGATCACATCTGCTCCATTGAGCCTGGTTTCTGGTTGCTTCAGAGTTCTGTGTGAATATTTTACACAGTCATCCCTTTAGCCTGCTGATTGGTAGGTTTAAAAAAAAAGAAGCCTGGGGCTAGTTTTGTGAATGAGAACTCAGAACCCATTTCAAATCTCAGCAAGAAATGCATTTACCCACATAACTGCACTTCCTGATTCCAGCCAGAGCTAGAATTAGAAGTGCTGAAAGACCCCAAAGCTGCTGGTGAAATTAGAAGCAGGAAGTCTCTAGAAATCCCAAGAGAAAACTCTGTGTATTATTGTGAGATTTCTCTCTACATTTTACAGACCCAAAAGATCTTCGGGTAAGAATCCGAACTAATAGGGGCTTCTCTGAACCAAACCTTCCAATATTTTGATGTTCACCCGTCTTTCATTTACGTTATTTGGATTTACAAAGGAAATGGCATAAGCATCAAATATCAACTCCATTTTAAATATAAAGACAATTGTCAAACTAAAGATTAGTCACAGTTTCAGGGCAACTGCTCCTTTCCCACCTCTCTGGGGTTCACTCCAGGAGTGCCCAGTCAGCCATCACCTGTCTCTGATCAGGGACCCTTTTCCCACTGCCTTATGACTAAAGACTTTTAAAGCTGCACAGCTCCCTACCTTACACAATGATATCCTCTGCAAGCCCTTTGGCCTAACAGACAGTGTCTGTGCATTGCTTTCTCTCTGAAGGCTATGAACAGTGTATTGCCAGCAGTTATAAATTGCCATGTAGCGTTGTCCAAGCATGCACATTTATTCTTAAAGTAAAAGCATTACAGAGAAAATATATAAAAATAACAAAAGTTCCTACATGCATGTTAAAAACGTACCAGAGGTCTCCCATCAATCTTATGGAACCCTAGTAGGCCAAAGTCATTCCAAGTCTTTGGCAACCATTGGGACTTCTCCTTGGACAGTAGGTCCTGTCTGTTTGGTGGATCAGAAAGAAGGCCCCAAGTCAATTTAAACCCAGCATTCTATAGTAAAAGCCCTTTCTCAGTTGATCTCTGGAAAAAACAATGTGTTCACACCTCCCCATGGTGAAGAGATTCACCCGAATCACCACCTACAGATTTTGGTTCCTGGATTATCTGCAGTAACCCTGCCTCTTGGACTTGCATAGAGCCACAGTGATTCATAAACTTAATACGCTGTGCTCCCCAGAAGTATGGCTTGTAATTGCAATATCTGTCACAAAACCAGGACGTGAAATCCTGCCCCTAGCGAAGTCAGTAGCAATGGGTCCAAGATTTTACCCAAGAAGTATAGCAGAACAGCTTCCCCTTAACTTTCTTTTTAATTCAGTAAATGTTGACAAAAACTCCAATTATACTGTGGTGAAATGATTAATAATTAATTGTGTTGAAGTGATACAAACATTAATTCTGAGTGATAGCAGGCACTGCTATGCTAATTCTGCCAGCTCAGTGATTTTATGATTCATGTCAGCAATGGGTGATAAAACAGAAAAGATGATAAAAAGCACCAGGATTGTTTTTTCCTCATTAAAATACAGGAAGGACGATTTTAAAAGATAGATAACTTAGTTGGTTTGAAAGACATCTTGGGCCTATTCTGCAGCGGGTCTCAAGATTTCCTGTTGAAACTGTTCCACTTTGTATAAAATAGTTACATAGTCACTGGAGCAGGAACTGGAACCTGAATCTCTCAGGTGAGTGCACTAACCATTAAGCTATAGAGTCATTTTCACTCCCTCTCTCTGGCCCAATGAATTTGTAAGTATTTTATACAACCTGGAACAGTGTCAACAGTGCCTACCCCAGCATCCTTGATAGTGTAACACACTTCAAAACTCAGATTCGGTTCTTTAAAGTCGCAGGATTCTTTATTACTTTGGGTATTACAAATATACCAGTAACACAGAGCAGAAAGATTCAGGGTTCTGAATGAAACAGGGTGCAAACTAAAATGTGTGCGCCTATACCACAGCAACCTCAGCCAACAAAAGTACGGAGAGTCTAAAAATGACCACCTCTGGGACCACAGTGTGGTTGTTCAAAAAGCTCATGCACTGTGCACCGCCTTACACTATGCCTTACAATAGCCCAGCAATTAGGGAACACACTTAGGAGGTGAGAGAGCCCTCTGAATCAGGGAGTGAGGATTTAAACCTGACTCTCCCACATCCTGGATGAGTCCTGCAACCACATTGCTATAGAGTACAAGGGGCTGGGGGCACTCAGTTGTGTTTTGTGCAGGGTCTGATCCGGTAGGCGTACTCTACTGAGGCCTCTGAGAACACCTACCAGATTGGACCCTGCAGGCAAGACTGGTGAGGGGAACATGCAATTTGAGGATCCCACCAGGGCTTAGGCACCAACCAGCTCAGCAGCATCAGGATTTAGATGACTTTGTGCATGTAACCTGGCAGAACAGTAGGTGCCTGTAGGCGTTGGTGGCAACTGAGTTTTGGAAGATCTAAATTTTGAAAACATAAATGTAGGTGCCTGAGGTTGCAGTTTGGCATCTAAATCCCTTTCTGGGTCTAGCCCTAAGGGATTTAGAATCCTAAGTCCCATTTTCAACAATAATTTAAGCACTTAGGAGCCTTTTGATTCTCAATAAGATTTAGGCTCCTAAATGAGTAGGGGCTTGTCTGCACCAGAGGGGAGTAAATTTTAATCCGTACTAGTCGGTCACAAACCTGTGGCCGTGTGTACCCTGCTGTTGGGCACTAGAAGTTCCCTATTGACGTAGTACTTTTTGAAACAGCACTACATTAGTACGCACTAGGGAACTCTTAGTGTGTGTCGGCGGGGTGTGCAGAGGCCAGTTAGTGCATGACACGCTAGTTAGGACTAAAATTTATCTCCCTCTAGCGCAGACCAATGCACCATGGAGACAAGCCCTTAGTCACTTTTGAAAATGGGATTAGGCTCTAAATCAGTTAAGAACTTTGGAAATTTTTTACCCCGTCTAATTTGCTGTCCACTTTCGCCAGTAGGTTCCTTTCTGCATTATGGCTTTCCAGGTTGGTTGGTTTGTTTTTTTGTGCCTTCCTGTTCACTATCTGTATTTTGGATTGTCTTCCCTCAGCTGTTACCTTGTACATTTTTTTTTCTAATTGTAACCTCATTTTGTTGTTTTTCTGCCCATATTTTACATTTCCCTAGGTCTCTTGCTGTTTTTTTTTTTTTACTATTTTCATTGGTTGCTGTCAACACCTCCCAATTTCATATCATCCAGCAATTTAATTAAAATGTTTATGCCTCTGCCGATTCATTAAAGAAGACTGTAAATGAGAGAGGACTGAAAACAGATTGCTGTCGCAGAGCAGTGCACTAGACACCTGTCTTCAGTTTCATGCTGACCCATTTGTCATTACACTTATTTCTAGTACATCAGCCAGTTTCCACTACATGTAAGTGGGTTTATATGCCAGGCATTTAAATATTTTTTTGAATTAGTTTTGACAGGCAGGATTTTGTCCTGATTCAGAAAAGCCCTCAACCACATACTTCAGTCCCATTGATTTCAATGGTATTGAAGGACCTGCTTAAAATTAAGCAGGTGCCTAAATACTTAAATCCATTCAACAAAGCATGTGTTTAATTAGGGGCCTTGATGAGACATTGTATCAAATACTTCACAAAAATCCAGACATGTGGGGCTAGATTCACAAAAACTGCCACTTCAGGCATCTAAATCCCAGAATCAGGCACCACTTGGATTCAACTCCCCCCCTCCCGCTCAGATGCCTCCAAACCCTGTAGGTGTCTAAACTTTCTCAGCGCCTAAATTTTTGCAGTAAGAGCTCCCCTGCGACCTATGTTTCTGCCTCTAAGCATGCACACTGCAGCCTCACTCTTGGCATCAGGATACCTAAGCCGCAGAGCAATGCACTAACAGGGGAAGAGAGACATTCCTCTATCTATCTCGCCTGTGGGGCCTGATCTGGTACAAGTGCACAGAGCTCGCCAACTAGATTGAGACCCAATAGATGACCTTACACAAAATAGCCAGGGTTGGGGGGGAGGGAATAAGGGAGCCCTTCATCGGATTATCCCATAGCCCAGTGGGTAGGGCATTCACTTGAGTGGTAGCACCATTCAAATCCCATCTCCCCCACAAGTGATGGGGGGACTTGAACTGGGGGTCTCTGAGTTTTGCGAGAGCTCATCCTTCTCACTAAAATGCCAAGAGAGGCTTCTACAGCTGAGAATCCAAAGCAGAGGGTGGTGCCACCCTTCAGGATGAATTTAGGCACTGAACACCCTTAAAGGGGGTGTGGCTCGGCACACACCCCTCAGCTTAGTATCTCCCATTGGCTATTTTACCTGAGGAGTTTCCTAGTGTAGAAGCTTTTATGAATCCAATTATGAGACTCCTATATTCCCCATTCATTGTACAGGGAGCTGTCACAGGGTCTGCACAGGTTTCCACCCTCTCGTGCCTGTGCCCTGTGCTTAGGCTGGTCAAATAAAGAGTCCCAACACCTTTCTCAGCAGTTTCACCCTCATGTCTTTATTTACAGTGTTCCATGCACTCCCCAATTCCCCTAACAGCTATCTCCCCATGGACCCTTCCCAGGGTCTTCTGGCCCCTCAGGCTCTCCTCAATTGGTGCCCAGGCAGAGATCCAGCCCGCCTGCCTCCTCCCAGGCTAGCCCCTTACTGAGCTTTTCTCAGGGCTTATATAGCCCTCACAGTCCTCAGCCCAGCTGTCTCTTATTGGCTCAGCCTATTACTCTGAGCCCGCCCTCATTAGGGCCTGCAGCTGGGCTCCCTGATGAGTGCCTGGGCCCCTGCACTTGGCCACTCTGCCTGGAAGCAGAGTGCGGCCAGCCTTTTTAGCAGGGCATCCACGGGGTTCACCTCTGCCCTGCTACAGGAGCCTAGGTCCTGACCTCAGCCTCTGTGAATCCCAATGATTTTCTAGGTACCTAAAAGTTAGGCATGGGGACAATGAGTGTCACCACCCCTACATTCCTTTGTGAATCCACAGCAATTACTCTATTCCCTTCATCCACTACATTTGCTAATTGTATCTGAAAAGGGCAGTAAATTTTCTGAGGCAAGATTTCTGATAAACCTGTACTTTTTATTGCGTGTTACTATTTTCCTTTAGAGCTTTAGGGAACTTTTCTCTTAATATTTGTTCCACTGTTTTTACTAGAGATTTGAAGCTAGATTTCTAGGTTGCAGGTAGATTTCTTTCCTGTAGAGATTGGATCCATTTGTAGTGGATTAGTACTGCCACACTGGGATGTTTATGAAACGGTGATATAATATTTGCTTCCCATTGCCAGTGCCTGATCCATCCAGTGTCTCCTTCCTCTCCCCTCAGGTTTGTCCTCCATGAACCATATTCTGCCGCCCTTATTAATGCTGAGCTTTAGGTGAAATTGTGAACCCCCTTACACTGAAGAGTGTTTTGCACCACATGGAGGGCACATTGAACTCAGTAAGGCTGGTTGTGAGAGTAAGTCTGTCGCACATATAGCCCTTTGGAAATAGTCCCATTGGTCTCAGTGGGTACGTCTACACTGCAGTAAAAAACCTGCAGCACCAAGTCTCAGAATCTCTGTCAAGTGACTCAGGCTTGCAAGGCTTGGGTTGGAACCCACGTTCTGCAACCCCATGAGTGGGGCCGGGTCTCAGAGCCCAAGTCAATTGACTTGAGCTCACAGGTTGGGCTGCGGGGCTAAAAATTGCGGTATAGACATTTGAGTTTGGGCTGGAGCCTAGGCACTGAAACCCTGTGAGGGGGTTGGGTCTTGTAGCCAGGGCTCCAACCCAAGCACGAATGTCTACTCTGCAATTTTTAGCCCCACAGCCAAGCCCAAGTCAGCTGACCTGGGCCAGATGGGACTGTGCCAAATCTTTTATTGCAGTGCACATGTAACCAGTGAGACCACACATACAGTAAATTATTACTCAGCCTTAATGAGGGTGGCAGAATTTTTCCCTATGATTCCACATTTATTCAGGGTCATATTCTGACACTTTTATGCACACTGAATGTCACTTACTCTGCTTTGAATGGAACTCTATGTAAAGGAAATTATTATTCAGAGCTAGCTAAGGGCATAGAATCTAGCCCTGAAATTTCAAAATCATTTTCTAAACTTTGGAGAATAAAAAGTTACACTGGACAACAAACAGGCATAATAGTCACCAAAAGGAAGCACTTTTGGAGGTTAGAGCACACATGGAAAAAAATGTTCTCTTACCTGCAGTCGCTTAGACTATGCTTGTCAAAACTGTGCAATTTTTACCCCCTGGGCTGGCATATTCTTAAAGAAGTATAATAACACATGGGGGGAAATTACAGATGTTATTATCCAAATGGTTATTTCTTTATCCAAGCAGATAGGTTCTGAATAGGAATTGATTTAATTAGGGGAAATGAAGGAATCCTACTTGAAAAATAATTTGTAACCAAAGCTCTGGCTTTCAAATCTCACATAGTAAAAGAGAATAGGCATATGAACATTTGACTCATGTGGAAGACTGGGATCATTGTATAATGATGAGACAGGGGACAGTGAGAGGCAGAACTCCTGAATCCACCATTTATACTAGTTTAAATCTGCAAGTGACCTGTGCCCCATGCTGCAGAGGGAGGCGAAAAAACCCGAATGTCTCTGCCAATCTGACCTGGGGGAAAATTCCTTCCCGACCCCAAATGTGATAATCAGTTAGATTCTGAGCATGTGGGCAAGACTCACCAGCCAGATACCTGAGAAAGAATTCTCTGTAGTAACTCAGAGTCCTTCCCATCTAGTGTCCATCATCAGCCATTGGAGATATTTGCTGCTAGCAGTCACAGATCAGCTACATGCCATTATAAGCAGTATCATCACACCATCTCCTCCATAAACCTATCAAGCTCAGTCTTGAAGCCAGTTAGGTTTTTTTGCCCCTGTTGCGCTCCTTGGAAGGCTGTTCTAGATTTTCACTCCTCTGATGGTTAGAAACGTTTGCCTCATTTCAATCCTAAACTTGTTGATGGCCAGTTTATATCCATTTGTTCTTGTGTCCACATTGGCACTTACCCCTCCCTGGTATTTATCTCTTTGATGTATTTATAGAAAGCAATAATATCTCCCCTCAGCCTTCTTTTGGTTAGGCTAAACAAGCCAAGCTCTTTGAGTCTCCGTTCATAAGGCTGGTTTTCCATTCCTTGGATCATCCTAGTAGCCTTTCCCTGCACCTCTTCAGTTTGAATGAATCTTTCTTAAACATGGGAGAATAGAATTGCACACAGTATTCCAGATGACTTGTATTCCAGTAGTTCAGTGCTTTGTATAATGGTGCTAACACTTCCCTGTCTCTACTGGAAATACTTTGACGTATCCTAGGACTATATTAGCTTTTTTTCACAGACACATCACATTGGCGGCTCATAGTCATCCTGTGATCAACTAATACACCTAGGTCTTTCTACTCCTCTGTCACTTCCAACTGATATGTCCCCAGTTTATAGCAAAAATTCTTGTTGTCAATCTCTAAATGCCTGAACTTGCACTTTGCACTATTAAATTTCATCCCATTTCTATTACTCCACTTTATAACGTCGTCCAGATCTTCTTGTATGATATTCCAGTCCTCCTCCATATTGGCAATACCTCCCAACTTTGTGTCATCTGCAAATTTTATTAGCACACTTCTACTTTTTGTGCCAAGGTCAGTAATACAAATCTTAAATAAGATTGGTCCCAAGACTCCACTAGTAACCTCCCTCCAGACTGGCAGTTCAGCTTTCAGTATGAACTTTTGTAGTCTTCTCTTTAACCAATTCCTTCTCATATTAATCCCCATCATTTCCAATTTAACTAATAATTTCCCATGAGGAACTGTATCAAATCCCTTACTGAAATCCAGGTAGATTAGATCTACTGTATTTCTTTGGCTAAAAAATCAGCTATCTTCTCAAAAAAGGAGATGAGGTTGGTCTGGCACGATCTACCTTTTGTAAAACCATGCTGTATTTTATCCCAATTACCATTTACCTCTATGTCCTTAACTACTTTCTCTTTCAAAATTTGTTCCAAGGCCTTGCATATAATTGAGGTCAAACTAACAGGTCTGTAGTTTCCTGGATCACTCTTTTCCCTTTCTTAAAAACAGGAACTTTATTAGGAATTCTCCAGTCATAGGGTATGATTCATGAGTTTACAGACTCATTAAAAATCCTTACCATTGGGCTTGCAATTTCATGTGCCAGTTCCTTTAATATTCTAGGATAGAGATTATCCCCCAATTTAGTCCCATTAAGCTGTTTGAGTTTGACTTCCACTTCAGATGTGATAATTTCTACTTCCATATCCTCGTTCTTATTAGCCACTCTGCCACTACCCATAAGCTCTTCATTGCCTCATTAAAAACTGAGTTACTGTATTTGTTTAGGGGTTGGGCTAGTCCTAGATTATCTTTAATCTTCACCCCATCCTCAGTGTTTAGTGGCCCCACTTTTTCTTTCCTTGTTTTCTTCTTATTTATATGACTATAGAATTTTTTACTATTGGTTTTAATTCCCTTTGCAGGATCCAACTTTGGTTGATTTTTTGGTAGTTCTCACTTTCCCCCTACACTTTCTGACCGCCAAGAGGTAGCTTTCCTTGCTGGTCCATCCCATTTTACATTCTTGTAGGCTTTCTGCTTTCTCTTAATCACCTGTTTGAGATGCTTGCTCATCCAGCTTGGTCTGCAACCCTTCCCTACGAATTGTTCCCCTTGTTTGGGATGCAGGCTTCAGATAGCTTCTGCAGCTTTGACCTAAAGTAATTCCAAGCCTCCTCCACATTCAGATCTTTGAGTCCTCAGTCCAGTCCACTTTCCTAACTAATTCCCTTAATTTTTTTAAAGTTTGCCCTAGTCACAGATCTATTTTTGTTTATCCTTCCATTTAGTTTAAACTGAATTAGCTCATGATCACTCAAACCAAGGTTGTCCTCTACAACCAGTTCTTCTATGAGGTCCTCACTACTCACCAAAACCAAATCTAAAATGACATCACCTCTTGTTGGTTCAGCAACTACTTGGTGAAGAAATCCGTTAACTATCACATCCAGGAAAATCTGGGCCCTACTATTATTAGTAGCACTTTTTCTCCAATCTATATCTGGGAAGTTAAAATCTACCATAAACACACAATTCCCTGTAGTATTTATTGCATTAAAAACATTAAAGAGGTGTTTATCCATACCCAAATCGGATACTGGTGGTCTGTAGTGGACCCCAAGCACTATCCTAGGTGCTTTCTCTAGTAGCTTTCTTCCCCAAAGTGATTTTGGCCCAAACAGACTGTCTTATCTATTCCATCACTTCTAATTTCTTCAAAGTCTACCTCATTATTAATATATAATATTACTCCACCACCTTTGCCTTTATTTCTGTCTTTCCTGAATAGCACATACCCTTCAATACCTGTACTCCAGTTATGACTACTATTCCACCATGTTTCTGTTATCCCTATAATATCTGGTTTCACTTCCTGCACCCATAGGTCTAGTTCCTCCATTTTATTACCCAGGCTCCTTGGACTAGTGTACAAACATCTTAATTGTTGCTGCTGGAATTGCCCACATTCCTTGCCTAACGGGGTGCCGTCATTTTACTGCCAGTATCACCAATCTGTCTGGTATCAGCACTATCCTTCCTCTTAATGTCCGTTCTCCTAGCCACTGCTGTTCCTTTCTCCGTTGCTGTATTTTTTCTTTCTTGATTCCCCCCCCTCCCCCCAATGTTAAAATCAGGCATGGAGATTACATGAGCGTCCCCCTTGATATCCTGCCCAAAGCTAAAACTGAATCTGAGTGAGAGCTCGTTCAAAAATATTCGGACAGAACAGTTTTCTATCAGAAAATTGAAATGTTTCTTGGGAACGTGTAGATTTCATTTACATTTTTGACAAAAAATATTGAAATGTTTCATTTTGATAAGGTCAAAGTCCTTTATTTTGAATATAGCGAGATAAGGTGGGTGAGGTAATATTCTTTACTGGACCAACTTCTGTGGGTGAGAGAGACAAGTTTTCAAGATTACGCAACTAACTCCGAGCCTCACTGCTAACTCTGACATAGTATCCCAGACCTGAAGAAGAGCTCTGTATAAGCTTGAAAGCTTGTCACTCTCACCAACAGAAGTTGGTCCAATAAAAGATATTACCTCACCCACCTTGTCTGTCTAATATCCTGGGATCAATACAGTTACAACACTGCACACACACTGGAAGATATTGTTTAGAATTTCATTTTGATGTATACTATAATAAGCAACTGAAATGTGTGTCTTAAAATGGGAAGTATTGGGCAATTTGAATAATTGATGGTGCTAGTAGCTCCATACATATTATAATTATATTTTATATTGGCTGAAATGATCAACTTAACCATATTAAAATGGTTCAATAAGGCCATATGAGATTTCCAATACAATTTTTATCAGAAATTTTTGTTTTGCAGAAATTTTGAAATTTCAGTTTTGTTCTGATTTAGGACAAAAGGAAATTTTGAAATGTCAGAATTTCCCATACAATGGAAATTCTGAGTTTCAACCAATTTTAATTTAAACTGAACCCCTCTGAAGGTTGTGAAACGTTCAGCTAACTTCTTTTTTCTTTGCTTTACTGGTTCCAAGCAGAACTATTACTGGAAGGACTGAAATTTCATGAGATGCTCTTTTTGAGCCTGGGACATATAGCCAAGCCTTCCTGAAAAAAGGAAGTGCCAGACAGGGCCGGCTCCAGGCACTAGCCGAGCAATCTCGTGCTTGGGGCAGCAGATTCTAAGGGGCGGCATTCCCTCCAATCCCTTTTTTTTTTTTTTTTTGCTTCACCGCTTCGGCCGTCCCGCAGTTTTTTTTCTTTTTGGTACGCCGCTCCGGCCGCCCTGTAGGGGGTGGCAGCACGGAGGAGGGGAGCTCCCTGCTGGGAGCGGGCTGCACACTCCGTCTGCCCCAGCCAGTGCCAGGTCTGCAGCAAGCCCGGCAGAGCAGCCTGTGTCCTTCCCTCCCTGCCGACCGGAGCGGCGTGGAGCCCTCCCGGCAGGCGGTGTGGTGGGATGGGCCGAGTGGCAAGCGCCCCGCTGAAGGAAGCCCTGGCCGCCCCCCTTCTCTCTCTCTCCCCCGCTAGCCAGGGAGCACACTCCGCTGCCCGGGGCACGTCTGCAGCGCAGGGAGTCCCCCTGCACTCTGGCTCCGGCCGCCCCGCAGGTTGTTTTTTTTTTGCTTCGCCACTCCGGCTGCCCCGTAGGTTTTTGTTTGTTTGTTTGTTTGGGGCGGCAAAAAAGCCAGAGCCGGCCCTGATGCCAGAAAAATTTGCATGAAAGCCTGCTCTAATAAGATGGCATGCCCAGTCAAAGGTCGCTGACTTCCCGGGTCCAGGCTTCAGCTACTGCAAGTTGACAGTCAATGAAGCTATGACAGTTTGCAACATTCATTATGTGTACTGTGGTCACTCCTAGAGGTGAGGACCCCATTGTGCAGGTTACTTTACAAACATATAACAAAAAATATATTCTTTTCCCCCAAAGAGTTTACAGACTAAGCCTGAGACTATGGACAGCAGGTATAAAAACTATACGGAAAGAGAAGAAGGAAGCAATTGATTATACAAATAAATATGGCACAGCCCATTGGATGTGTGTCTTGACATCACAGCCCTGCAGTGGCATTGGTGCATAATGCCATCTGGTCTCAGATGTTCAGACAAACATCCGAACTTTGGAGAAATCTCCAAAAATGAGGATGAGTTAGTTTTAATTTCTCCTTCACTAGTTGATAGGAACATAACCCAAAGGTAGCAAATTCTCCTAGTGCCAGCAGCCATGCCATTTGTTCCAGTGCAAATCTGGAGCAGTTCAACAGAATTTGTCCAGCTTTGCATCTGAGCAAATAAGAGCAGAATCTCATCCCTAGCATGAAAATACCCTTTGTTAACTCACTTCATTTCTATTACAAAGTTGTAAAAACTGTGATTTCTGGTCACATCTCTAATCTTTTTCTTCTGCAACTGTTATATTTAATAATTAGTTTATTTTTTAAAAGGGAAATATGATAATTTAGTGATATCTATTTGTTCTAATTAGCAAATAAGTGGATAATTTGAACAGGTTATAAAATGAATATCAAACTCTTTGGTAATGGATAATTACATATTATGGCTGTACATTTATTCCACATCATTCAAAACAGTTTCAACACATTGAATTTAAGAAAAAATATTTTTCATTATGTATATTATAATTTTAAGATAGAGTCAGGTGCAGATGATCTGTTTAACCATATGACCAAGGAATACAAATTTACTTGTGTTAAATATGCTGGGCCCCAAAAATGAAGCTGAGCACAGGGCCCCACTAACTCTAAATCCGCCACTGTGTAAAAGGCACCATTGCCAGTCCCCTAAGCCATCCAGCACTCAAGAAAAAGAACATTCTCTCTTATCTCCCCCATCCCTGTTTTTCATTCTTTTTTCCTTCCTCCTCCTCCTATATTATAAGTAATAGGAAGTAAATGAAAATAAAGTGAGGTACCTTGATTGTTTTTGTAGTCTAACTTTTTTTTCACAGACCACTTGAAAACTGCTGAGGGTCTCGGCGGACCACTTAATGATCTTTCCAAATATTGTTTGTACCGTTAGCTAACTATTGTAAAGTGCTTTGGATAAGAGCGCTTTATATAAAAAAAACTTAAAAAAAACATTGGGGTGCAGGGTCTGGCCAGGAGTTAGGATGTGGGAGGGGGCTCAGGGCTGGGGGGGCAGGGTCTGGGAGGGAGTTAGGGTGCAGGAGCAGGCTGGGGGTTGGGGTGCAGGGTCTGGCCAGGAGTTAGGATGTGGAAGGGTGCTGAGGGCTGGGGCAGAGGGTTGGGGTGTGGAGCGCTTAGCTGGGGCAGCTTTTGTTTTGTGCAAGGGATGCAGGTGGGGATTGGGGGGTGCAGGAGCTCCTGTTTGGTGCTCAGGGTGGGGGTGGGGATGCGGGGTGCAGGAGTCAGGGCAGAGGGTGTGTGGGGGGGGCTCGGGGCTGGGGCAGTCCCAGTTGTGGCCGCTGGGTTACCTTACCTGGCTGGCTGGTGGACACATCCCTGCCCCGCTGCTGCTCCTGTTTGCTGCCAAAGGGAGCTGTGGCTGCAGCAGCATGTGAGAGCTGAGACCCCCGGGCCTGCTGCTCCTTTCCCCTCGCCTTTTTCCAGGGGCCGCCAGCAGCAGTGCACGCCAGGGACTGCACCTGCGCTGCCCGGCATCCAGAGGAGCAGGGCAGCAGGATAGGCATGGGTGGACGCCCCACCATGGGAGCACGCCTGCCTCCCCTACAGAGCGCCCCGAGCTGGCCCCTCACCTGCCTGCCTCACCTGGCCGCCAGCACCAGCCAGCAGCAGGAGCCCCGGGAGACAGCAGGAGCCCGCCTCACCGGCTGGGAGAACACACCGCACGCCGCACCTCCAGCCCGGCTCTTAAACGTCTCCCTCTGTGCTCTCCCCCACAGCTTCTGCCCCTGCAGCAGTCCCCCCCGCAGGGGGTGCTGGACGGTGCTGGGCTGCCAAGCCCTGGGGCCCCCTGTCGTTGGGCACTGTGTGTTTAATTGTAAATCCGTCTCTGCTTTTACACATTCAGATTCAGCTCTGGTTGTGTAATTCAGGCCCTGTCCAATATGGGTAGTCAGCAAAGATCTATGGGACAGCTTCAGACCTGGTGTAAGCAGCACTTTAGTGATGTTAGAGGAATTGCACCTGCATACCCCGGGCCTGATTTTGGCCTGTGACCCAGAGTAGCATCTGAAGTGGCATCTCAATGACAGTTGAAATGGAAAGCAGAAGTAACAGAGTGATGTCCAACATGGGGCGGATTCTTCCTAGTTCTTTTGCAGGTGCAGTGTGTGTGTGAAGGGTAAGAAGACTCGCTCATCTCATGCCCAGCCCATATGTAAGATCTTTGAGGCAGGGATCTATCTTTCAAGTGTGTGTGTGCACAGTGCCTAGCACTGTGGGAATCCAGTCTGTAACTGGGACCTGTAGGCACTACAATAATAAGGACCAGGCTGAATTGCAGTCCCTGAGCCCAGGGAAGTGCAGGGGCAACTCCCTAAGGATCAGGGAGGAGTACAGAGAAGACGGAGCCATGGTTCGATCTTGCCACCTCTTGAAAGGGTGCAGCTTGTTCCCTGTGTGCTGGGAGGCACTATGTAACAATCCTAATGAAGGGCTATGACCACGAGGCACAGCCAAGCCCTTAACCACTTTCAGCAACTAATATATCAAATGCACAAATATGAAAATCAAAGCAAATGCTAAATTAAACAGGTACAGGAATTGGAACAGGGTGAGCAAGCATCTTTATCCAATTATCCATCTTTGTGAGCCAGCCAGAGCTAACAAGAACGATTTCTTTGGAAGGAACAGAGAGAGAATGGGTGTTTTCCTTCTTCCTCAAGCTATCTTTCTCTCTAAGTGCTCAGTAAATTCCCAGCTAAGGGTTATTTTTCTACTTCTTTCAGTATTTTTGTGGTTCCCCTTATCAATCTCCTCAGAAAATATACACTTCAAGATTTTATGTGGCGTGCCCTCTCTAGGAATTTTACTGATAATCCCTGGAAATCCTCCTTAGGTTACAACATTTAAAAAAAAATGTCCAAAGTAACCATGCAAAGGGATCCAGTGGGACAAAGAAGAAGCCTCTTTCCTCTGTACCTGCAGAAGTGATGGGGTAAGCGGTTGATATACACTTTCCAACAGCCAGTACCACCATTTGGCATTTCTCAAGTAAGAGTGGAGCTTTTTCCACTCTGCCGTAGTAATTTTATTGTTACCTCATCTTCCCAACCCAACCCTACCCTATTTGTCTGTTTCATCCACCTATTGCTTCCTACCTAACAGATTTTAATCTCTTGTGTGGCAGGGCCTTCTTTGTTACTTTGTGTATAGTGTCTATTACACATAGGGCCCTGATTCTTGATTGGGATTACCAGGCTCTACCCTAATACAAATAATAAGTAATAATAACTTGAGGTGCTCAGTCAAAGCAAGGAATTGGGGCCAGACAGTTCAGAACACAGTTACAATTGTGACGGCTTCCCTTTTGGCCGCGACACACCAGGGACCTCAGTAGCAAAAAGCATGAGCTGTTACAGCATGAGCTAAAGCTCTGCTTTTGGGGCCTGTAACAACTCATATCTTCTATGGATCAGGGCCACCACACACTCACCCATTGGTTACACAGAGACACAGCGTATTTGTTTCAGGGCAGCCAGCACAATACCAAGTCAGCGCTGAAGACTCATTCAGATATTTTCTGCGATGAACCAATCTCAGGGAGCAATATTTTAAGTGGTGCAAAAGAATAAAGATTGAGGCTTTTCAGACCTGCAGGATTGATTTGCGTAGATGTAAAATACATATGTGCCAGGGGTTAAATAATGAAATACTTTTTACTTTTACAGTAACTGTCCCTTTTAGAGAACCCGCACCTTTCTCGGTACTCCTACTCCACCTCTTGAGGGAATGTGTTCTTTGGTTTTACTGCTTACTCACTTCTAAGTCTTTCTTTACTTCTTTGCTGTTCCACAAATGTTGAAAGAACAGCTGCAGCCTGATATAATTATTTTAATAGTCTGCATGCTATAAAATGGTTAAAAGCAATTTTAATTTTAACAGTAAATAGGTTTTATTGCCAAGTTGTAGTGTTGCTTATAGCTGTAAGATGGCAACGGGTGGTTGGGATTATATTTGATTTTGTATTGCGATGTCTCCAGTATCCACGGTATAATCAGTGAAGTGGCACTATTTTGCCCCACAGGATAGAAAAAAAATGTTAATGGAAGCAATTAAAAGATATGAATAATACTGACACCTCTTTATTACCGTCCAGGTGCATTCAGAGCTACCCGACACATTAAGTGGTAATGAGGCAGTTAACAGTTATTTTCCAATTGACATGATTAGTTCTGTGTGGCACAACTGCATTTATTTTGTGCTTTGAAGTCCTTCACACTAAATTATTGGATTTGGAAAATGAAGGACATAGATATATGGACTGATCTCATCCCTAATTTAAAATGAAGAGAAGGGTAGCAATGACATTCTTGTGGGTAAGACACTAGACTGGCAGTCAGGGCTATAACATCAATTTTCACCACAGACTCGACATGTCGCTTAGTATGAAATTTTCTAAATTGTTTAAAGTTAGACACCTAGACTGAGATTCTTCAAACAGTCCAGTGGACTGAGACATATATCTGCCTTTAAAGTTAAAGGAGGATATGTGTCTAAATCCCCTAAGCCGCTTTGAAGATTTCAAACATGAATCTGCATTTAATAACTGAAAGAAGTGGCCTGATTTTCAGAATTGCTAAGCCACCCACACCATTGGCTCATCAACTCCAGATAGATTTTGTTGCATAACTTTAGGTGTCCAAGACCACATTGATTTTAAATCATTCCTACTTGTAAAGCACTTTAAATCCTTAAATATATTAAATATATAGTGGTGTTATTATTACATTTTATTTTGTTTAATAAATTCATAAATTATAAAGCCAGAAGGAACCATTGTGACCCTCTAGTCTAACCTCCTGCATAACACAGGCCATAGGACTTCTCTGAATTAATTATGTTGAACTAAAGCTTTTCTTTTAGAAAAATATCCTGTCTTGATTTATAAATTTCCAGCAATGGAGAATCCACAACCCTCAGTAAGTTGTTCCAATAGTTAATTACCCTTAAAAATGCGTGCCTTATTTCTAATCTGAATTTGCCTAGCTTCAACTTCCAGCAACTGGATCTTGTTATAGCTTTTTCTTCTGGACTGAACAGCCCTCTATTATCAAAGGTCTGATTCCCATGTAGGTACTTATAGACTGTGATCAAGTCATCCCTTATCCTTCTCTTTGTTAAGGTAAATGCATTGATCTCCTCAAGTCTATCATTATAAGGCGTGTTTTCCAAATCTTTAATCATTCTTGTGGCTCTTCTCTGTACCCTCTTCAATTTATCCACGTCCTTCATGAATTGTGGACACCAGAACTGAACACAGTGCTCCAGCAGTAGCTGAACCAGTGCCAAAGACAGAGGTAAAATAACTCCCTACTTCTACTCAAGGTTTCTCTGTTTATAGAAATCTGTGCGTGGCCAAGACAAGAGAATATAATTGGCCTCAGCCATTGTTACCTGTGACCTGTGTTACCTAGGCCTGATTTTCAGTGGTGCTGAGCATTCATAGCTATGGTTAATTGCTACTGATCCTGTGGGTGCTCAGGACTGTTGATGTTTGGATCCAAATTTGTGTCTACAGTGGGCCATATAGGGCCCAAAAGGACTTAGGCATTTCAAGTGCACTCACCTGAGAGGTGGGAAATCTGTGTTCAAATCCTTTCTTCTCCAGGCAGAGGGGGAAATTGATTTGCGGCCTCTTAGATAACAAATCAGTTCCCAAATCACTGGGCTAAAATATGTAAGGGAGGCCTCCTCCTCCCCCACAGCTTTTTGTGTGGACTAAGAGGCATGCGTTGAGAACACCTCCTGGATCAGGACTCACAGGTAACATAGGCATTGACCTGTCTATCTTTATCTGGCTTGAGGATTGTTCTGGGACTTAGTTATGAGACAGGCACCTGGGCACCTACCCTGAGGCATTTTGAGCATATCCAGCAGCAGAAACATAGGGGTCTAGGGGACTTTTAGAGCAAAAAATTAGGCATCAAAGGATTTTAGGCACCTCCAGAGTTCAGTGGCAGGTTTTGAGGATCTCAGTGGTTCCTAAAAGTTGGACTTAGGTGTCTAAGGTGGGAGTTAGGGGCCTAAGTCCTTTGGTAGATGTGGGGCTAGATGCTGATATCGTCACTTTCACTGCCACATTTTTTTTTATCATCTTTTTTCTTCATTCCTTCCCCATCTCACAGTCTTTCTTTACTATCTCTTTACCTTCTCCCATTCCATTTCTCCTATACTAGAAATTATTGTGGGAACACATCCCCCTTACCCCTCAATTCTTCAGTACATCATTTAAACTTCAGTAGGAATAGATGCTTCTTGTGAGCCTTAAATGAATCAGTCAGGAGAACTTCAAGACAAGATCATTACATTTCAATATGCTTCCTGGGAGAAGTTTCTCCTTACTTTAAAACACTTTATTCACCTACCCCTTGCCAAGTACATTTATACATAATAAACAGCAAAATATACGTGTTTTACAGCTAAATTCAGAGAGAATGAATAGTCTTCTGGGAAATATTTTATGGAATTAACCAAAACAATTCACCTAAGAAGGAAATCAGCTGTTCAGATTTTAAGTGTTTTTAAATTTAACTCCATTTTATTATGTGCAAATACTTGTTGCCTTTGAGTTATTTCCATGATATTAAGGCAAAAGGCAGCATGACGCACACAATGTTTGATTTTTATTACCAGCTGCCTTGCTGTCAACAACCAATGTTGGGTTGTCATGGTAAAGCATGGACTGGCTATTCATTTACAGGGGAAGGAAGCACAGCTTTGTTCATGCAAAAAGGCAAAATGAATGACTAGAAGTACAGTAGGCCTAATTCGAGATTTATTTTTCCATGTAGCAACAAAAGTTCTTTTAGAATAAACAAATGCATTGTATAGGTATTTGATGAATATCAACAAGAGAAGAGGGAACTATTTAGGGTGGTCCAAAGGTAATGAAACTGAGCAAAAGTCAATATAAGTTAAATATTAGGCAGCCTTTCCCAGGAGTGAGATCTATTTGACTGTAGAAATGTCACTCAAGGACAGTGATGGAAGCCACATCACTTGGGCAATTTAAAACTTGAATGTGCAAAGTAATAACATGTCAGGAACAATCTTACATCAGCTGAGCATGAAGTATGGTTCTTATTTATCAAAGTAGTTAAGCATGTGCATAAGTCTACTTGGTTATTAAGCATGTGCTCATTTTTAAGCAGATTGATTGAATGTTTTTTTTACTCAATTTATTCCAATTACTAGAATAACAAATATGCGTCCATCCAAAAAGCTCTGGAAAACCTGCCACCACTTTTTTGTAAATATGTGTCAAATTGGTCAAATTGTTTCAGTCACACTCCTCTGCCCCACAAAAAGTCCATAAAAATCAAAACATTTCATTTCAGCCTTTTCACAAAATTATAACATGCAGTGTATATTTTATTTTATGGGAACGGAATATACTTGAAGTACTAAGGGAAGTTCCATTATAAAGTAAAGGTTGTTGTTGGCTTTGAACTTAATATTCTTGAGAGACTTTGTGAAAGCTCTGAGGAAGAATGGGCTGGGTTTAGATTTAATATGTCTGAGTGACATTAAAGTGGGTCAGACTTTTTGGGGTTTGTGACTTTGCAAAGAAGTATTGGCTGGATATTTTTTCTCTGTTCTCAATTTGCACTGAGCTGAAACTTTAATTAAATAAGATCCCAAAGACAAGATCTCTCGGAATGAAAATAATTTCTTTCTGAAATCCTAGGGAGGATTCATGAGGATTATTTGGAAAGATTAGCCATTAGTTATGCTACCTTTCCCGGTATCAAGAATGCACATTCAAACTATAGGAAACAAAATGATACTACAGTATGAAAAGAGGTCAGTGTTGTGTCTCTTCCATGATATGATGAGGATGGCACATTTAGTGAAAAATTCAATTAGTCTTTTGCCTTGACTTAGGCAACTTAGACAAGCACAAGAAAAGCCGTGTATTGGAGAAATAGCCTCCATTCTTTCAAACTATAAACCTGGCAGTAGAGCCATGTGAATAACTGATTGTTTGGTTCACTAGCACTTCTGAAAAATAAAATAAAAAAAATATTTCAATTTGACCAGAAATTTTAGAATTTTTTGGCAAACTTGATAAGTTGAAAAAAAATAATTTGGGGTCAAACTAAATGTTTTGTTTCAATTTTTGCCTTTTTAAGGGCCTTTTTGTTTGTTTTGACATTTCAAAACATTTTTTAAATCAAATCAAATCAAATTTCAAAACAAAAAGTAATTTCAAATCAAATTTTAAACATTTCATTTTGAAAATGTCAAAAAAAAAAAAAAATTATTGTATGGATTGTTTTGTGGATGGGAGCTGACAAGTGCCACCGGAATTCACAAAATGTTTACCTCTTTCCCCACCAAACCTTGGAATTAATTCCTCCCTCCTTTAACCCACCACCATATGTATATATATAATATAATACATATTATTCATGGCCCAGGATAGATAAGATCCAGTGCTGGAGCATGGTTAGCATGGGGCCAGCTTCCTACCACTATTGGGGCTACATTTCCAACAGAGCTTGTCGTCTGGAGAGAGGTGAGGAGTACGAGCTCTTAAAGGGCTTGCTTAATGAAGCACTTACAGACCACTACAGACCACTTTCTGAGGTGTTTGGTTGTCCTGTCTGTGTCAGGGATATGTGAGGACAACTGAGGGCTGAACTTCTTGTATTTGGGTGTTGGTTTGGAGAGGGTGTTAGACGAGGGAGGTGTCATCATGTTTGACAGAGGAAGGACACTGTAGAATAGTGGATGGGTGAAGACATAGGTTCTATAATTTCTCTCATCTCCGTTAGCCCAGGGTCTGAGTAGAAATGGTTGACATTTCTTATTTATAATTTTTTTTCTGATGAAAAACAACCATTTTTCCATAAAATGTTCATTTTTTAGAAGGACAAATTCCTACACCCATCCTTTTTAATCCTGATTTTAAATCGCAAGGAATAACTAGAATCCAAACTATGTTTATATAATATTATTTTTAATTGAGGTCGGGAGAAAGGTGAGATTTTCTTTACTCTAACTTTTTGTTATGAAATAAAGTATTATGTTTGGTTTCTCTGCCTTTTTCATTTCTCTCTCCTCCCCAGCCACCCATTTTTTTTCAGGCAGTGTTTGACTGATCACATAATAAACAGTTCCTAGAAATGTATGTTGCATTACAAATTCATAGTTTGATACAGACAGGAAAGGAACAGTGAGTAGTTAAATATGCAAATGCATTATCTACTTGACACACATAAGATTTGAATGATCTCAGGTCAAAAATTTCACACTGACATGATTAGGCTTGGCAGAATTCTCTCTCTCTCTCTCTCTCTCTCTCTCTATATATATATATATATATATATGTATAACTTTTTGACAGAGAGATCAATGTTTATTTTTATTTTTATTTTTTTAGCAATTTAAATGTTCAAAATTGCACAAAATTATGGGGCTTAAATATTTTTCTTAACTTTTATTGATTTACATTTTCACAGTTGTTGAAAATTACGGGGCATCAGGCAAAGGCGGTTAGACAATAATTATTTAATGACAATAGACACTGAGAATCAAAAAGTTAAATCTTTATGAACATTAAAACACAAATTGTCAACATCATATGTCAAAATATATACAGTCAATGGCCTTAAATCAAACTCTAAGTGATCAAGCAGTATTTTTCTTACTTTGTCTAACTGTCTGTGTGTGTACAAAGAAATTGATGTTTATCAACATTTGCCTTTAAAAATCAAATCCTTCCAAACCTACTGATGATATAAAAAGGAAAAAATAATAGAAGCTTGGTGAAGTGCAGTAGATATAATCATATTAATTTATACTGATACAGTGCCTTTCATCTGGAAGGACCCAAATACTAATGAGCCAAAATCCAAACTCTTTTTCCAACTCTCTCTCTTTCCCTCCAAATTTGGTGGTTCAGATAAAGTGGAAAATAGAACCCTGACTTGGTTCTTTAAAAGCAAACCCAGTTGATGATATTTTGCAAACCCAAAATATGGTTCCCCATTCCCATCTCTAATCCAAGCATGATTAACAGGTGCTCTCTCTGTATGTGTAATTTACTTATTATAAATGCTCACAAGTGCTTGTGCATAAGTGTGCCCACTTTCCGTCCCTAGTGTTGCAGGGTGAAGTAATGCTTAGTTCCTATTTTTGAAAAGACGTTCCTGGTCTGCAGAGAAGATAAAATTTACAGCTGACAGCTACACTACCAATAGGTGCATGTGTGATTGCTGCCATCTTGCCAACATCACAAGGGATTGAACCAGGAACCTCCATAGCCAAGAAAAGTAAGCATATACAGTTTAAGAACCATGCGCCGTAACTGTAACCAACTGTAATCCTCTGGATTAGGTATGTAATATGCAATGACCATGGAGTTATATATGCTATTGCATATGCAGAGGCATGTGCTGCAAGCACAATGGAATGATGTCTTGGAGACAAGAGTTAAAGGCTTCCCTTTATATGGGTATGGTTTAATTGCACCAAGGATGTTGCATTCAGTTCTGAACCTCTCATTACCAGAAACACACTGATAAATTGGAGGGGTTCAGATAATTCTAGCAGAAATGATCAGGAGGCTAAACAAACTGATTTATAAGACGACATTAGAACTCTGGATCAGACTTTGCTTTCTGTTACACTGGTGCAAATACATTATAACTCTGCTGATTTAAACAGTCACTCTGGATTTCAGCTAGTGTAACGCGGAGCAGAATTAGTCCCTTAATATAGATATTTTAACTAATGTTCTGTCATCCTCACTCAAATTAAAGATAAGAGTTACACCAAGGATGAATTTGTCTTCCTGGGGAGAAAGCAGTTACACAAGTTGGTGCATGAGTGTAATGGGATGAGATTATGAAAGGGAAAGGTAATATCCAATTTGGTACTTTCGGAGTGTCTTCCATTTGAGGCTATATCTACACCACAACCGAGCCTAGCCTAGTGTAGATGTAGCCTGGTACAGTGAGAGCTGAGTATGTGTGCATGACCTGAGGAACACACCAGTAGTCCATAGTGGAGATGTAGCCTGAGAGTCTCTCAATGTGTTTCAGTTTAGCTTTTCAAATGGGAAAGTCCATTTTACAGAGGAATTAAATTATGTAAGGAATTCAGTGACAAAGCTGGCAATAGAACCCATGTCTCTTGACTTCTATGCTTGTGTCTTAACCTGAAAGCCATTTTTACTACCCTAAATAGATATTTAGGACCAAATCCTCTCCTGTGTCTGACTTCTGCTGGGCTCAGCAGAGAGAAGCTATCAGGGAGCTAGTTACACATGCTAGAAGCAGGAACTTCTCCATATACAAATGTGTGTTGTACTGTATTGCTATTCACAGTGTACGTGACGTTTTTTGTGCACCAGTTAGTTACGTGTATTTGCAAGCATTCGGTGACTATCAAGGTGCAATTTATTTTCTTCCCCTGATTATTATTTTTGTTTCACGTGTATAAAAGGTGCTTTTATTATATTCAAATATTTATTTTGCCATAGTGATTAGTTTATATGCATAGCTGTTTATTCTTTGATCAAGTTGGAACTCACAGCCTTCTGCAATACCTACCATGTAATCAATCAGTTAATCAATAAATCAGTCAATTTTTTTTATTTATATACAGTTCCACCTTGCATGGCAACTATCTCAGAACATTTCGAAGGAAGAAATCATAAAGCCATTTCTAATTAAATAACAACAACAACAAAACCCTAACCTAATACAAACACTAGATTTAAAAGAAGACAGGTCTTTGACATAGGTTTAAAAACTAACACAGATGGAGTAAATTTAACAATCTGGAGAACAAAATTTCTTAGCTAATCAGTAATATTATTTATGTTTCCACAGCTGTGCAATTGGAAACTACCAGAATTCCAATCAAAGATACCCAGCAGTCTGGCAGCCTGGAAAACACCCCATTAAAACTGAGTAATAGCAAGAGGTTTGTATATTAAACTGGGAATGACCAAGAGTGTAAGAGATGATAAACAGTATGAAAAGTAACATTGATTGATTCTTATCCCTCTCAATTAAACATAAACAGTAGGTTGCCTAGGTGTTAGAAATTACCTCCTGATTGCCCGTTAGATTTTTTTTTCCAGAGTCAATACTCCGTGAAGTCTAAAGTCTCTCTGGGTAGGTTCTAATCTCCTGAGCTAAATTCCTTACACAGGTTTTACACAGTACTTCATCCGACAACATTTCTATCGACTTCAGTAAGTGGTTTGCTGAATAAAAACTGAACATGTTCCTCTGGACCCGACCTCTTAATACGTTTCATCACCTTCTCTCTCTGGCAGGGAAGTGAGGGCTAACGGCAATACCCCCACATCCATCAATCAATGTAACCACCCACTGACTATAAATGAAAGTAAATACCTGTAGTTAGTGGTGAGAGTTAGACAAAGTGGTTCTGAAGGTATGTCTACACTGCAATCATGCAGCAGTGTGATTGCACCATGTGTTGACATACCCAAGGTAGCTTTGATTTTGTTGGCGTGGGTACCAATGGCAGTGAAGTCACAGCAGCAATGGCTTCAGCATGGTCTAGCCACCCAAGTAAGTACCCAGCGTCATGGTGGGCTGGTACAGCCTGCTCTGAAGGTGCTAGCTAGATTGAAGCTAACTTGGCTACATCTCTATGTGCGGCAATCAGAGCTCCATTGCAGGGTAGACATACCTGAGTGGGGCTCAAAGTAACAATTCAGTCACAGTGCCTTATGCAGTATAATAATAAACCGACTGGCTATGAAATGTGCTCCTATAGATTGCCAAAAGCCAGCCTTGTAACAACTCGTAGTGGAATGGACTATGAAAAGCATGTGAGTAATGGCTAAATAACATTTTCATCTTTACCATAAATTATTAGTTGCCCATCAACTGGATTAGACCACTTGCCTTCTCAATTATCAACGCTACCTCAGACATATTTTTCAGCAAATATGCCACATAATCACCCAATTGTCATGGGAGAAAAGACATTGGGGTGACAGTATGGTCCCACCTGCAGGAAGTGGTAGATCCAGAACAAAATACTGTGGCAATGGTGTATGGAGTAGTGCTAGCATTTATTACACTGATGATCTCATTTCGACAGTGTTTGGAACGCAGAGGGGATTGATCCATCTATAAAGCACAACAACCGAATTTGAAGCGTGCAGGAGGATTACGAAGTCCCACAGTCTATGCTGAGGTCTGAGTCACTGCAGCAGGAACCATTTATGTTATGTTACTTTCTCACATCCTTTCTCTTTTCATTCTGTATTCTGCCTCAATAGTTTCCTAATGGAAACTGAAAAACTAAACCGAAGGTGTATGAGAGGTGGATATTTCTATTTCTCCAAGGCAAAGAGACTGCAGAGGTCTGAGCACTACTGGAAAAGTTTCAGAAAAGTATTCAAACTTTGATTCTGTTGGAACTGAATGTGTGTTGCCCATTACTTATAAATAGAATTAACAGCCGTGTCAGAAAATGTGGTTGATACTCTCAAATCACATAAGCTAAGAAGGGTTTGTGCAGAGCATCTCTGCTGTAATTCACTTATTGGCACACAAAAAAGCAGGGGCAATTTGTACTCAACAAAGGAGGATGGGATTTTGAAAATGTAGCCCTAAATCATCTGTGATTAAGACTTTTTAGATAATTTCTGTTGCCTTTCAAGTACTCTATCATTTTTTCTAAATCAGGAATGTCAAATATTACAGCCAGTGATCTGAATCCAGCCCACGTGATGTGACCCACAAGACATACTCTTGCTGGCCAGAATCTAAGCTTTCATGTAAAAAAACCCCAATGTTTCTAGCTGCAGAGATAACCCTGCAAACATGAACTGAGACACAATGATGTCTGCCTGACTCTGCCAAGTGTATGAAATAATGACTCAGAGGGGTGAACTCCACTGCCCTGTATCGATCTCAACTCTAAAGTTGACACTTCATTGTTAATATTAACTGTTCTATTGCTGATCAATTTAGCAGACAAAATGCAAAAGGGTGATGGAGTCAAATCCTTCAGAGGGGCAAGAATTGGGCATAGTTGCAAGGAAAGAAAATCAGAGGAGACACGTAGGAGGGTATATCTACACTGCAAGGTGTGATTACAATGGGGGTTGGCATAGCTTTCATGTAGCTAGCATGGGTAACAATGGTGATGTAGAGGGGTGACACAGGCCAGGAACCCAAGTACAAACCCACCAGGGACTTTGGGTACGTGATTTGCTGGCTACCTCGGCTCTCTACAAACCCACTGGGGATCGTGTATATTTACTTCTGTTGAAAGCCTCTGCTGCCATGTCTACACTATTGTTTCTGTGCTAGCTAGATTAAAGCTAACACAAGTATGCCTACCCATGCTACAATCACACTTTCACTTGCAGTGTAGACATATCCAAAGACAGAGAAGAGTGAGAGAAACAGTGAAAAGTAAAGTTGGGAATCAAAACAAAGAGCAGACACAGCAGTGGCCTACTAGGAGAAGATTTTATCACTCACTGTGACAATAAAAAGGAATAGGAGTACTTGTGGCACCTTAGAGACTAACAAATTTATTGTAGCATAAGCTTTCATGGGCTACAGCTCACTTCATCGGATGCATGTAGTGGAAAATACAGAAGGAAGATATATATACACACATGAAACAATGGATCTTACCATACACATTATAAGGAGAGTGATCAGTTGTCAGCAGGAGAGAAAAATATGTCTTTGTGGTGGTAATGAAAATGGCCCATTTCCAGCACTTGACAAGGAGATATAAGGAACTGTAGGGGGCGGGGGGGAAGATAAGCATGGAGAAATAGTTTTACCTTGTGTAATGGCCCATCCACTCCCAGTCTTTATTCAAACCTAATTTGATGGTGTCCAATTTGCAAATTAATTCCAATTCAGCAGTCTCTCGTTGGAGTCTGTTTTTGAAGTTTTTTTGTTGTAATATTGCGACTTTTAGGTCTGTAATCGAGTGGCCAGGGAGGTTGAAGTGTTCTCCAACTGGTTTTTGAATGTTATAATTCTTGA